>JACGCM010002331.1:1200000-1717159 GCA_014058105.1 Kingdonia uniflora | reverse complement strand
GTGCTCGATGGTTTGAAGCAGAGCTTCGCTGTCTCACATGAGTTGTTTCTTTACCGATCCAAATTCAGAGAAAAATTAGATCGAGAGGGTTGAGACTTTCTTTCGCACAAAGGACAGTTGGATTATTTGATGCAGGGGATGTAAATATGATTTTGATTACCAGTAATTTTCCTAAGATTTTTTGAATTTAGGGGGAAAACTTGTAGCCTGAGTTGACTAAAATTTAGTCTAATTCGGCAGGTGTAGTTGGTAATTAATATTTGGCAGTTTTTTTGCTTTGAAGTTTGAATTAATACGAAATTCTTGGTGGATCGACGGCTGGGACTATTTTAAGAGCCAGATGAGAGTCCGAGCAGGCCTACAAACTCCTAGCACATCGAGAGAGATGTGGCAACGAATTGCCGTGATCGGAGAAATGGCGGTAGTGAGGCCTTTAGATAGGAGAGAAAATAATGGTGCTGTTGAAGGAAATATTAAAGAAGAACCGGCAAGTTAGCATTCCCTTTTTTATGTTTTAGGGAACTTTAGAACAGCAACCACTATAGGACATTGAACAGCAAAGCTATAGTAACTTCGAATCACTAGCTAGCTACAGTAACTTCGAATAACCACTGTAACTTTGAACTTCACATACATAATTTCAGGCTTCTTGAAGCAATTGATAAGAATAGAGTAACAAAGAGATTAGCCACAGGCGTGGGTCGCACTCTCTTTAGGGACAGATTCTAAAGTAACTCGACTATCTCCAAAGATACAATGAGCAAGTATACTGTAGCTTCACAACGGGGGAGAGTGAGCCGGTCCCTCGGGAGCAGTATACGTTAACGATTGGTAAACCTCAAGGTAATGCATTCTAGCAAATTGGGAGAGAGAGATGAATGGGGTCAGGAGGGAGAAAGAAGAAGAAGTTCGTGATAGTTTTTCAAAAGTGGTGTCCAAGGTTATATTAAGAGGAGTTGGGAACGGCTTTATCCATAAGTATCCTGCGTTTTAAAGTTGTGTAACGGCTACATAAGTAATGTGTTGTTAAAGGCCAAAGATCAGGTCGTCAATACTATACGTTTTGAGAGCAAAGACCATAGTCAGAATACAGCCCCAGGACATAGGGGCGAATCTAAGGTTGAGTCAAAGCCCCAAGGGTTTTTGCAAACCCAACAATCCCCTACTTTGTAAAAAACTGTCTTGAAGAGACAAAGAAAAGAGATAACCCCGGTTCGATATTAGAGATGTACAGAAGTAAAAGGTGTCTAGACTTGAACCTTACGTAGTGGGAAAAAAATCTTCAACGATAAGAATATAAAAATTAAGGACAGGAGTCTTGACTCAGTCTTCTCCTTTTTATACAGGGAGGGAAACCAATACAACTTGCGGCTACCAGGTGAAAGTCCTTTAAATGCCCGCAGATTCAGCATCATGTACGCTTAGTAGAGTATTAGCTGAAGGCTGTAGAGAATTTAGCCTAATTTTTAATAGGAAGCGGCCCGCACTGCCAAAACACCTTGGTGCGTTATGTAGAGATATTCTTGTAGCTCCGAGACAGCCCACTCAAATAATGAGATATAGAACTCCATTAAGAGTTTAAGAAAACTCAGCCTGGCATTCGCTTCAATATATCATGAACATTACATTTATATACAGCGAGATGAACTCTGGAGTGACAAGCTCCTTATTTGCATGATTCAATATCACAGTGATTTGTTTTCCATATTCAACCTATTACTTAGGATGTTCCAGTTATTTAGGTTGGGCTCCCACCACTTGGGATTCTATAACAGGCTTTAGCCCATCCTAAAGATGTGCTACATACTTTGTCACGAGACAGTCCTTCATCAAAGGATCTTCCAATTTTTTCCGATCTTACAAAGGCTACTGTAATAGTACTAGATATGATGTAACCTCTCATCGTACTGTGCTGGACGTATCGCTAACTTTTTTCCATTATAGTAATGTTATGTACTCTGGCAATCACAGCAGTACTATCTGAGGGATCAGTATCGGTGGTATAGGCTTATTCACTAGCTACAGCTAGTACTATAACTTAGAACTATAGTCGACTGAGCTAGAATCGTCTATTTCTTGGATCTCCAAGAAAAACCCCTACAACTTTACTAAACATGTTCCGCTGGTGGCTTTGGAATCATCGAAAATGAGTTCTAATCTGTATCGCGGAAACCATCAAGGACTGCGGGAAACTTCTGATAGTGTAAACCAAGTTCATGGACCTTTTCAAGTACCGCATAACTCTATCAATGGCACCCAGTGCGCTAAAAATGGTTTACTAGTAAATCTACATAGAACCCCTATAGCATAAGCTATATTGGGTCTAGTACAGCCCTTAACATAGCGAAGGCTAACAATAATACTTGCGTATTCTTCCTATCTAACTGCCTCCCCCAATCTTTAAAAGTTTAACTTGGGATCACAATTAGTACAAGCAGGTCAACGGTCAAAATATTTATACTTCTTTAAGAACTCCCAATGTAATGAGATTGATCAAGAGTAATACCAGTTTCTGCGAGTGCGATCTTCATGTCTAAAATTATACTAGCCTCACTAGGTCCTTCATATCAAAATTATTATTAAGCATGTTTTGGTTTCTAAAAAATATCAAGAGTAGAACCAAAAATAAGTAGATCATCAACGTATAAACATATCATAATACAAAGTTTTACCTGATACTTTATAATATAGGCTGTATAAGGTCTTGCTCAGCTGCAAACATTGTATTTTCACCCAGGTATCACAAAGCCTTCTGGCTGATCCATAATATAATTCCTATTCAAGCTTCATTTTAAAAGCGTTTTTACATCCATTTGTTGAATAATCAAATCGTGCACGGCAGCAACGGCCCATAATACTCTATGGTTATCACACGATTAACAGGGGAATATGTGTCAAAAAAATCAAATTTTGTTTGCACATATCCTTTGCTACAAGTCTTAACTTATATTTATCTATGTACCATCTGGTTTAAGTTTTCTCTTAATATCCATTATACCCAATAGAAAGAATACCAAGAGGTAGGTTAACTAAATCTCAATTCATTTGTAGTAAGAGAATCCATTTCATCATCAATGGCCTCCTGCCATAAATCAGTGTCACTTCAGGCTAACGCTTCCCTTATAGTATTAGGGTCAGATTCTAAGGTATGTACAACATAAGCATTACCAATATCCTTAGCAATCTTTAAACGTTTACCTCTATGAAGTTCTGGGTCTGTAACATGAGAATCAACAGCTTAGGAACATTTCTTGAGGTACATTAGGAGTCAAAAAGTAGAAGGTTAAAAACCCCCACTACTACCCTACTGTCCCTCAGTAAGTAGGGAAACTTGTCCTCATAAAAATGAACATATAGTAATTCAATTATTACATTATTATTAATATCAAGAAACCTGTAAGCTTTACTAATAATAGCATACCAATGAAAACACATTCTAAAGCTCTACTAGCTAGTTTTATCCGTTTAAGATCCGGTTTACGAACATAGGCTAACCAACCCAAACCTTAAAATAGCTAACATTAGGGTTTTCTTTTCTCAAATTTATAAGGTGATAATTCAGATGTGATATAAGGAATACGATTTAAAAATGACAAACTGATAATAGGCTTCATCCATAGAGATTTGGGTGATCCAGAACTAAGTAAAATAACAACTCTTAACTCAGTATACGTTCTATTTTTGCGTTCAGCTTTAACGTTAGATTTGGAGAATAGGCGCAGGGTTTCATGTATAATCCTAAGGATTCATACAAGTTGTGAAATTTATGTGAATCATACTTTGTGCCTCTATCACTACAAAATCTTTAATGTTTCTATCAAACTGATTTTAACCTCTGGTACATATGTCCTAAACATATCTATAGCTTTACTTTGGTGGACGCATTAGATAAACTTGAGTATAGTTTGAATGATCATCTATAAAAGTTATAAAATGTCTTTTACCATTTCGAGTTTATGTACCGTCCATTTCGCAAATGTCAGAGTGTACTAAATCCAAAAGTTGTGATTCCCTTACAATACTTTTATGTATGGTTTAGTAATCTTAGCTTGATTACAAGATGACATTTATCAACAACGTTTAAATCTACTTTAGGGATTATACCTAGTTTACTCATATTGTGCACTAGCTTCTTGTAACATGACCATAGTCTAGAATGCCAAATATTTAAAAGAAGACAATAAGTAAGTAGAAGCAAATTATTCATTTCAATACTCAAATTGAACATTCCATTACAAGCAAAGCCCTTTCCCACAAAAATCTTACCTTAGTCAAAATGTACTGATATGAGACAATGGTCTGTAGTAGCCTACTCATAGCCTCGACAGACAGTCGAAGCCCACTTCACAGCCTACTCGAAGTATCGAAGCCTACTCAATCTCTAAAATAGACTCCCTAGTGATCCTCTAAAGACAAAGCTTCAAACAGATAAAGCTTCGGGGACAGATTAACTTACTACAGCGGAAATCCTTCGACCTACAAACATACGATCAAAGAAAGATAAGACAGACAATCACCACATAAGATAAAATGGTGCATTGATTGGCCCGTGCAGCTACAGTGGACAAGTCTAACCAGCGCAGTCAGAGGCATCACCAATAAATGTTGCAATGTCAGTACCGACATAACCGGCGCCCATAACTTGCTGAGATTTCTTGAGACAGTAATCATGCACTGATCCTGATCCCACTTGGTGACCAACTCCCTGAATCTCAATAAATAGAGGAGAGGGGAAACCAAGAAGGGGTTAGAAGATCACTCTGGCCCTTGCATTTACCTTAGACCTCACAATATTCACTGTATTCGAACCCTCTAAATGCTCTTCAGTAATAGATCTATCATAAAAATCCTCATTAGAGGTCATAGAGAGTCACATTCGGGCCTCTACGCAAGTATTTGTCTATGGTTAGTCTTACTCTAGACTAATTGTTTGCATCCCTTTGATTGAAGATTAGTTTTATGTTGTAAGAACCAACTTCCCTCCGAACAAAGTTAGGTCCCTACAATTGGCGCCGTATGTGCTTCCCACACCACCAATCTCCCTTCCTTTTTTCTCCTCTCTATTGTTCCCACCTTAACTAATATCCACAATGACACCCACACGCCGCTCCAGCTCGGCCCAGGCAGGCAACTCCATTGACGGAGTAGCTACCCAAATAGCCTTATTATCCCAACAAGTCGCTCAGGCAGAGGAGCGCCACCAGAACCAACTAAACCAAGAGCGTTAAATCTACCGCTTGGCACTGGAAACTGAGCAGAATTGCCACTTGGATGATAAAGACAGACAGAACAGAGTAATTAATTAACTACGCAACACCGTCCGCGAGCTATAGAGATTACAGCCCTTGGAACCTGCTCGCCCGTCCCAGGTACCAGACCCATCACGGGTATCTGCTCGTGCCAGCCTAGAACCTTCACCAAACCTCAAGATACCCCCCGTTTACACCGGTGCTGAAGATATTCCCCGTATTATTCCCCCAACCGGCTCTATTCACCTCGGGATTCACCCCACAGAAGACTCTTTTGACTCAGCCCTCCGCTCTTCCAGATACCCCAGATGTCGTCCCGCTCAGGATAGGCACGGCGAACGCAGTTCTGATTTTATGCCACACACTCGACCTCACAACCTTCGAATTCATCAATCTCTCCCACATCTTGTATATGTTACACAACAGGACTTCAACCACAAAATACAACCCGTCATTCGCGTTAGCACGAACCTAGCCACAAACTCCTGGAATCGCCTCAATAACCCGGTCTGCCCTAAATTTTTGGCTATCGAAATACCCTCCAACTTTCGTGCTCCCAAACTCAGCAAATATTGTAACACAGACCCTAAATCCCACATCCTCAAATTCCAAAATTCCCTGGGCCTCTACTCTACGGCTGAGTACTGTTATGTTGCTTTTTCCCAACGAGCCTTACTGACAACCTTTTTCGATGGTACCACATCCTCCCTAATGGCTCGATACGAAGCTTCGAGCAACTATCACAACATTTTATTTCCCAGTTTGCCTTCAATAAAGACAGAGAGGTCAGAGTCGACGCTCTATTTAATTTTGAAAATACCGGCAGTGAGACCCTCGAAGCCTTCACCAGGAGATTCCTCGATGAATCCCGGAAAATAGAAAATCTCGACTGCTCGAATGCTATTTTGGCATATTCAAATGCCCATCCCAACCACAGCCGAGTAAAAGACTACCTAGTCCTCCATAAACCAAAAACACTCGAAGAGATGCTCTCGAAAGTCAATGGCTATATCGATCTCGAGCGCCTTCAAGAGTCCCGCAAATAGAGCCAGCCTTCACAACCAGCAAACTTTAATTAACCTTGGCAACACCCCCACTCTGTTCCCACACCCCTGATCGCTCATGTCTCACAGAAGACTGTGATCCACAAATGTCCCAACATTGATAACAGCACCGAAGCTCGCAAGAAGTGACCAAGGCCTATTTTGCCTATACTCACTACCCCCCCCAGCACCCTTCTACCATACATGCACACAGACCCCATTTGGCGCTTCCTTTTCCCCATCAAAGTCAGACCAGGCGAATCTTACTGCGCCAACCATAAGTACAACTGTCATCATACCAATTAATGCTTCGCCCTTCAGCACTCTCTTGAACTTATTTTCAGAGCAGGATATTTGTACCAGTATATTGCTGATCTTCCAAGCTACATCGATGGGTCCTACCTCAAGTCTCTATCCACCCCTACTACTAAACCAGCTGAGGTACACATCTACAGAGTCAAGTTTATCGAACTCAATAACATAGACACTGGATATTCCAAGGGCAAGCGAAAGCGCATCAAAGAATGTTACAAGCGCACCTATCAGGAGAAATTCCCTACCCTTCTACCGGAATCAAGTTGTCACCCTCGACTCGAAGGTATTTTTTTCATTAACTGTAATACTTAACACGTTCGTTTATCCCATTCCGATCCATTAGTCATCATGATTAAGATCGAGAACCTCGTTCTCCATGCAATGCTCATAGATACTGGGAGCGCAGCTGATGTCCTCTTTCTCTAAACAATTCAAACCATAAAGAAAACAGACCTCATAACCGCTGCAAGATCGAACTAAAAGGTTTCAATCGATCAACAGAAGTCGTTGTTGATCGTATCAGCCTACCCGTCACTACAGGCCCCATCACCCTTCAAACCAACTTCATCGTCATTGACAAGAAGTCTGAATACCTCGGTATACTCGGACGAGATTGGCTTCACACCATGCGACCTATACCTTCGACCTACCATCAGACCCTTCGATTCAGCAATCACGAGGGTACTTGAAATTTGAAAGGCTCTCAACGCCTTGCCCGCTCATGCCAGCACCCAGGTATTGACCAAACCCAAGAACTTGTCAGCGGCCCATAGAAATTGCAACATCTTTCTATCTTTTCAACTTCGACAAATACTACCTCATCCATCGAACCCACTATTTATATCAAACTCGATGGTCCTGGTCGGGGTACATTTATCGGAACCTTCCTCAATGAGTCAGAGCGCCTTGAACTTTTCGAGTTCCTTCGAGCAAAAAATGACATCTTTGCCTGGACATTTCAAAAGATGCCTGGTGTCGACCCCAACCTGGCCTGCCATCGCCTCGATCTCATCCCCTATTCCTCAGCAGTAAAACAAAAGAAATGCACCCTGGCACCACGACTTCGAGAAGCCGTGAACCTTGAAGTAGACAAGCTCATAGCCGCAGGCTTTATCAAAGAAGTGAAGTACGCAGACAGGATATCAAACATTGTAGCAGCTCCTAAGAAGAATGGCAAGATCCAAATCTGCGTTGATATCACAGAATTTATCAAGCACACACCGAAGGATAGTTTCCCCCTCCCAACTATCTTAGCACTCCTCAATGTCACTGCTGGACACGAGCGCCTATCCATGATGGACGCAACTTCGGGTTACAATCAGGTACCCCTCCTCCCCAAAGATCAACATAAAACTTCATTTATAACTGAATAAGGCCTTTACTGTTTCAATAATATGCCATTCGGCCTTAAAAATGTCGGAGCCACTTACCAACGCCTCGTCAAAACCATGTTCAAACCTTTGCTTGGCAAGTCTGTCGAAGTCTATATCGACGACATGTTATGTAAGAGCCTTCAGAAAAACACCCCTATCCAAGACCTCTCAGAAATCTTCTTAATACTTTGCACGTATAATATAAAACTCAACCCAGACAAGTGCCAATTTGGCGTGTCATCCAAAAAAAATTTGGGTCACCTTATCAGTAAACGTGGGATAGAGATTGACCCTACCCATATTCGAGCCCTCATAGACATGCCTTCGCCCCGAACCAAGAAAGACATCCAGAAAGTGGCAGGCAGGATAGCAGCCCTCAATCGTTTCATTTATAAATCCTCAGATCGATGTGCTTGGCTCTTTTCCCTCTTGCACGATCAAGGCATCCAAAAATAAAAAGGAAAAACAATCTCCAGATCGACTAGACCCCCGAGTGTGAACAAGCCATCCTTAAACTCAAAACTTATTTTGGCCATCCACCGATCATCGGCATACCTATCGAAGGACAAACACTCTCTTTATACCTTGCTGCCACAAAAACCTCTCTTAGCTCCGTGCTTATTCGACTTGATTCCAATATTAAAAAACTTGTATATTTCATCAGCAAAACCTTAACCCCCGCAGAAACTCGATATTCAAAACTTGAGCGTTTGCTCCTCATACTTGTATATTTTGCCCATAAGCTCAAACTATATTTTCAGGCTCATCCCATCCGCGTTCTTACCATTTATCCCCATCGAGAAATACAACAGTGGTTCGTATACCATGGAGAACATGACATTACCTTCGAGAAGCAAATATCCCAGAAAGTCCAAGCAGTAACAGACTTTCTAGCTGACTTCCCGGTCGAAGATGTCAATTGGGAAGAACACAAAGATGATTTATCAGAGGATTAACCCTAATAGTAGATCCCTGCGACCCTCTCACTGGCTGGCAGTTATTCGCAGATGGATCAGCAGGACCTAATGGCTCAGGAATTGGTATTGTCTTGGTAACAGCCACTAATGACCGCATAGAGAAAACTGCCAAACTTGCCTTCGAATGTTCCAATAACGAAGCAGAGTATGAAGCCTTGATTTACGGCCTCAAACTCGCACTCGACCTCGGCATTCCCAAACTTGGAGTCTTCACGGATTCCCAACTTGTTCAGATATATTACACAGGAAAAAACCAAGCTACCTGTTGCATGGATGACTAGCCTCTTTTTGTGCGACAACGCATGGACCGGTTCCCCAAAAAATCCACAATCACCCATTACCCTCGAGGAGAAAATAGACATGCAGATGTCCTTGCTTACATAACAGCTATGCTCAGACAATCAGAATCACGGACACTCCATATCGAAGTTCTTGAACACCCAAGTATCGACCGGATGGACATCAATATCATTAATACTGGGGGCGAGAGTCACGATCCAGATGATTGGCGAACACCGCTTCTTCACTACTTCAACAATGCTCCTCTCCCAGATGATCCCAAAGCCAAACGCTCTCTGCTAGAAAACTGCCACAGATATACTATCCATAAAAACCAACTACATCAAAAAACCCCAAATGGCGTCCTCCTTCGGTGCATAACACAAGCCAAAGCTTCTCAAACCTTAGCCAAACTCAACGAAGGAACCTGCGGTGCTCACACCGCAGGTCATTCTATGGCTTTTCAAGCTGTCACCCAAGGATTATTTTGGCCCAATATGAAAAAACAAGCTTCAGAATATGCAAAACATTGTGACAAATACCAACGTCATGCCCATGACATCCATTGCCCCTCTCAAGACCTCTACTTCAGTCCAGTTTCCTTGCCATTCAAATGATGGGCCATCGATCTCATTGGACCCTTCCCAAAAACCTCGGGTAGTAGAGAAAACATCCTTGTCGCAACCGATTACTTCACCAAATGGGTCGAAGCTGTACCTCTATGCCAAACAAGAGAAGAGGAAGTTATCAAATTTTTATGGGAAAACATCATCACTCCCTTTGGCTGTCCCCACATGATTTGATGCGACAATGGTCCCCAATTCGTTGGCAGCAAAGTTCGAAATTTCCTCAAAAAACACAACATCATCCTCTTACCCTCCACACCTTACTATCCCCAGGGCAGCGGTCAAGTAGAAGCAATAAAAAAAACTATTGTCGATGGTCTTAAGAAGAGAGTCGAAGACGATGGGTTCAAGAGTTACATGTCCTCTGGGCGTATCGCACATCCCCAAGGAAATCTACAGGATGCACCCCCTTCCACCTAACATATGGAACCGAAGCTGTATTACCAACCCAATGGTCTTAAGAAGAGAGTCGATGCAAAGAAAAGACGATGGGTTCAAGAGTTACATGTCCTCTGGCCCTATTCCACAAGCCCAAGGAAATCTACAGGATGCACCCCTTTCCTCCTAACATATGGAAGCGAAGCTGTATTACCAACCCAATTCGAAGTACCCACTCGAGACCCAAACCTCCCAGACGAAGATAATGAGTTTGAACTTGCATGCAATATGTTATGGATCGATGAAACCAGAGATCGAGCTATCGCCAACCTTGGCCGGTACCACACATCACTTCAAAAATCCTACAACAAAAAAGTTTGACTACGGAGTTTCATCATTGGAGATCTAGTACTCCGACGAGTCAATCAATCTTCAAAACCTCGAAATGCCGGCAAGTTAGCCGAATCTTGGGAATGACCAGATGTCGTCTACGATAAAACAAATACGGGTTCTTATTACTTAATGATGGAAGACGAAGAGACTCTACCAAGACCCTGGAATACAATGCAGCCGGTCTCCTATAATAGGCCATATCTTCAACCATGTACAACTGGTGTAATCCAGAACATTCAATATACAAGTTTTTCTACCCTTACTTCGTCTCCTGTTTTATTTTGAATTTCTTGATTTAACTAAGGTATCATGTCAACCTTCGACCCGACCGATACTTGAGGGTAATCTCGATATTTTTCAAGCTCCCAACTTCGAGCAAACTCAAGGGGCAAGAATGGTTGAAAGACCGGACCCTTGGCGATGCATTGGGGGCGATCAGATATTGCATCGCTGTGGCCAAGGCCTTCAAAGTCCAGTTCTTTTCTTGGTTTACACCGGGTATCATGTCTACCCTCGCCCTGACTGATACTTGGGGGGGACCTTGAATTGCTCAAGTCTCCAATTTTGAGTAAACTCGAGGGGCAAGGATGGTCGAAAGACTGAACCATCGAGGGTGCATTGGGGGCGATCAGATATACTTCGTCCAGGCTCTAAAACCGTCAAAGTCCAGTCTTTTTCTTGGTTTAACCCGGGTATAGTGTCCACCCTCGCCCTGATTGATACTTGGGGGCGACCTTGAATTGTTCAAGTTTCCAACATTTGAGCAAACTTGAGGGCCACGAATGATCAAAAGACCGGACCCTCAGGAATGCGTTGGAGGTGATCAGATATTGTTTCGCTGTGGCTTAGGCCTTCGAAGTCCAGTAAATTTTTAGGTTTCCTCTAGGTATCGCGTCCCCTCGGCCCGACTGATACTCGGAGGCGGTCTAAATTTTTTTTAAAATTTTAACATCGTTGTGGCTTCGGCCTTCGATGTCCAATAGATCATTCATGGTTTGATCACTCTACAGTTATTCGACAGAAATAGTACATACATACCGAGTTCGATCAAAGCATCTTCGATACTCTTCAGAGTTCGATCGCACTAAAGTCATTCAAACCGTAACAGTATACAAAAATACTATCTACAATTCTATCAAGTGCAGGGAACATTCAACATATTATCCATCAGTGGAATAGTGTGGTACAATTCAAAGATTAATCACCAAGACTCGAAAACACCCAAAATCAATAGAATACGCATCCAAATTCCAACAATTCAAGGTCAGAGCAAGATAGCACAATCAATCAAAAATTCAGATATCACATCAGAAGTTTAGAATTAGTATGTTCAGAATCAATATATGCAGAATTCACTTCAAAAAATATGCATCAATATGTTCAGCATCAATTTCAGAATTTCAACAGATTACAAAAGCCTAAACAACCTACCGAGTTCAAAGACCAACAGAAAGCAACAACATCGTTAAACATATTACAACTCAACATTATAGTCAGCTGAAGAAGACATGAAACCCCAACACCAAATACCTCATATCGGTGTAGTTACACCTTCTTGCTCCACATATCCCCCAGCAGCTTCATTCGAACCTTCAACGACCAAACCATCAACAGTTCTACCAATGGGCACTTCAACAAGAGAAGTATCAGCACCCCCTCAGTACTTCCAGCTGCCTATTCATCAATGTTCGCCTCTCCTCCCTTCATCTGCAAATCATCCCCTTCAACAAGTTCTGGAGACACAGGATAATGTTCCAATGTCTCGGGGTCATACCCCTAATCATCTATAAAGCTTTTCAACTTAACATTCACCTTACATTCGCCATCATACTGCCGCTGGAAATTCACCTTCTGTTCCGCTTTCTCTCTCTTACACGCAACAAGCTTTGCAGACCACTCTCGCTCCAGCCTCAACCACTGCAGCTCCAGCCTCTCGTCATAAGAGTCGGTAAACACCCCCAGATCTTTCTTCAATTTCCTGACTTCAGACACCAGTAGTGCATCTTTCCCATGAGAAAGATTCAGATTATCCTTTGCTTATTTCAATTTTTCCTTTACTGCCTTCATTGTCTTGCTCCAAGTTTTTACCCAAACATCCATCTGCTAAAATATTCAAGAAATCAGTGCAACTCAAAACTTAAAAGTTTTTCAAGAAATCTCAAAATTACCACAATAGACAGCCGTATATAGTTACTTAAAACATGTGCTTCTTTATTTCCTTTGAAGCCTCGTCTGGATCATCTTCCCGGAGCTCGACCATCGAGGCTTGCTTTGCCATGGCCTGCTCCTGTCGTATAACCTCCGCCATCTCTTCATCTTCCTCCAGTGAATCATCCTCCCCCAATACCTTATGCCTCTTGCGTTGGCCAGCCTTCGATTCCTGCACCTTCGGGACTTCGGGAGCTAATCGGCCCTTCCCCATCTCAGTTTGAGTTGCTAACCGCCTCAGCCTCAACTTCGACCCATCTCCTGCCACTTCAGGCACTGGTGTTGCTTGCTTCGATCCCCTACGCGATCTCGGCACAAACTGGTAGTTCCTTGGTAACTCTTCCCCTCCCATCTCTTTTTTCCCCTTTGAAACACCTTCACCTTTTTTTCTCTTTGGTAGCTTTGGCGTAGCGGGTACGTCTCGAAGCAGGGAATCCGCTTTCTTCCTCCTTTGCCTTTTGATTTTGAGACTGTCAAACACAGAATTTACCCAGTTTTCACTGGCTTTGAACAAAGTATCAATATAGTTTACTGGATTATCCCAAGACAAACTCTTCGGACTGACAGATTTAAATAAGAACACAGTTATCACTTATTTCAGATACACATCAACAACAACCCTTCGACAATAAACTTACATTCGTTATATACAATATGATGTAATTTATACGGGTCATCCTTATCTGCATTCTCATAGTTACCCCTTACTATCAGTAAATCTTTATTCCACCCCGGCCTGTCGAGCACAGATCAAAGATCTAAGGTTTTACTGGGTGACATTAGATGTGATAGGTCCCCAGGTTTTGACTAGCCTTCCTCGAGTAAAAGGTGATAATCTCAAACCACTTAATTAAACTTCGACCCTCACTAGCAAGTTTTGCATTCATCCCCTCTACAACCCTCATCATCTCATAAAAATTATCGTTCATTTGCACCGGAGCCACCCCCCAGAAATTCAACACTTCTTTCACCAGTATTCTGAGAGGAAGCTCCAGTCCCAATCGAATATGGCCTTTATAAGCCAAAATCCCTTCCCCAGGGTCTGACTTGAAGGTCAACCCTGCCCTCGCAATACTCAGATACACCCCCACCTTTGGGAATTCCAATTTGGTGGCAAACTGATCTAATCTAATCCTACCTTTAGCTAAAATGGCACCGCCGGCCCTATCCGACTCAGTCGAATCCCCACTATCTTCACTCTGCACCTTATCTCCCTCTCCGCCACCCGAAGGCCCTACATTACCCCCCTCCCCCCATACTGTTTCCTCTTCATCACTATCCTCGGTCACTATCGTCCTTCAACGTTTCTAAACTGGAACCTCCTCAGCTGGCAAAACCATAGACAATGGGGCCTCGGTTACAACATCTAACACTTCTACATCACTACCCTCATCCATTGGGGATCGACCATAAATACTAGCTTCAAATTCTTTGACCTCCTCATCTATCAGTCTCCATCACGAAGCTTGACGATTATGCATTTTAGCCTACAGAAGAAGAGGCACGCAATTAGATTAATAAACTCGGCAATTACGTGTTCACACACCCTATCCCGTCTACTCCCTCTAGAAATTTATCAAAACTTCGATCTTAAATCTTATACCTCCTCCAAACCACCTCCAACCCCATAATGGGTCGAAACCCAGATCCACCAAGTCTCCCTACCCTCGAAAATAACACCTAAACCCCAAACACAGAATGTCCTGCACCCTCAAGAAAAAAAAAAACAAAGTAAGGCGGGCAGAGATAAAATGACTTACCGACGATTAGCAGTATTATCCTCGACTCAGCAAGATCAAAATAACAAATGCAGTAACAACCTCCAAGTTCGAAATGGCGTACGTTGTCCTCTCTTCACACTCTTTGATTTTTACAGTAAACCATACAACAACTACTCTCTTCACACTTATATATATTTCCAAAAACCGCAACCACCTCGATTTTCTAACCACTATCATTACCACAACCCCACTACCCCAACTTTTTGGCTACAACGTGCTTTGACCAATGTACCCTTCGTATCTCCCACTTGCGAATAACAACTTCACTTCAAACTGCCTTCAAAAAGATGAAGCTTCTCAAACCTTCTTTCCCCCTACTCAAAACTAAACAATCCAATCCAAACAGTCACATCATACCCTTTTCCGTAATACAAGTAAAATATAATCATTACTTTTTGCACACTACCCCAGGCGCTCATACCAGTCTGACAGACCAGCCGTCTGGGTTGTCAGAACGGCTAATCCCATCAAGCATAACCTTCGACACAATCCCTGAACTTGAGTACTCGACCATTCTACGTCTCGAGCAAACCTCATCAGATAGCCTCCAATCCACTGATCAAATATATCGACCCTTCGACCGACAACAATCATAAACTTTGGCCATTCAAAATTTATGCTTACAGATAATGTTTTCAGCATTGACACACTGTATCATCCACTTCGACAAAATTCATTCTTACCTTCGAATAACATAAAAAATACATTCTGATAGTCGTACAATCAATTCAATGATGCAAGATACTATGTCCAGAATTCAGACAAAACATATCATTAAAAGAAACCATTTTCATTCAGAATGGAAGGAAACATTATAAACCTCGCAAAAAAATATAACACCAACATATGACAGATGACCCTAGTTATTATCAGGATGCTCCTCTGAACCACGGCCGCTGCATCAGTATCCTCCAGGTTTACTATATCCTCTGCGAAACCTTTAAGAAGAGACAACCGATGGCCGGGTAACGGCCTCATCATTTGTACTATTCCCCACCAGTACGCGAAGGGCATGCCATAGAGTGGTACCCCGAGTTCAACTTAAAAAAGGTCTGGCATTTCAGCATTAATATCCTCCTCTATATCGAACCTCCGTTGCAAACCAAACAAGGCCTCCTGGATTCTCCTGGCCCTTACCACCGCTTAAACTTCCTGAACGGGTACGTTTCCATCCATATTGCTCAAACCAAGTTAAAGAAACAAATGAAGAGAATACTGCAAGACAGACAAAAAAAATCCCTCCACCCTACCCCCTTTTTATACCTACAAACCCACCACAACTTTCCCTCTTCCCTTACCGAATTAATGGCAACCATTAATTTCCAACCTCAAAAAGTCAGCATACAACCTTTTCAACTTCCTAGACGTAAACTGATTCAAACCTCATTCCTGAGGACTTCTAGTCGAGTGTACCTCCAACGTCAAACATTCGTCCATTTTTACCATCGATTATCATAAACACCATCTTATCATAGCCTTCGACTACCATTACCTTCAATCACATCATTATACCTCGGCACCCCTAACAGTTCGATAACATGTGTGTGCTATGCGTGTCTATAAGAGTATTCGTCTACATCTGTCTGCATTATCAACCAAACACAGTAATACCAGTGTGTAGAAACTATTATGTTCATTCCTAGTATTCTGTCAAACAAATAAATTACATACCTACTACTATTCCAAGAAAAAAACCCCATACAGAAAAACCAAGCATGCCAAAGATATAAAAATCTCCACATTAGCCATTGGTCCTACTTCCAGAAGGCCCAACTTCAGTTGTCGAGTCCTGTTCTTCGACGATCTCTTCTGCACAGACAACACTTTCAGCCAGAGCCATCAGAAAGAGATAGTGCCTTTCAGCAGTTGCTATTCCCATAGATAGGAATAAGGATCACCATTGATGAAATCCTCAGGTCCTGCCTCCACAAGGTCCGGCATGTCCCAGTTCAGATCATGCTGCCCAAAAAACTTTATATGCAGTTCCACCATCTTCCGCCCCACTCGACGATCGGGAGCGAAGCCTATTCTCTTCTGATAATGCGTGTTTGGCGTGGTATCCATTCAAATATTCAGAATCAGGAGAAAGAGCAGAAAACCACTGCACAAGGGAGAAGATACAACATCCCTTCACAATAACCTATCTTTATAGCCTTCACCTCATTTATTACCCTATAACCACTTATACCTCTTAATTACCCTCTTTTATTACCTACTCGAAAACCAACAGTAAAACAACTCAGATTCTAAGACCGAACAGTTTTCTCAGTGAAAACATCTCCACCTGGGTTTGAAACCTCCGCTGAGAGGGGGCGAATGTAGTAGCCTACTCGTAGCCTTCGACAGACAGTCGAAGCCAATTTCACAGCCTACTCGAATGTATCGAAGCCCACTCAATCTCTAAAACAGACTCCCAAGAGATCCTCTAAAGAGGAAGCTTTGACATCAGATAAAGCTTCGGGGACGGATTAACTTACTACAGCAGAAATCCTTCGACCTTACTAACACACGATCGAAGCAAGATAAGACAGAAAATTACCTCATTAGATAAAATGGTGCACTGGTTGGCCCGTGCAGCTACAGTGACAGGTCTAACCACCGCACCGTTAAGATACATCACCAATAAATGTTGTAGTGACAGTACCGACATGACCGGCACCCATAACTCGCCACGATTTCTTGATAGTAATCACGCAATCCTAACCCACACTTGGTGACTCAGCTCCCTGTATCTCTATAAATAGAGGCGAGGGGAAACCATGAAGGGGTTAGAAGAATTATCTCCTCCCCTTTGCATTTTACCTTTGACCTCTTAATACTCACTGTATTCGAACCCACTAAATTACTCTTCAGTAATATAATCTATCTTAAAAATCTTCAACAGAGGTCGTGGAAAGTCATATTTGAGCCTCTATGCAAGTATTTGTCTATAGTTTGTTCATACTCTAGACTAATTGCTTGCATCCCTTTTATTGAAGATTAGTTTTACGTTGTAGGAGCCAATTTCCCCTCCGAACGAAGTTAGGTCCCTACTGGTCTACTGAAATCCTACCTTGTTGAGAAGATAGCTAGAAACAAGATTTTTTCTCATTTTGGGAGTGTGGATCAGATCCTTCAGAGTCGCTGTCCTTCCAGAGGTAAATACCAGTTCAACATCTCCAGTGCCTAGCACTTTAGTGTAATGGGATTCCCCAAGCAGTACCTTCTGGTCTGCAATCTCCTTGTAGGTCATGAACCATAGCATACATGCCTAGAAGCTCCCGAATCAGCCCACCACTCGTCGGTTCCATCGACCATGTTGATCTCCATGATCATAGCCACTAAGGGCTCTTCGGTAACGTTTACCTGAGCTGTTTACAGCTTCGGCTATTTCTAGATATGTGTCCAGGCTTGTTACAGTTGAAGCACACAATATAAACTATTCTGTTATATGGTGGGGCTTGTTGGTTTGTTCCCTTATTAGGATTCTGGAGGTATCCCTTTCAGGTTTGGTTTCTAGATTCTTCTTCTGCCCTAAGACGAGTAATCAAGTTCTCCATTGTAAGTTCCTTTGACTTGTGTCGTAGGATATTTTTATAGTCTTTCCAATTAGTCGGTAATTTGTCAATCATCACGGCAACCTAAAATTGTTCATCATGAGGTATCCCTTCGGATACGATCTCATGCGCAATTCATTGTAACTCATGTGATTGGGTAATCACCGACTTATCATCGACCATAGTGAACTTGAGATATCGGCTTACGTCAAACTTTTTAGAGCCTGCCACTTCTGTATAATACTTCCTCTGTAATGCTTCCCAAACGGCTTTCGCAATTTCAGACTATAGATAGTAATCGTACAGTTCATATACTAAACCGTTCAGGATAAAATTTTGGCATTTGAAGTCAGCCTCAGTCCAGTTTGAAATTGATTATATAAGGTTTTGTCATATTTATTTGCAATCAGGTCAGGGTCTACCACAAGTACAGGAACGGGAGGTTCAATTGGTCATTCTTGTTCTAGAACATTAGCCACTTCCTTAAGTTCGAGATAAAAAAACATTTTGTTCTTCCACCTCTTGAAGTTGAGGCCATCAAACTTAGAGGGTTTGATGGAATCAAACTTTAGCACTTCTGAGGTAAGAGCCATATTAGAGGAAATAGGTACTCTTTAAAATTGTAGAATAAAATATGTAAAGAACCTGTAATTAGTTTTCCCTTTTCTTTTTCTGTTTAGTGATTCAGAACTGCAACAACTAAAATAACATCCAATAGCAACTGCTGCAGTAACTTCAAACTGCTGCAGTAACTTCAAACTGCTGCAGTAACTTTGAACTGCTACAGCTACAGTAACTTCGTTCTTTGCAACAGAATTATATAAGCTTCGTGACAGCAATTGATCTTAAAAGAGTAACAAGATGATTAACGCTTGAGGTGTGGGTTACTAGCCATTTGGAGAGATTGTCTAAGCTCAGGTTCCTTAAAATTTTAGGGTTCAAGAGAGGGTAATGTAGCAGAATTCACTCCATCAAATAATCAAAGGGGTTGTTGCCTCTGACGATGCCTGCAACCCTAATTTTCAAAATCCAATTTCAATCAATCAAACAAAACTAAATTAAAAAAAATTAGACCTTTTGTTGTTGGGGAGAGTGGGAGGAGACCCATCAATGGGAGATATGAGAGTGCGCTTCGATGAAGTAGAGCTTCGTCTTGTCTCCACCATGATTTACTTCTCTTCACCGATCTAGATTTTAGAGAAAATTAGAGAGTGATAGAGAGAGAAAGCTTTCTTTGCTCGCAGGACAGTTGGGATTATATTCTTATGAAGGTGTAATTTTTTCTGATTAACAGTAATTTGGCCTTAAGATTTGTCATTTTTGGCAAAATATCTGTAGTTGGTTGACTGAAAATTTTGCCTAATTTGGTAGATAATTTGGCAGTTTTGAAGTTTTAGTTAATTCTGAAATTTCCTGTGGGATCCGACGGCGGGGACATAATTTTAAAAGTATATGAGAAATCCGAGCAGCCGAAATAATCCTCGACACACGAGAGATGGGTAGGGAATGGCCTTGATCAAGAAATGGCTGATGAGTTATTTATTTATATGTATAAATAGATAATGCTTGCTGTTGAATAAAATATGTAAAGAGCCTATAAATATCTTTCCCTTTTGTTTTCTATTTAGTGATTTAGAAATGCAACAGCTACAGTAACATCGAACAGCAATAGTTACTGTAACTTTGAACACTTAACAGCTACAGTAACTTCGAACTGCTATAGTAACTTTGAACAGCTACTGTAACTTCGAATATCAGCAGTAACTTCGAACTGCCACAGAAACTTCGAACTGCTGCAGCTACAGTAGCTTTGAACTTCACAATATAATTAGGCTTCGTGACTGGAATTGATCTGAAAGAGTAACAAGATGATTAGCTCTCGAGGCGTGGGTCGCACTCTCTTTAAAGAGTATCTCGACGTAACTCGACTACTCTACCAGGATACATCAAGCAAGTATATTGTAGCTTCACACCGGGAAGTTTACGTAAGCGATGGTAGTACCTCAAGGTAAACCGTAATATCAAGTTGGGAGAGAGAGATGAATAGTGCTCAAAAAGAAAGAAGTTTTGTGATATTTTTTTGAAAGGTGTGTTCCAATGGATATATATAGAGGAGCTGTGGAACGGCTATATCCATAATGTACATGCATTTTAAAGTTGCGTAACGGCTTTATCCATAACGTACATGCGTTTTAAAGGCCCAAAGATTAGGTCTTCAATACTATCCGTTTTGAGAGTAAAGACCAAGTCAAGAACAAACCCAAGCCCATAGGAAAATCTTAAAGGTGAGCCCAAGCCCAAGGAGTTTTTTAAAAAACCAACAATCCCCCACTTTTAAAAAACTTTTTGAAGGAGAAAAGAAACGAGATAACAGTTTCGATATATAGATATGTACAAAAGTAAAGGTGCTCATAGACTTGAACCTTTACGTAGTGGACAATCTTCAACGTATAAGAATAATAAGCGATCAGAGTCTTGAACTCATTATTTGCTTTTATACAGTGAGGAAAACCACATATAACCCTACCAGGTACAATTCCTAAATGCCAGTACATTTCAGCCATGTGCTTAATCCCAGTATAGGTGAAGGCTTTTGAGAATTTAGCCTAATTTCTTATAAGAAGCGGCCGCACTTCCACAATCACCTTGGTGAGTCTATGAAGAGTGTTCTTGTAGCTAGACATCCTACTCAAATAATGAGATATAAAACTCATTAAGAGTTTAAGAAAACTCAGCCTAGCATTCGCTTCAAGATATCATGCACATTTATATTTATGTACAGTGAGATGAACTCTAGAGTGAGAAGCTCCTTATTTTTATGATTTTATATCACAGTGATTTGTTTTCCCCATTAAACCTATTTCTTAGGATTTCCAGTCATTTAGGTTGGGTTCCCACCACTTCCAATTCTATAACAGGCTTTAGCCCCATCCCTAAAGATATGCTCCACACTTTGTCACAAAATAGTCCTTTCGTCAAAGGATTTGCCAAGTTGTTTTCCGATCTTATAAAGTCTACCGTAACAGTACTAGGTGCGAGGTAACCTCTCATCGTACTGTGTTTGTGACGTATCGCTAACTTCTTAACATTATAGTAATTGTTATGCACTTTGGCTATCGCAACAGTACTATCTGAGTGGATCATTATTGGCGGTATAGGCTTATTCCATAAATGAATATAAGATAAGAGGTCTTTCAACCAACTTGCCTTCTCACTAGCTGTAGCTAGTGCTACTAACTTAGACTTCATAGTCGACTGAGCTAGAATTATTTATTTTTTTGATCTCCAAGAAACAGCCCCTCCAGCTATATTTAACACGTATCCGGTGGTGGCTTTAGAATCCTCCAAAAATGAGATCCAATTTGAATCGCTATATCCATCAAGGACCGCGGGAAACTTCTGATAGTATAAACCCAAGTTCATGGTCCTTTTCAGGTACCGCATAACCTTATCAATAGCACGCCAGTGCGGCAAACTTAGTTTACTAGTAAATCTACATAGAACCCTTACAACATAAGCTATATCGGGTCTAGTACAGTCCGTAGCATAGCGAAGGCTACAAATATTACTTGAGTATTCTTTCTGTCTAACTGCCACCCCCAAGTTCTTTAAAAGTTGAACTTGTAGATCACAAGGAGTACAAGCAGGTCTACGGTCAATATATTTATACATCTTCAAGATCTTCTCAATGTAATGAGATTGATCAAGAGTAATACCAGTGTTTGTGCGTGTGATATTCATGCTTAAAGTTACACTTGCCTTACCTAGGTTCTTCAAATCAAAATTATTATTAAGCATGTTTTTGGTTTCAAAAATGATATCAAGAGTAGAACCAAAAATTAGTAGATCATCAACGTATAAACATATCATAATACAACTTTCACTAGATACTTTATAATATAGGCATTTATCAACAATATTAATCTTAAAATCATTTGAAAGAAGTAATTGATCGGTCCTGTTGTGCCACTATTTTGGAGCATGCTTTAGACCGTATAAGATCTTGTTCAGCTTGCAGACTTTGTGTTCCTCACCAGGTATCACAAAGCCTTCATGCTGATCCATATATAATTTCTCTTCAAGCTCTCTATTTTAAAAAGTAGTTTTGACATCCATTTGTTGGGGCTTGTTGGTTCGTTCCCTTGTTAGGATTTTGGTGTTCATTGTTTTTACGGTTATTTAGATTTCCACCGTTAGGACGGTTGTTCCGATTACCGCCATTCATAGCCTTGAAAGGTTTCCCTTTAGGTTTCTGATAAACCTTCTCTTTGGCTTGAACCAAAAGGATTTCCTCTTTTAGGTCTTGTTTTCAAGATTCTTCTTCAACCCTATGACAAGTAATCAAGTTCTCCATGGTAAGTTCCTTTAACTTGTGTTGTAGGATATTATTATAGTTTTTCCAATAAGGCGGTAATTTGTTAATCATCACGACAACCTAAAATTGTTCATCAAGAGGTATCCCTTCAGACACGATCTCATGCGCAATTCGTTGGAACTCATGTGATTGGGTAATCACTAACTTATCGTTGACCATAGTGAACTTGAGATATCGGCCTACGACAAACTTTTTAGAGCCTGCCTCTTTCGTATCATACTTCCACTATAATGTTTACCAAACGACTTTCGCTGTTTCAGACTGTAGATAGTAATCGTGCAGTTCATCTACTAAACCATTCAGGATAAAATTTTGTATTTGAAGTCAGCCTTAGTCCAGTTCGAAATTGATTATAAGGTTTTGTCATATTCATTTGCAATCAGGTCAGGGTCTACCGCAGGTACAAGAATGGGAGGTTCAATTGGGCATTCTTGTTCCAGAACATAAGCCACTTCCTTAAGTGTGAGATAAAAAACATTTCTTTCTTCCACCTCTTGAAGTTGAGACCATCAAACTTAGAGGGTTTGTTGGAATCAAACTTCAGCACTTCTTAGGTAAGAGCCATATTAGAAGAAATAGGTACTCTTTAAAATTATATAATAAAATATGTAAAGAACCTGTAATTAGCTTTCCCTTTTCTTTTTCTGTTTAGTGATTCAGAGCAGCAACAACTACAATAACATCGAACAACAACAGCTACAGTGACGTCGAACACTTAACAGCTACAATAACTTTGAATACCAACAGTAACATATAACTGCTACAGTAACTTCAAACTGCTACAGTACTTTGAATACCAACAGTAACTTCAAACTGCTATAGCTACAGTAACTTCAAACTTTGCAACAGAATTATATAAGCTTCGTGAAAGCAATTGATCTGAAAGAGTAACAAGATGATTAACGCTCGAGGTGTGGGTTACTAGCCGTTTGGAGAGATTGTCTGAGCTCAGGTTCCTGCAAATTTTAGGGTTCAAGAGAGGGCGATGTAGCAGAATTCACTCCATCAATTAATCAAAGGGGTTGCTGCCTCTGATGATGCCTGCAACCCCAATTTTTAAAATCCAATTTCAATCAAACAAAACCAAATTAAAAATAAAATAGAGCGTTTGTTGTTGGGGAGAGGAGGAGGAGACCCATCAATGGGAGATAGGAGAGTGTGCTTCGATGAAGTAGAGCTTCGTCTTGTCTCCACCATGATTTGCTTCTCTTTACCGATCCAGATTTTAGAGAAAATTAGAAAGAAAAAGGGAGAGAAAGCTTTCTTCGTTCGCAGGACAGTTGGGATTATATTCTGATGAAGGTGTAATTTTTTCTGATTAACAGTAATTTTGCCTTAAGATTTGTCATTTTTGGTAAAAAATCTGTAGTTGGTTGACTGAAATTTAGCCTAATTTGGCAGATAATTTGGCAATTTTGAAGTTTGAGTTAATTCTGAAATTTCTTGTGGGATCCGACAACGGGGACTTAATTTTAAAGTATATGAGAATCCGAGCAGCCTAAATAATCCTCGACACACGAGAGATGGGCAGGGAATGGCCTTGATTGAAAAATGGCTGATGAGTTATTCCTTTATATGTATAGATAGATAATGCTTGCTATTGAATAAAATATGTAAAAAATCTGTAATTAATTTTCCCTTTTCTTTTTCTGTTTAGTGATTCAGAACAGCAACAACTACAATAACATTTAACAACAACAGCTACAGTAACTTCGAACACTTAACAATAACTTCAATTTGCTACATTAACTTTGAACTGCTACAGCTACAGTAATTTCGAACTTCGCAACAGAATTATATAAGCTTCGTGACAGCAATTGATCTGAAAGAGTAACAAGATGATTAACGCTCGAGGTGTGGGTTACTAGCCGTTTGGAGAGATTGTCTGAGTTCTGGTTCCTTTGAATTTTAGGGTTCAAAAGAGGGTGATGTAGGAGAATTCACTCCATCAATAAATCGAAGGGGTTGTTGCCTCTGATGATGCCTGCAACCCCAATTTTCAAAATCCAATTTCAATCAATCAAACAAAATCAAAATAAAAAAAGTTAGAGCGTTTGTCGTTGGGGAGAGGAGGAGGAGACCCGTCAGTGGGACATAGGAGAGAGCGCTTCGAGGAAGCAGAGCTTCGTCTTGTCTCCACCATGATTTGCTTCTCTTCACCGATTTAGATTTCAGAGAAAATTAGAGAGAGAGAGAGAGCTTTCTTCGCTCGCAGGACAGTTGGGATTATATTATGATGAAGGTGTAAATTTTTTCTGATTAACAGTAATTTTGTTTAAGATTTGTCATTTTAGGCGAAAAATTTGTAGTTGGTTGACTGAAAATTTAGGCTAATTCGGCATATAATTTGGCAGTTTTGTAGTTTGAATTAATTCTAAAATTTCTTGTGGGATCCGACGGCTGGGACTTAATTTTAAAGCATATGAGAGATCCGAGCAGCCTAAATAATCCTCGACACACGAGAGATGGGCAACCAATGGCCTTGATCGAGAAATGGCAGATGAGTTATTCCTTTAGATGTATAGATAGATAATGCTTGCTATGATTTTTAACACTGAGTACGGTGAAGAGCATTCAAGCAGTTTGAAGTGTTTCTGGGTGGATAATCTTTCGTTAATATTAAGGGTTTCGCCACGGAAACAATGTCGAATGTCACCTCATAAAATAATATTGTTATCGATCAGGTGAGCTCTTGAGCATCATCTCATTTTTATTTTCGGTTGGCGTTGTGATAACTGTAATTCTGTAACACTTGATTTATTTCCTTTTCAACAACATTAGGGTGCTAACTTCTTTACAGAAAGCACAAAATGCCTAAGGCAGGGCGAGGCCAAACCTAACAAAGGTTTCTAAAGGTGATGAAGCAACCCGTACAATACTCGAAAGGTGCTGACAATCTTTAACGTCTCTAAGTCGTCAGGCATACTACGAATCCCGACATCGATATTATAACCCTTTGAAAATGTATTGCCTAATGACCTTAATAAAGGAATCATTGATGATGCTCATGCACTACGTTCGTAGTAGCATATTGTGATGCAAAAACCCCAACTGAGCTTTTAGGTCTTGGACCTGCAGATGTTAACCACAGAAAATCAAGGAGATACACTGTACTGCACGCTGCAATTAGCAAAGAACCTCTTAATCTAAACAAAAGGAATGCATCCATCTGATTTTACATTGGAGACAAGGAAAACATTTAAAATCTTAAAGAGGTTTGAAAAATCTATTGATTTTCAGTAGCCGAAAAAGAAAAAGCTTCTCCCGAGGACTTGTCTGCGTATAGATTGATAGAAATAATGAATTCACTTGAACCGAATTTGAGATAAGTTTTACGGATCAATGTTCATCCCCAGTTGAAGATTTTAGTGCTACATTATTGTTGTATGTAGATAGCCAACAGAATCAAATGTGTTTGTTGCAAACTAATATTTTTTGGTGGCATCTTCTATATATAAAGCTTAACTTATGTGTCTTCATATTTATATATATTTTTTCTGCAATTTTGATAAGCTGGGGTTGGCATATCCATGATAAGCTTATGACTTCTGCTTATGATATTAGGAAGAAAGGAAGAAAATATGCAAAATGATTTATTATCAAACGTTATGAACGTAAACATCCGCTCATAACTTAGTATATATAAACAAAGGCATGGTTACTATAACCACCCTAACCAATTATCTAGCACCCTAAATGGGCTTTACGTGGGCTCCCAAACCCTATCATAGGTTGGCCTTCTACGATGCCTTGTTACATATCAAAGTAAAACAAACAAATATTATCATTGAAAGTTAACCAACACATTCCGTTCAAACTACAAAACAAAGATTATCTTTGATTACAGTTACAAAGATTAGTGCATTAAAATACCATTCCTCATATTCCGTCAGACCAACATTTTTCTCCACGACCGCACTAGATTCGAAAAGGTGTAAGGAAACACCCATATTATTTTGGAAACCGACGTCATCCATGACCTATCAAATATAATTCTGTCTATCTTCCCTTCTATCAAATATAATTATGTCCCATGGCATTCTCTTAGGTTTCCCTTGTAGGCATCATAGGGCCATATACACTAAACACTCTACTTCATTTTTATCAACTCCCCTGTCCTCCATGACTCTTTTATCAACTAGCTCCGTCACTGGCGGAGCCACATGAGAAGCAGTGGGGGGCAGCTGCCCCCACTCACTTTTCTCCAAAAAAGAGGTTAGTTATATACTTATATACATTATAAAAAAACAAAAAAAAAACTGATCACATCATGCGACCATCATCGTCTTTTAGAAAGAGAAAGTTTGAGAGAGAGAGACTCATAAGCAAACCAAAGTCTCTATCTCTCTCTTTGTGCCCTAAATTTTCTCGTATCTTTGTGCCCTAAATTTCCTCAAAATCTCTCTTGGTCTTCTCCAACAATGGTGAGTCTCTCTCTCGGCTATTCTTAGGGTCGATTTGTATCTGATTTGACTCATTTTGGACTAATTTTAGTGTAATTTGTGATTGATGTCGATGATTGATCTATTATTGGTTTGGGAAATTAGGGGTTTGATGTAGTTGGACCGTAGTTGTTGGTCGATTTGGGAGATTTGTGTGTGATTCGATGTAATTGGTGACATAAATGTAATTTGTGTAAGGGATGATTAGTTTGCGACAACTACAGCAGAGAGGGCAATTTCAGCTATGCATTTCATAAATAACCGCTACAAAAATACCCTTCAAATCCCTCTAATTTTTTTTTGGGGCTCTCGCCCCCAAACCCCCAAAATTACCTACCCGCCCCAACCAATAATCCTTGAACTCCATAACTTTATATTTTTTTAAAATTCCCCACATAAGGGGAAAAAAATTTAACTGTTCATCTTGAGAATATCCATATTCCCTAAAGAGATCATTGCCTTTTCTGTCCCAAAAAAATATCCGATTTACCAAAAAATAAATCCAGAAGTAACTTACTAAAAGAAATTAGATTTCTTATAGTCCCGATAGGCCAAGAGCAACGCAGGGGGAGTGTACCTCTTTATATTTCTAAATGTTGTATGTGTAGGTACTTATCCCTTGATCTCACCTAAAGTCGAGCTGTCGCCAGTTCAAATCACCTCCATATCAGACTCACACATTTTAAACATAATTTCCCAGTCAACATTCAAACCTACACCACGAACTGGTTAAGAACTTGGACTGAACTTAAATCGAAAAGCCTTATCCAGTTAAAGACACCTGTCTTTCACAAACTCGTCAGTTACTCAGTCAACTGCCACTAACCACATTATTCAGAAAATGTGTTCCAGCACGATGAAGAGCTGCGAAGAAGGCCTATATAAATGAAAAGTTCCAGAAAAGACAGTGACCATAAAATTACACAAAAGATCATCAAGAAACTAATTATTTTTAGATTCTCAGCAACATTTAAACTTCTTAGTGACAAGGTTCAAGCATTTATATATCTAGAGATTACTTGTAATAAGATATCCACCTCAAGCAATAAAGATACTTTTACAAAAATCCTCCACTCGAGGTCGTGGCTTTTTACCTATTCAGAGGTTTCTACGCTAAAATTATCTGTGTCATTTCTTACTTTCCATTAGAATATTGTTACATGTTTATTGTTGTAATAGCGAATTTTAATCCATTTTGAGCTTACGGAATTTGGCCATTACATTTGGCGCCGTGTGTGGGAAAGATTGCATTTCCACAATATCCTAAGTCATTCTTTCACTACATCTTTCAATAATGGTTACTTCCAGATGATCGGCTACCAGAACCTAGCTCGATGTTTTAATGGAGCCGAGACAACTTACAGAGTTACGACCGAATCTCAACACTGAAATAGAGAAACGCGCCGAGCTCAAACTTCAGTTAACTAAGGATCGGGAGCTTCGTAAGAAAGAGCCCGACACAGAAAGATGAAGACTAGACGATGCCAATGCAGATTGCTCTAGAGGCTCTACAAAATACTCAGCAGGCTTCTCCAGCCATAGGTCATGATCAGTTTCCAGAGATCTCCCATGTTTCTGCACGGATGAGATTGAGACCTGGAGAAGTCGCCAGTAATGCTACTTCTAGCAATCTACAACACGAACTACAACCCTCTATATATTCCAGGGGTAAAGTTCAGTCTGAATTCAGTCAAGCTCACAGAATTTCCGTCCGTCAGGAGGAAGAATAACGACCTCAACACCATGCTCCAACATGAGATTGCCTGAGTGAAGGTACCGGCACTCATCATCCACAACCTGCTCTCCTAGCGATTCAACCAGCACGTCATTACGTCACGAAAGAGTATATGGACCAACGAGTTAAAGAGTTGATCAAAGCACAAGTTCGAGGTACTACCGGTGGCATCACAAAACTATAAGGAAGTTCGATTGCTAAAAAGCTATTCGATATGGAGATACCAAAAGGTTTCCATACTCCAAAAATTCATAAATACAAAGGTATTAACCAAAAGGAGCACATTCAGCAGTACCGTGATTCATTGGGGTTATACTCCGATCTCAACCACTTCTTCTGCTATCTGTTTGCCACAAGTCTATAGGAGGAACCACTCTGAAGGTTTCACTCTCTCCCTCTGGACTCCATCTATACATTCGACCAGCTGCAAAAACAGTTCATCAAGACATATGCTCACAACAGGGACAAAGAGGAGAATTTATATTCTCTTATCAGTCTTAAACAGTCACTTGGAGAGAAGCTCGAGGATTTCGTGAAGAAATTTTTAGAGTTCGTGCATAAAGTGGATAACCTCGATCAGAAAATAGCTGTTACTACTTTCACCAATGCGCTCCAGCTCGACTGCAAGGCCAAAAAACACCTCTTCCTCAACAAACCTGCGACCTTGGAGGATATGATCACCAAGGTCAACAGTTACATCGACCTGGAGAGGATGATGTCTGAGGGACAAAAATCTACTAAATCCGTCTTCTCCACCTAAGGCCCATCTACAGATCAAACCATTAAACCAAAGGAGGAAAAGGGAGATCAGAAGCACACCAAGGGAAATACTGGCTGCCCCCAGAAAGGCAGCCCACCGAACAAACCCGTCCTCTTAAAGATGAACGTTTGAATCTCTATAATTTTTCCACTATTTTTGAAGGATAAGCTCTAATGGGTCTCTCAACCACTGGAACCAATCGATAGTGGACTATATTACCTCTATCACAAGATAAACCATCATTCAACTGGCAATTGTTATGCTTTACAGAGGTTGCTCGAGTACATTTTTAAAGAGGGACGAATGTTCGAATATATTTTCGACCTGGAATCATACAAAGATAGTAGATTTAAGAAGCAGTTTAAAGTTATTCAGGTCAATGATCAAGCTGAGGAGAAACATCTTTACCATATGCACCACAACAACATGATCAAAATTAATTAGATCACAACGCAAAAATGTCTTAATTCATTTGAGGTCAAACAGAAATAGCGACTACTGTCACCTCATCTTCGAGATGAAGTTAAGACCGAGATCGTGAAATTGATCAAAGTAGGATTCATTCGATAAGACAAATATCCAGACTGGATATCCAATATTGTTGTTATCCCAAAGAAGAATGAAAAAGTCTGAGTTTGCGTAGATTTTAACGATTTGAACAAACATACTCCAAAGGACAGTTTTCTTTTTTCCAACATTCATCAGATCCTCAATTCTACAGTAGGAATCTATGATGGATGCTGCTTCGGGGTACAATCATATTCTACTTTTGGAAGAAGATCAAGAGAAGACAACTTTCATCACTGAAAGAGGTCTTTATTACTACAAAGTCATTCCCTTCAAACTCAAAAATGCAGGTGTCACATATTAATAGTTGATAAGTACAATGTTCAAAACACATCAAGGAAAAGTCGTTGAAGTCTTCGACGGTCTCTTGTGTAAGAACATACAGTCAGCCAATCAAATCTCAGATCTCAGCAGTATATTCAACATCCTTCGATCTTACAGAATGCGTCTCAACCCTGATATGTGTCAATTCGGGGTACATTCTGGCCAATTTCTAGGCCACCTCATCAACAAGAATGGAATTGAGGCCGATCCAGATTAGATTCGGGCTGTCATCAACATGCCCTCTCCAAAAATAACAAAAGACATTCAAAAACTTGTTGGCAAGATTGCCTCTATAAACCGCTTCGTTTCTAAATCTTTAGACCGTTGTCGTTGGCTATTCCTATTACTCTGCGGTTGTACCAAATGAGGACAAGTTTAGCAAAATGTATAGGTCATAGGGACACCAGAATGTAAAGTAGTTTATCAAGATCTCAAGACCTATTTGGGGAGGTCTCCCATAATAAGCACCTTAGTAGATGACGAGGAACTGATTATCTACCAAGCAGTCACAGATACTTCCCTCAGCTCAGCTTTTATTCAACTTGATGGGAAAATCAAGAAACAAGTCTACTTCATCAGTAAAGCCCTCACATCATAAAAAATGAGGTACTCTAAAATTGAGAAACTTCTTCTCACTCTTGTTAATACTTCATAGAAACTCAAGCACTACTTCCAAGCTCATTTAGTCAAAGTCATGACGGACTACTCACTTTGGGAAGTTCTATCCAAGAAAGAAAAATCAAGGAGAGTGCAACAGTGGTCAGTCAGTTTGGGAGAACATGATATCAAGTTCGAGCAACGTCATTCTAAAAAGGGTCAAGCCGTAGCCAATTTTCTCACAAATTTTCCAGTGGAGGATCCCGAGTGGGAGGAGCACGACCCAGACCTTACAGAAGAAACTACCGACGATCTACCCCCCAAGCCATTTGATGAGCGAGCTGAATGGATCGCAGTAACGGGGTGGAGACTTCTCACTGATGGATCAGCAGAACCCGCAGGGTCAGGAATCAGAATCGTTTTTATTAACCCTTCTAATGACAGAATTGAGAAATCAATTTGTTTGGATTTTGAGGCCTCAAATAATATTACCGAGTACGAAGCTCTCATTCATAGACTCGACCTCGCTCTTGAGCTCGATGTCCTCAAACTCTTAGTCTACACAAATTCACTACTCATCATCCACCGCTACTATGAGGAGTACAAGAAGAATAAAAAGATGATCAAATACGCAGCCCTCATTGCAGATAGGATAAGCAAGTTTGCGAAAGAAACTCTCGATTATCTTCCTCAAGGTGGAAATAGACACGCCAATTCCTTAGCATATTTAGCTGAGGTCTTAAGTACAGAAGCTCGATATCTCCAGATCGAAATCATTTTAACCCCCAGTATTGATCACATTTCTGTATGCACGATCAACACTGGGGGTGATAAAGGGGGAGACGACGATTGGCGAAAGCCTTTCTTAGCCTACTTCGGTGCTGACAACAGTTGTAACAGATCACTCCCAACAGATCTAAAAGAGTTTTGACAACTTATCAATAGCTCGAAGCGCTACACTAATCACAATGGGGTGTTATACCGCCTTTCCATCATGGGGCCTTACCTCAAGTGCCTCTCAAAACCAAAAATAGATAAAATGCTCTGCCAATTACATGAAGGGACTTGTGGCTCCCATACCATAGGTCGATCACTAACAAACAGAGCTATTACACAAGGAGTATTCTAGTCTAGCATGCGCAAGCAAGTAGAGTAGTACTCATACAGATGCGACACCTACCAAAGGCATGGACATATGATACGTACCCCTGCGTTCAAACTCTATGCAAGCAAGGTGTTCTGGCCATTCAAAAGATGGGTACTTGATCTTGTCGATGAATTCCCTCACTCTCTAGGTAACAGCCGTCACCTACTCGTAGCTATCGATTATTTTAAGAAATGGGTAGAAGCAATTCCACTGTGTCGAGCCAGAGAAGAAGAGGTCATATCTTTTATCTAGAAACACATTATCACTCGGTTAGGGTACCCCCACCTAATTCGTATAGATAATGGGCCCCAATTTATGGGAGAAAAATTGTAACCTTCCTCAACCAATACAATATCATCCACTCACCATTAGATCCTTACTATCCTCAAGGAAATGGCCAATCCAAAATCACCAACAAAACCATCATGGATGGACTCAAAAAATGAATTCACACGCAGAAAATGGGAATTGGGTTCGAGAACTACCTCATGTCCTATGGGCATATTGTACCACTCCCAGACAGTCTACAGGATACACCCCATTCCTCCTTGCCTATGACACTGAGGCCATCATTCCTTTTGAATACCATCATCAATTTGAGATCATGAGAAGATTGAGAAGGAAAATGAGCTCGAATTGGCTGGCAAACCTTAATATGATTGATGATACCAGGGAACGCCCCATCGCTAACCTAGGTCGATATCATCATATGCTAGCCAGGTCGTACAATAGCCGAGTCAGAAACTGTACCTTCAAAATCGATGATCTCATCCTTAAAGACATTCCTCAACATCGTAAAGAGCTTCATGCAGGAAAATTAGCCAACAATTGGGAGGGTTCATTCATTATCACAGGCCTCTCAGGCCTGGAATCATATTATCTCATGATAGAAGAGGGAATCCACATTTCAAATCCTTGAAACACTAGGCGACTGAAATGGTACTATCGTTAAGCGTCTTACTACTCCATTTCCGTTTCTCGCTTTTGATTTTTTCAATTCCAAAAGTGATATTTTCATCTCCATCCAATGTAAATTATAAACTGATCAATGAAACTTCTATGTTTATCATAACATCTCTATACTTACGTAGATTCAACCACATTTTATAGATTAAAGCATAGATAATACTAGTTTTCAATCAATCTTATACCAGTTAAATCAAGGATAACACTTGGTTTGGCTGACTCTACTAAATCTCTGCGATTGAAAAAAATATAAAAACTTGTTTTATATCAAATACTCTACCAAAAATGAGATAGGGCAAAGGTAATACTAGCCATCATCTACTTTAACTTGTTTAGGACATTATACTAGTTAAATCAAGGATAACACTTGGTTAGGCTGACTCTACTAAATCTCTGCGATTGAAACAAATATAAAAACTTGTTTTATATCAAAGACTCTACCAAAAATGAGATAGGGCAAAGAAAATACTACCCTTCATCTACTTCAACTTGTTTAGGACATTATACTAGTTAAATTAAGGATAACACTTGGTTAGGCTGACTCTACTAAATTAGAGATAAGGCCAAGGTAATACTAGCCTTCATCTCTTTCAATATGTTTATAGAACATTACTTCAGTTAAATCAAAATTCACTTGGTTTGACTAACTCAACCCATCTCTGCGATTAGACCCTACCAGACATAAGATAAGGCAAATGTCAGACTAGTTTTTATCTATTTCAATGTCTGCTAGATATACTATTTATTTTTAGGATGCATTACAATGGATTCTTTTCTGTTGCTGGGATGTCAGCCATACTTTACCCTTCAGTAGGAGGTCGATCAGATTCAGTTTGTAAGTTATAACAACTCAACCCCGCTCTACCAGATCAGTAGGTCGAGGGATTAAATTCGTTTTCATGAAGGCCATACAGTTCCCTCGATTTATATTAACTCTACAAATGCATCCTTTGCCATACAAACTCTTGAACAAGGTATCTCGCTCTAACTCAAGTATTTTTACTTCCTCTACAAAATATGCTACGGTCAACTTTAACAGGTTTGTAAGTTATGCATGAAGGACAAGAATCCTTGAAAAGTGAAATCTCATCTTCTTGAAACGTAACTCCAAAATCACATACAATTTCTTATGATGGGCCATTTTCATTTCTGTCCGAGCATCAGAAGCTATATTATATTCTAATTTTTTGACAAATTTAGCTGATTCAGCCTGATTAATGGCCTCTAGGTTCATCTCCGGGGCTTGAAGTCTCTCAAATTCTGCATTCAGCTCTTCCTTGGTTGAAGTATCCCATAACAAGTCATCTTTCTTCTTTATCAGAATTTCTTTCACCCTAATTTCCCCTTCCAAGACCTTCTCCCTGACAAGAGCAGCATCCTACTTGTGCTGGCATTCCCTTAAGTTAGCAGTCCCTTTCTGCACATGCCCTTGAATTCGAGCTACGTCACCTTCCAACTCTCTAATTCGACCTGACAGGCTAACTACATTTCCTTGGACTAGAGGAACTTTAACATCATTTTTACTCCCCCTCAAGCGCTCTCCAGTCTTGGCTCTCTTGACGCACACGTTGTCTTGAGCCAATTCGGTCTTCAATCGTGCCACCCTCTTATTTAAATCGTCACACTTTTCTTGCATCACCCAAAACTCCATATCCTTGACGGGGAGGGCAATATGCAAGTGTTCGGCTGTAGCTTCGGAAGCCGATAAATCTTCTTGAGCTACCTTTAACACATTATCTTTTTAATCATTTTATGTTTCAGTCGCTCCAGCTTGCTTTTACGATTCTAAAGATCAGCTCGGGATTGTCCCTCCGATCTTTCTAGCGCCTGAATACGGTATTATGCCGTTTCAGCCTGCCTACTCTTAACCATAGGCGTGTCAACCCAACTTTGAAGTTTTGCGGAATGTTCTTTTATCTTCGTAAGCTATTTTTTCCCTTTTACAATTTTAACATCTTTCTCCTCTATCCTATGACTGAGGTCGACAACAGCCTGGGTTGCCTCAACAAATTTGAAATATACCTTTACATGCTGGTCTTCACTGTCCTCATTCGCCTCCCTCACCCTATCCAACTCCGCTACAAATTTTGGATTATATTGGAGCACCTCATCTTCGCGCGAGCGAACTGAGTCCAATTCGACCTGCACAATAAATATACATTATATAAAGTTCAATTCAGAGCACCCATTAATGTGCATATATATATATATATATATATATATCTTATTTCTACAAAGATATCTAATTTCAAATATCTATCGTGTGTAACTACTTTTAGACTTAAAGGTCAAAGTACAATCTCAGATGGAGGCTCCGTGACATATATTTCGAAGTCTAAGGTACATGTTTTCTATATGCTACTTTGCCTAAAAACTTTGAATATTCCTATGCACTATATTAGTGTCATTTTCCTAAAAACTGATAACAAGTTTTTGGTTTGTCTCTACGTTCTATTTTGTCTTATTTAATGGGTAGCTTTATGTCGACATAGTATACAAGTCAAAAGGCCTATTCTGATTTAACCTGCAGCTCCACTTGTGAAGACAGCGAGGATGTGGAAATTTCTAGTTCCCTGGCAAGCTCGGTCTGTAGATCTTTTATTCTGAGACTCATCTCTCTAAGTGCCTACAAGAGGGTTAGAACAGGAGGGCTCAGCCTACAAAAGTTTATTTAATACACACAATCTAATAATTTACAAGACACTTCCAAATACTCATACAAAGTCATTTCCCTACACTACCTTCTCATTCTCGCCCTCTGGGAGTTTGGTGTCATCCCCTTGGTTGTCTAGTACCATCTGGCAGGAGAAACTGTCTTGCCCATCAACAACTCCCACCGCAACCTCTTCTAGTTATTCATCATCACCCTCCTCAACATAGGTGTCTACCTTAATGGCATCCACCTCATCCTCAGAATATCGCTTCAACATTAAGTGGCACTCAGGCCTTTCGCGCTCCGCCACTACCTCCTCAAGATTTACTCTTGCCTCTACTTGTAGATGGCCAATTGCCACTGTGTGGGAAGCCTTCAGTACCTCCATCTTCTTTGCTTCCTTGAGAGCATCATCCTTTGCATGAGCTACCTTCTTTTCAAGCTCGGTCTTCACCTTCATCAGCTCAGATTTTTCCTCTCCCACTCTAAGCCAAATCCTCTCTACCTGGGACTTTGGGCCTGCCATGCACAACATTTTTATTATCAACAAAAGATCATCAGTTCGAGCATATAAATATTATACTTTATGCATTGTAATACTTACTTTGTTTTACAATTCTAAACAGAAGATTCAAAGGTTCTTCATCATTTCTCTGAAGGCAATTACGCTTCACCCATATTACGTTGTCGTTCCAGGTTCGACCTGCTGAATTCATATCGAAGAAGCGAGGCTGAGTTACGCTCGCATAAAGATATTCCACACCACTGGTGTGCTTCACCTCATAAAACTGCAATACATCCTCAGGGGATAGCCTCCTCAATTTACCCTCATTCTCCCATATTTCATTCAGATGGTCGCAAATACTTATTACCTCCCACATGTTCTCGTTCAATTGAACAGGACATGCTCCAATATTATTCATAATCCCCTTTGCCAAATTCGTAAGGGGAAGACTCAACCCGTACTCTAATTGAGTCAGGTAACACAAAAAACCCTCTGAGAGGTCACTCTGAACACTTCCATCAAGATATTTCAACGAGATTGATTCATTTATACCCCTATCTCATTTTTCCACCTCCAAGTCGGCCAACAAATAAAAATACTCCTCCCCCATCGCTGCAGTACACCTCCTAAACAACGTACCAGCGTATTTTAAGCAGTCACCCCATGTCCCTCCTACAGTAGCTTTGGCTTTATAAAATGCTCTGAATTCATTCAAACAGGGAGGATATGTCCTAGGGAAACCAAGAAATTGTTCTAATCCTACTTCAACCTCACTATCAGACTCCACTATCCGACCAGAGGTCAACACCTCGTTAACAAGTGAACTATCCATCTCAACTACAATTCTACAAGCAAAGTTTTAATCCTACCCAAATACCTCTCACGTTTGACCTACATGCAGGTTCAGGTATCTATCATTATTTCATACACATTGATCATTCACAAATAACATATTTTTCATATATTATGTTTATATATCAAATTTCATAGATTGCTATAAATAGTGATTTTTTTAGAGAGTTTTGCTTGAAAATAGATTACGATTTACAAAAAATACAAACATACAACACACGTCTCTACTAACCTTCAGTGTCAGAATGAGAATCCACAGTAGCGCCAAGTCTTTCCCTCACAACGCTGTTGTATAGCTGCTTACTTGATTCAGTACCTATAACTCTCTTCGACTGTTGATCACCCTCAGATGAATCATTACCAAATCCTCTAAAAAAAATTTGGGCTTCTCTCGCTGTGCTCTCCATATTTTTAGAAGTTGAAAAACGTTTGAATGATGAGGATGAAGTACTATTTACTCTTTCTCACTTTAACGGCTGGCAGTTATTGTGCCTCGCACGGCCCGTCCTCAGTTTTGGAACTGAAGCGTCATTTTCACAATCCATGTCAGACGTCTTGTATCATTTTAATAAAACTGTCTTTCCATCATTGCCCCTCTCCTCATATTTTAATATATTTTTCTATCTAGTTTCCATATCATTCTCTGACCTTCCCACACTCATGATGACTCACACTCACACGATATCAGATTTTTGCAGCCTTGCATAAAAAACAAAACTAGAAGCTCCTGCATTTTTTTGTTCTTGTTTCTTATACTTATAGTACTAGTGACATCATTTTCAAAGCTAGCAAAATTTTCAAAGTTATTTAAAATTAATTTATCAAACAAGTCTCAAGCGGCATTTACAACTGAAGAGGATCAAATTGACTTCCGTCTTTCTGTTAAATTCAATGACACTTACTTTATTTATGATAGAACTTTACATATAATTACATTTAAAACAACCTTGATGACCTGGAAGACCAAATCCGATCAGATTTACTCTATCGATCATCACATCTTAAAATTGAATTTTCACCTCAGCAATCAATTAAACCATATCTTTTCGATCTGCAGGATCTCTCACCAATTTATGAAAACATAACTCATAAAATTAGTAGGCATACTCAAGTTCCCTACCCCTTACATCTAATCCTTTAATTTGACACTACCTCACTAGTAACTCAGCATCATAACCAAACAATCCAAAAATCATCTCCTACACTTCAGTGATCTTTATGACCAATCGTCCTTCAGCGGCATAACAAATTCTCTGAAATCGAATTCGCACCATCCTAATATCTTTTCCATATTCAATAATCATTCAACCTTTATTTAAACATTTTTACTGCACTTTCCCCTTAAATCATGATATTGACATTTTATCTCGTATAGAAAACCCAGAATTTAAAGAAAAACTATTTAAACTTATCCCTTCCCTCGAAATCATACGTTTCATTATTTTTCAAGTCAATCTTATTATTTTAAGATTTATTTTTCTATCGACCTCTATTAGCTCGAATTTTTGCATTATAGATTTCCAAAAATTTATCTCTCCCACATTTTCAGCACGCAGAACAAATCATGCTTACATCACAACATAAATTTTAGCACGTATTTAGCTTAATTCGAATGTTACAATAACAATATTGTCGGTACACATACAGTTCAAATCATTTCATACATTCTTCAAAACATTTTTAGCTCGATTTCTACGAACTACTTTATATCTATATCAACACGAGTAATTGAATGACAAATTTTATTCATGTCGAAAAATATTATACGTCCTTTTTCTTATAGATAACAAGTATTTCAGTAATCGATCTCAGGTACATTGCAGATACCTAATCTGGCCAGCACCCAACTTTAGGTACTTTATAGATAACAAGTTTTTCAATATTTTTATAAGTAACAGGTCATTCAGGCACTCTGACGCATCAAATCCTTTAGTTCGTCCTGCTTTAGTGATCTTGCACTCTGATGCAAAGCCAAAATTGGAAACAACAAAAAGCTTCCCTCACATAAGTTTGGTCGAAGTCTAGTCTATAATGGCCAAATTTTGTAAGCTCAAAATGGCTTGGAATTTGCTATCACACCAATGATCCTGTAAAAATATTCTAATGGAGAATAAGAAATAAAATAGGTAATTTGAGCGTGGAAAACCTCTTAATAGGTAAAACACTATGACCTCGTATGGAGGATTTTCGTGAAAGTATCTTTATTGCTTGAGGTGGATATCTTTATTACAAGTGATCTCTAAAATATAGAAATGCTTTTAATCTTGTAACTAAGATGCTGTATAATTTTTCTGGTCCCTATCTCTTCTGTAACTTCTCCTTTTTATAGGCTTTTTCTATAGCTTTTCATCATGTTGGAGCACGTTTTCCAAATAATATGGTTGGTGGCGGTTGAATGAATAAATGACTAGTTCGTAGCAGACAGCTGTTTTTGACTGGATAAGATTTTTCGGTTTAAGTTTGGCCCACGTTCTTGACCAGTCGTGGGGTAGGTTGGAATGTTGACTGGGGAAATGTGCTATAAATGCGTAAGTCTGAGATGGAGGTAATTCAGACTAGGTGAGCCCGATTTTGGGTAAGATCGAGTGATAGGCCCCTATAATCGCCCTTTCACAACCGAAATCTAGGGTGGCTTTGGCTGAGAAACGACTTGCTTGTAATGTGGTTTGATAGTTTTTGAAAAGTTGGCAAGAATAATGATGGTTTTGGAAATGACGTATATTTAATGAGGATGTTGATGCTGATGTATGTGATGGTTATGATATAAAAATTTGCATCTATAATGAATGATAACTCTTGGTAAAATGTACCTGCACATTAAATGTAAGGTTATTTAAATGATACCTGTATCGATTGGAGAGCATAGTACTCTTGCTGTTGTGTGATATTCCTTAAAAAAACTTTGTCAATGGCGAAAACTCGTAGCATGGTCTTTTAAGAGAGGATTGCATCCAAAATACAGAGGTTGAAGTTGAAATATTTCGGTGACCAATCCTTAGAGATGTCCATACCCACTCCTGTTCCTCCGATGTATCAAGGTTTATCGAAAGATAAAGCAACTGAAGATGAGGAAGAATTCTATTGTAAGTGGAGGCTTCATGTTATCGTCTTGATAGGCGAGGATCGGTGGGACTATCTCCGTACTCTTGTGAAAGACAGGGTTAGGGCTTTATATGCATGGATAGGCATAACTACGGGGCAGCTATGCTGATTTCTTGTATCATAACAAATTCTAAGGCCAGAGGTGGTTTCAGAGGAGGGGGTGGTGTTAGTGGAGGAGGGTGGCAACCAGTGGTAGTCTGCTTCTTTATCTCCATCACGTTTTGATGCTCAGAAGATCTTTAGTTTGAGAATTTGGTTCTTGTACTGAGTCTACTACTTCCATAGTTTCCATTTGAAGTTCGATCAGACTTGAACCAAACTCATGTAAGGGATGTTCTTTGTTGGTTCTAATTTCTGCTTTATATCAGGATGAAAGATCACTGAAGCAAGAAGAACTGGAGAAGTTGATGTGTCGGCGCGCCTGAATTACCGATAACTTTTGAAAATAGTGTAAAACTTGTTATCTGTAAAGTACCTGGAGTTTGGTGCTGGATGGATAATGTTTCTGTTGTATACCTAAGATTGATGTTCTGAAAAACTTGATATCTGTAAAATTGTATGTAATGTTTTTGATATGAATAAATAATTATCATTCAATTACTATTATTATCCAGATAAGAAATGTCTCTTGGAGTCGAACCGAATTGCGTAGGATGCGTAAAATAAATTGAAGTTTATGAATATTGGAAACACTGTTGTAGTGATTTTGAACTGAGATAAATATTTGCTGACAATGACGCTATGATATAAGTACGATTTTGTTATATGTTTAAACACGTGAGGGTGAGAGAAATTGTAGGAAACATTTAATCGTGGAAATCTGAGCTGCTGCAGGTCAATAGAATTATCGATCTTGTAAAACTAAGCTCGTTCTGATGAATAATGTAATGCATGACTGGGGTGAAGGGTTAAGTCAAATAATATATTTTAAGTTTATGAGGTTTTCTGCTATGAGATTCAAGATGAAAATCGCATTTTAAGGGTAAAGTTTGTGAACAACGTATAAATAAAGGCAGAATGATTTACAAAAAATGGAGAAGAGATCAGGATGGTACGGACTCGATCTCAGAGGATTCGTTATGCCACAGAAGGACGATTGGCTATAAAGACTACTGAAGTAAAGGAGAGGATTTTTGGTGCGTTTGGTTATGATGCTGACCTTCCGGCGAGGGAGCGTCAGCTCGAAGGATTAGATGTTAGGAGTAGTAAACTTGAGTATGCTTGTTATTTCTATGAGGTATTCTTTTGGGAACAGGTAAGGGATCCGGTAGATCGAGAAGTGATGGTTGGTTTAATTGCTGAGGTTGAGATCGAATTCGAAGATATGAGGGTTGATAACTAATGTGATAAGATGATGTTGCCAGTCATTAAGGTTTTTTTCTAGATGTTGTATTAAATATTTATCATAAATAAATATAAGTTTGTTGAATGTAACAGAAAAGATGTAAGTCAATCGGATCCTCTATAGTTGCAAATGCCGTTTTAAGACTGTTTTGGCAAATAAGTTTTTGATTAATTTTTGAAAAATTGTTCATCTTTGAAAATGACATCAACTACTATAAGTATGATAAATAAGGACAGAGAAACAAAAATGAGAAGATGCAGAACCTTCAAGTTTTGTTTTGTAGGTAAAGTTCTAAAAATCTGATATTTTACAGAGTGAGTCATCATGAGTGTAGGAAGGTCAGGAAAAGATATGGAAATAGGAGAAAAAAATATGTTAAAAAATGAGGGGAGGTCTAATGAAGGAAAACCAATTTTGTTGGAAAGGTACAAGACGTCTGACATGGATAGTGGAAAAGATGCCTTGGTTCCAAAATTGAGGACGGGTCGTGCGAGACACAATAACTACCAACCGCTAGAGAGAGAAAGGATAAATAGTGCTTCTTCGTTACCAATCAAGCATTTTACAACTTATAAAAATTTTAAGAGCACACAGAGAGAGAGGCAAAAAATCTGCAAGGTGATCAACGGTTGAAGAGTTATCTAAAGGTGATCAACGGCTGAAGAGGGCAAAAAATACTGGATCACGTAGGTGGCGATACAGCAGCTTCGTGAGGGAAGGATTTGGCGCTACTGTTGATTCTCATTCGGGAACTGAAGGTTAGTAAAGACGTACGTAGCATTTATGCGGAAATCGTAATCGCATTGCTTAAGAAAATCTTAAAAAATAACTCTCTCATGCAATCTATGTAATTTTGACATATTCACAGAATATACTAAAGGTATATATTATGCGTAAATGGTCGATATATATGAAATAATGATTGTTACCTTAACCTGTATGTAGGTCGAGCGTGAGAGGCATAAGTGTAAGGTTAAAAATCTGCCTATAGAGATTGAGGTTGAGATGGGTAAGTCGTCTATTAACGAGGTGTCGACCTCTGGTCGGACGACTGAGTCTGATATTGTGGTGGAAGTAGGATTAAAACAATTTTCGGGTTTTCCAAGCCAATTAATATCCTATCCTTCTTGTTTTGGTGCCTTTCGAGAATTTTGTAAGGCTAGCAGCCATAGGAGGGAAGTGGGGTAACTGTGTAGAATATGTCGTTAGGCAATTCAGGGTTGCACGGTAGTGGCGGGGGAAGAGTATTTTTATTTGTTGGCTGATTTGGAAGATGAAGAATGAGATAGGGGTATAGATGAATCGATATCGTTAGAATATTTTGATGGGTATGTCCGGAGTGACCTCCTAGAGTGTTTTTTGTGTTACCTGTCTCAATTAGAGTACGAGTTGAGTCTTCCCCTTACCAATTTGGTGAAGGGGATTATGAATGCAATAGAGGCATGTCCTGTTCAATTGAACGGGAATATATGGGAGGTTATAACCGTGTGCGATCATCTAAATGAAAAATGGGAAAAAGAGGGGAAAGTGAGGAGGATAACCCCTGAGGACATTTTGAAGTTTTATTGGGTGAAGAATTATAAGGCCAGTGGTGGGTCATATTTTAGTGCGAGCGCAACTCGGCGTCGCTTCTTCTATCTGAATTCAGCAGGTCGAACCTTGAATTACAATGCCATATGGGTGAAGGGTAATTTCCTTCAGAGATATGAAGAAGAACCTTTGGACCTTTGGTTTAGAACTGTAAAACAAAGTAAGTATAGCCATGCATAGATAAAACTATTGCTATATTTGAACTGATACCTTTAATTGATAATAAAATGTTGCGCATGGCAGGTGTGAAGTCCAAAGTAGAGAGGAAAGAGTCATTGTTGGACGAAGTTGCGGAGGAGGAGGCTGAGCTCGAATTTGTGCTAAAGGGACTCGGCCTTAGTAGAAAGAAGAGGGTTGATAGTAGGTCGAAGAAGGTTTAAAAAACTTAGTCGACCAGGTCGATGACGGGTGTTGACGAAGGGAAGAAGCCAACAACTGGCGGAGAAAGTTGAACAAATCTGGCCAAAACCCTGGAATGGACAGTTCGGGCCAGTCGAAACTCCTTAAGTGAAGCAAAATAACTCAAAAATATCCAAAAAAATGGATGCTAAAGGCTTTGCCAGCCTCTGGTACCGCTGGAAGTGGTAAGGTCGCAAAAAAGAAAAAGAGAAAGGTTGAACCTTCAGGGGAGTCAGGGGAAAAGGTTGCTGAGGGGCAACCTGCTGCGATGGATGATCTCAAAGAGGTTTAGGAACGGCCCAGGTTGGTGGCTCTCCATGGAGAGGAAGACACGAGCAAAATGATAAGCTCCTATTATGTGAAAGAGTTGTCAAATGCAGTTCGAGCTAATCGCTGAGATCAATTTTATGTTTAACTGGTTACTCACTTGGCTAAGGGGATTTGGCTCGGCATTGAGGTGGAAAGATCCGAGCTAAAGAAGGGGAAGATTAAGCTGGAGAAAAAACTAGCTTGAGCCAGGACTGATGCTCTGAAGGAAGTAAAACAGCTGGATGCTCTGAAAGCTTCCCATGCCGTGGCCATTGGTCAGCTACAAGTGGAGGCACGAGCCAATCTGGATGAGATGGTGGAGGAGCGTGACAGGCTGGGGCGCCAGTTGATGCTGATGGGTTATTCTGAGGTGGAGGTGGATGCCATTAAGGCGGACACCTATGTTGAGGAGGAAGACGATGAAGAAGTGGAAGTGGTTGGGGTTGTGGATGGTCTTGACTGTGACTTCCACCAGACGGTGCTTGACAACCAAGGGGATGACACCGAACTCCCAGAGGGTGTTAATGAGAAGGTAGGGTAGAACTGTGCTTTTGTATGAATGTTTGTAAACTGTTGAATTGTGTGTATGAAAAAGGCATTTGTAGGTTGACTGCGTTTCTTTAAAACTCTTTGTAGGCACTTAGAGAAATGAGTCTCAGAATAAAAGATCTAGAGATCAGGATTGTCTGGGAAAAAGAGATCTCTCCAGCCTTGCTGTCTGCGCAAGCGGAGCTGCAGGTTAGATCGGAATGGGTCTTTTGACTTGTATGTTATATCAAAATTAAGCTAGCAAGTAAATAGGATGTAGATGTAGATGTAGATGAAAAAAATTTCTATCAGTTGTAGGGAAAAAACTAATGTAGTGCATAGGAAAATAAATCCAACGCTCTTTATACAAAGTAGGATAGCGAAAAGTATGTACCTTAGATTTTGCAATATACCTCATGGAGCGTTTATCTGATAGTGTACCCTGATGAAATAGGAGTCTAAAGGTATATGCACATCGCAGATGTTAGAAATTATAATATAGAAATGTAACATATATACATATGCATATTGATGGTATCCTGAATCGAACTATATTAAATATTTTATATTATCCAGGTCGAATTGAATTCAGCTCGCTTGCATGAGGAGGATGTACTTGATTATAATTGGGAATTTGTAGAGGAGTTAGATAGGATGAGGGAGGCGAATGAGAATAGGGAGGATAACCACGTAAAGGTGCATTTTAAACTCGTAGAAGTGACCCAGGCTATTTCCGGCCTGAATCATAAGGTCGAAGAGAAAGATGCCAAAATAGGTAAGGGGCTACAAGAGCTAGCGGAGATGACAGAGCATGCCGCGAAGCTTCAAAGTTGGGTGACGCGTTAATGGTTAAGTGTAAGCCGACTGAAATGGCTCAATACCGTATTCAGGCGTTAGAAAGATCAGAGGGACAATTTCGATCTGATCTTCAAAATTTTAGAAAGGAGCTGGAGCGACTGAAACAAAAGCTTATTGAAAAAGATAACGAGTTGAGGGTAGTTTTAGAAAATCTATCAGCTTCAGAAGCCGCAGCTGAACACTTACATATTGCTCTACCTGCCAAGGACATGGAGTTCCGGGAAATGAAGCGAAGGTGTAACAATTTAAATGAGAGGGTGGCATGATTGAAGACCGAAATGGTACAAGCCACCGCGCGTACCAAGAAGGCTGAGGCTAGGGAACGCTCAGGGGGAAGTAGAAATGAGGGTAAGGCTCCTTTAGTCTGAGGGGATGTAGTTAGTCTCTCAGGTCAAATTAGAAAGCTAGAGAGTGATGTGTCTCACACTCAGGGGCACGTTCAGAGAGGAAATGTGAACTTAAGGAAATGCCAACGGAAGCTTGATGCTACTATTATCAGAGAGAAGGTCCTGGAAGGAGAAATCAAGACAAAGGAAATGTTGTTGAAGAGGAAAGAAAATTTTTTAAAGGAAATTCTGACAAGGAAAGAGTTAAACGCTGAAATCTAGACACTTCGCGCCCAGGTAGAGGACCTAGGGGCCTTGAACCTGGCTGAATCAGCTAAATATATTAAAAAATTATAAGAGAATACAGTTCATGATGCTCAGGTCGATAAAGAAATAGATCATCAAAAGTATATGTATACTAGACTGGAGTCACATCTCGAGAAGGTAAGGGAAAAATTTGCAATGATGGTAATACCTGACACGTCACGCTCAGACCTGTTAAAGTCGATTGTTGCATATTTTGTTGAGAAAGTAATAAGACTTGAGTTAGAGCGAGATACCTTGTTCTAAAGTCTATCGGATAAGGGATGCATTTGAGGAGTTAACATAGATCGAGGAAACTATATGGCCTCCATGGAAACCAATTTAGGCCCTCGACCTACTGATCTGATAGAGAGGGGCATAATTGCTATAATTTATGAATTGAACGTCCGACCTCTTGATGTAGGGGGAAGCACGACTGACACTCCATCAGCAAAAAAGAATACCTTGTGACGTAAATTTGACCTAAAAAATAAATAGTATCTGTCACAGACACATTGAATTAGATGAAAGCTAGTATGACCTTTGCCTTATCTTGTGTCTGGTGTGGTCTTTGATATAAAACAAATTTTTACATTTGTTTCAATAGCAGTAATGGGTTGAGTTAAACCAAGTTGAAACTTACTTGAACTATAAAAATGTTGTAGACATATTGAAAGAGATGAAGGCAAGTATTACCTTCGCCTTATCTTATACCGAAGAGAGTCGTTGATATGAAACAAGTTTCTATACTTGCTAGAATCACCAAGATTTAGTAGAGTCAGCCAAATCAAGTGATATCCTTGATTCAACTGGAATAAGATCGATCATAACCTAGTATTATCTATGCTTTAATCTAATGAATGTAGTTGAATCTACGTAAGTAGAGAGAAGTTGTGAAAAACTTTGAAGTTTTATTGATAAGTTCAGAATTTACATTGGATGGAGATGAAAATCTCACTTTTGGAATTGAAAGAACAAAATAACCAAAGTGAAGAAAGGAAATGGAGTAGTAAGACGCTTAACAATAGTACTGTTTTAGACACCTAGTGTTCCAAGGATTTAAAATGGGGATTTCCTCTTCTGTTATGGGATAGTATGATCCCAGGCCTGAGAGGCCTGTGATAAGGAACGGACCTTCCCAATTGTCGGGTAATTTTACATCGTGAGTCTTTTTGCGATGTTGAGGAATTTCCCTGAGGACGAGATCTTTTATTCTGAAGGTATGGCTTCTGAACTGGTTATTGTACGATCTGGCAACCATATGATTATATCGACCTAAGTTTGCGATGGCACGTTCCCTGGTTACATCTATCATATTGAGGTTGCAAGCTAACTTAAACTCATTTTTCTCATTAGTTAGTCCGTGATCACGAACTGGATGATTATATTCAGAAGGAATGACGGTCTAAGTGCCGTAAGTAAGGAGGAATGACGTACACCCGGTTGATTGTTGAGGAGTGGTACGATATGCCCATAGGATATGAGGCAGCTCGCGAACCCAATTCCCATTTTTTGTAAGTGAAGCCTCTTTTTAAGTCCATCTAGGATGGATTTGCTGGTAATTTCAGTTTTTCCATTGCCTTGAGGATAGTAAGGATTTGATGGTGAGTGGATGATATTGTGGTAGTTTAAGGTCACAACTTTATCTCCTTCAAATTGGGGCCCGTTATTGATACGAATTAGGTGGGGGCACCCAAATCGAGTGATTATGTGATTCTAGATAAAATTGATGAACTCTTCTTCTCTGGTTTGACATAGTGGAACTACTTCTGCCTATTTTGTAAAATAATCGGTAGTTACGAGTAGGTGACGGCGGTTACCTGGAGAGGTAGGCAAATCGATGACGAGATCTAGTACCCATCTTTTGAATGGCCAGTAAACCTTGCTTGCATGGAGTTTGAGCACAGGGGCGCGTATCATATGCCCATGTCTTTGGCAGGTATTGCATTTACGGGAGTACTCCTCTGCTTACTTGCGCATGCCGGGCCAGAATACTCCATGAGTGATAGCTCTATTTGTTAATGATCTACCTGCGGCATGGGAGTCACAAGTTCCTTCATGTAATTCGCGAAACAGTTCATCTGCTTTTGATTTGGAGAAGCACTTAAGGTAAGGTCCTATGACGGACAGATGGTATAACACACTATTTTGATTAGTGTAGCACTTCGAGTTTTTGATCAGCTGTCAGTGTTCTTTTGGATCTACTTGGAGTGATCCATTGTAGTTGTTGTCGACTCCGAGGTAGGATAAGAAAGGCTTTCGGTAATCGATGTCTCCTCTTTTATCGCCCCCAGTGTTGATCGTCCATGCAAAAATACGATCAATGCTGGGGGTTGAAATGATTTCGACCTGGAGATATTGAGCTTCTGTACCCAAGACCCCGGCTAGATATACCAAGGAATCGACGTGTTTGTTTTCATCTCAAGGAAGATAATCGAGAGTAGCTTTTGTGAACTTGCTAGTGTAAACTGAAAGTTTAGGGACATCGAGCTCAAGAGCAATATCGAGTCCATGAATGAGAGTTTTGTACTCTATGACGTTATTTGAGGCCTCAAAATCAAGGCGGATTGGTTTCTCAATTCTATCATTGGAAGGAGTAATCAAAATGATCCCAATTTCTGACCCTGCAGGTCCTGCTGATCCATCTTTGAGAAGGCTCTACCCTGATAAAATGAACCATTAAACTCGTTCGTCGAAAGGCTTTGAGGGTGAATCCTCGGGTGTTTTTTCTATAAGGTCAGGATCGCGTTCCTCCCACTCAGGATCTTCCACTGGAAAATTTGCGAGAAAATCGGCAACGGCCTGACCTTTCTCGGAATGATGTTGCTCGAACTTGATATTATGCTATCCCAAACTGGCTGATCACTATTGCACTCTTCTTGATTTTTCTTTCTTGGACTGAACTTCCCGAAGTGGGTAATTCTTCATGACTTTGACTGAATGAGATTGGAAGAAGTGTTTGAGTTTCTGCGAAGTGTAATTAAGGGTGAGAAGAAGTTTTTTAATTTGAGAGTACCTTGTTTCCACTGGTAAGAAGGTCTTGCAGATGAAGAAGACAGGTTTCTCTTTTTTCCATTCCTGGCGAATAAGAATTGAGTTGAGCAAAGTATTTGTGACTGCTAGGTAGATAATCAGTTCATCATTATCTACTAGGGTGCTCATTATGGGAGACCTCCCCAAATAGGTTTTGAGATCCTGAAAGGCTGCTTCGCATTCTGGTGTCCATGTGACTTCTGCATTTGGTTTAACCTTTCCTCACTTGATATATTCGCGGAGTAATAGAAATAGCCAACGACATCAGTCTGAAAATTTAGAGAGAAAACGGTTGATAGCGGCAATCTTGCCGTCAAGTTTTTGAACATCTTGTGTTGTTTTTGGAGAAGGCATGTCGAGGAGATCCCGAATCTGATCTGGATAGGCCTCAATCCCTTTCTTGCTGATGAGGTAGCTTAGAAAGCATCCAAAATGTACCTCGAATTGATATTTATCAGGGCTGAGACGCATCCTGCAAGATCAAATTATGTTGAATATAGTGTTGAGATCTGAGATGTGATTGGTTGATTGTACACTTTTGCATAAGAGATCATTGATGTAAACTTTAACAACTTTCCCTAGGTTCGCTTTGAACTTAGTAGTCATCAATCGTTGATATGGGACACCCGCATTTTTGAGTCCGAAGGGCATGACTTTGTAATAATAAAGACCTCTCTCAGTGATGAAAGTTGTCTTCTCTTGATCTTCTTCCTGAAGTGGAATTTGATTATACCCTGAAATATATCTATCATAAAAAGGAGGTCATGGCCTACTGTGGAATCGAGGATCTGATAAATGTTGGGAAGAAGGAAACTGTCATTTGTAGTGTGTTTGTTCAGATCTGTTAAATCTACACAAACTCAAATTTTTCCATTTTTCTTTGGGACAACGACAATGTTGGATATCCAGTATAAATACTTGGCTTCTCGAATGAATCCTACTTTGATCAATTTTTTGATCTCGGTGTTAACTTCTTTTCGAAGACGAGGTAAAAGTCGTCGTTATTTCTACTTGACCGCTGCGGCGTTGATATTGATTGCTAATTTGTGACAGGCCATGGCTGGATCAACCCCAGGCATTTCTTCGAAAGACCATGCAAAAATGTCTCGATTGAGTCAGAAGAACTGAATGAGATCATCTTTTTCGTGTTGAACCAGCCTTGTACCGATGAAAGTACCTCTGCTAGGCCTATCAATGTTGATATATTCTGTGAGTTCCTCTATAGACGGTTGATCGTTAAGGTGATCAGCTTTCTGTAATTGCAATGCAAAAAACCTGTCTGAAGTATCTAGGATGGAAGAGACAGTATTTTCACAAGCCCAAGAGAGCTTCTGACTACCTCTGATCTCATAAATACCATTTTCGTGTTTGAACCGGAGTATTTGATGATAGGTGGAAGTGATTGATTTCATATTGTGTATCCAGCAGCGGCCCATAATCGCGAGATAACGAGATTTGGCATTAATAACATAGAAAATGACGTCGATGGTGGCTGGTCCCGCGGTAATTGGCAAGATGATTTTGCCTACTCGTTCTTCCCTAGAACCATTGAATCCACTGATATCGGTCTCACTCTGAATAACTTAGTCGGCCAATCCCATCTGATCGATCGTACTCTAAAAAGGAATCTCAATACTGCTTCCTGTATCGATCATTATTGTGTGCATGAAAAATTTCTTCATCTTGAGCATTATGACTAATGCATCATGATGTGGAAACTTGACATGGCTAGTTTCGCAATCTTCAAAGGAGATTTTGAGTCGGTGATTGCTCGAATCGGGAAGAAGCTTGGCTTCTTTATCCTGAGGTGTGAGATCGCAGCATTCCAATAGCCTTTTGCGTTTTGACCTGTTGGAGCTGGTGACTTGATTGATTTTGATCATGCTGCTGTGGTGCATATGGTAAAGATCTTTTTCCTCGACTCGATCATTAACCTGAATTACTTCGAGCTACTTCTTATAGATGCCATCTTTATATGACTTCAAATTGATAATATATTTGAGCATCCATCCCATTTTAATAATGTACTCGAGCATCCGCTGTAGAGCATAGAAATTGTCAGTAGTATGATGATTTACCTGATGATGCTGTCAATATGATCGACTATCAATTGGTTTCAGTGGTTGAGAGACGCGGTAGAGTGGATCCTTCAACAGTAGTAGAAAAATTGTGGAGATTTGGGTGTTCAGTTTTGGGAGAATGGGTTTGCTTGATGGACTGCCTTTCCGTGGGTAACCAGTATTGCCCTTGGTAAGCTTCTAATCTCCCTATTCCTCCTTGGATTTTCTGGTTTGATCTGTAGATGGACCCTTGGTGGAGAGGACATATTTAGTAGATTTGTGTTGCTTTGACATAATCCTCTCGAAGTCGATATAACTGTTAACTTTGGTGATCACCTCCTCTAAGGTCATAGGTTTATTGAGAAAGAGGTATTCTTTGGCCTTGCAGTTGAGCTGGAGAGCATTGGTGAAAGCGGTAATAGCGGTTTTCTTATCGAGGTTATCCACTTTTCTCGCGAGCTCTAAGAACTTCTTCGAGAAATCCTTAAGCTTCTTTCTATGTGACTTCTTAAGACCGATAAGAGAATACAACCTCTCCTCTTTGTCTCTGTTATGAGCATATGTTTTGATAAACTGCTTCTTTAGCTGGTCAAATGTGTAGATGGAGTATTTAGGGAGAGAATGGAACCATCGTAGTGGTTCCTCCTGTAGACTTATGGCGAATAGATGGTAGAGGATATGGTTGAGATTAGAGTAAAACCCCAATGAATCATGGTACTGTTGAATGTGTTACTTCGGGTCAGTACCTTTATATTTTCCAATTTTGGGAGTAGGAAACCCTTTCGTATCTCCATATCGAATATATTCTTGGCAATCGGACTTCCTTGTAACTTTGTGACATCGACGATAGTACCCAGAACATGTGCTTCGATCAACTCCTTAATCCGTTAATCCATATGCTCTTTTACGACGTAATGGCATGTTGGTTAGATCGTTGGGCGATCTGGTTGTGGATGATGAGTGCTCGTACCTTCACTCAAACAATCTCATGTTGGAACTTGATGTAAAGGTCGCTGGTCTTCCTCATGTCGAATAGAAATTTTGTAACCTCGACTGACTTTGGATTGAACTTCTCCCCCCAAATGGATGGAGGGCTGTAGTTCATATTATAAATTCCTATAAATAGCTTTGTTGGTGACTCCCCGAGGCCCCAATCTTTCCCTTGTAGAAATACGGGAGGTCTCTGGAAGCTGATTGTGACCTCTAGCTGGAGGAGCCTGCTAAGTATTTTGTAGAGCCTCGAGGGCAGTCGGTATTATTGTCATCTAATTTTCATGCCGTTTGAGCGCTGTCAAACGATCTTTTCCTTTTGCATCGAGCTCTTTTTCCCAGAACTCCTGATCTTTTATTAACTGAAGTTCGAGTTCGGCACGTTTCTCTGTTTCAGCGTTGAGATTCGCCTGTAACTCTGTGAGGTTCCCCGGCTCTACGGAAACTTCAAGCTGAGATCCTGCTGTCGGTCATCTTGAAGTAACCATGATTGAAAGTTATATTGAAAGACTACCTTAGGATATCATGGATTGAAAGTTATATTGAAAGACCGCCTTAGGATATCGTGAAAATATAATCTTTCCCACAGACGGTGCCAAATGTAATGGCCAAATTCCGTATGCTCGAAATAGCTTAGAATTCGCTATCACACAAATGATCCTGTATATATATTCTAATGGAGAATAAGAAATGAAATAGGTGATTTTAAAGTAGAAAACCTCTGAATAGGAAAGAAAACAACGACCTCGTATAGAGGATTTTTGTCAAAGTATCTTTATTGCCTGAGGCAGATATTTTTATTGCAAGTGATCTCTAAAATATAGAAATGGTTTTAATCTTGTAACTAAGAAGTTGTGTAATTTTTCTGGTCCCTGTCTCTTCTGTAACTTCTCCTTTATATAGGCTTTTTTCGTAGCTCTTCATCGTGCTGAAGTACGTTTTCTGAATAATACGATTGGTGGCGGTTGACTGAATAACTGACGAGTTCGTGGAAGACAGGTATTTTTGATTGGATAAGGTTTTTTGGTTTAAGTTTGGCCCACGTTCTTGACCAGTTTATGGGGTAGGTTGGAATGTTGACTGGGGAAATGTGTTATAAATACGTAAGTCTGAGATAGAGGTAATTCGGACTAGGTGAGCTCGATTTTGGGTAAGATCGAGGGATAGGCCCCTATATAGTCGAACTTCAAATGAAAACTATCCAAGCAGTAAACTCAGTGTTAGCACCAACTCTTCAAACTAAAGGTCTTCTAAGCGCATAAACGAGATGAAAATACAGAAGTAGACTTCCATTGCTTGTCTAACTGCTCCACTACCATCACCTCCCCCTCTGAATTTGCCACCTCCGAAGAGTTGGTAGAGATGAAGAGGGTCTGACCTTAGAATCCATGGTGATACAAAAAATTAGCATAACTGCCCCGCAGTTATGCCTATCCCTGCATCTAACCACCCAACATTATCCTCTACCAAAGTGCGGAGACAAGCCCAACGTTCCTCGCTTTTCAAGATGATAACGTAAAACCTCCACCTTTAATAGTAATCCTCCTCAGCTTCAACCGCTTCGTCTTCCGACATACCTTTATAAGTCGGTGGAACAGAAGCGGGTATCGACATCTCCAAGGATCGGCCGCCAAAGTATTTTAACTTTAACCTATGCATTTCAGACACAATCCTCTCTTCAAGAACCATCCTCCGAGTCTTCACCATTTTCAATAATTAAGAGAATTTGAAAAATTACAAGGGTACTCTACTTTAATGATTCGATACAGGTAGTATTTATATAACCTTACATTTATTGTGCAGGTACATTTTTCTAAACGATATCATTCATTACAGACGCGACTCTTCATATCATAACCGTCACATATATCAGCATCCACATCCTCACTTAATGCACGTCATTTCCCCATAACCTGCGTAACTTCCATACAGTCAAAGCCATCTTTACTCCATTTCCATTATCAAGAACTTCAACACAAATACCAAGTACACAAAGATCATTTCTCAACCAAAGCCACTTGTGGCTTCAGTTGCGAGGGGCGATTATAGGAACCTATCCCTCGATCTCACCAAAAATCGAGTTGTCGCCAGTTCAAATTACCTCTATCTCAGACTCACGCATTTTTAGCATAACTTCTCCAGTCAACATTCCAACTTACTCTACGAACTGGTGAAGAACGTGGGTCAAACTTTAAACTCAAAAACCTTATCCAGTCAAAGACACCTGTTTCTCATAAACTCGTCAGTTGCTCAGTCAACAGCAACTAACCACATTGTTTAGAAAACGTGCTCCAGCATGATAAAGAGCTGTGGAGAAGGCCTATTTAAAGAAAAAGTTCCAGAAGAGACAGGGACAAAAAAAATTATACAATAGATCATCAAGAAACTACTTGTTCTAGATTCTCAGAAATATTTAAACTTCTTAGTTACAAGGTTCAAGCATTTATATATCTAGAGATCACTTGAAATAAGATATCCACCTCAAAAAATAAAGATACTTTTATAAAAATCCTCCACTCGAGGTCGTGGTATTTTACATATTCAGAGGTTTTCCAGGCTAAAATCAACTGTGGCATTTCTTGCTTTCCATTAGAATATTGCCGCAGGTTCTTTGGTGTGATAGCAAATTCTAAGCCATTTCGAGCTTAAGGAATTTGGCCATTACAGGTACTACTATATTCGATCGCTCCTCGAGGACGGTGTATTGAGGCTCATGAAGATTCACACTGATGTGAACCCGGCCGATATATTTATGAAGGTGGTGACTTTTCAGAAGTTGATGATATGTACAACTTTTATGGGTCTTCAACATTGAAGATCCAGGTAGTGCGAACAATTAACTAAGAGATCTAGAGATGGGTTACAGGATTCGATTTCAAGTGGGATATTTATGGTATGAACTTGAATCTTGTTCGAGGAAGTTCATTGGAGCTCGTGAGACGAGCGAGGATCGAAGACAGTTTGAAAAAAGGTTTTTTCAAAGTTCTGTTCGAATAGACTATTTTTTTGTTCAAACAGAAGAGGCAGAGGTTTGACTGTTCGAATAGACTTTACAATTTATTCGAATAAAAGGCAAGTCGTTTGAACGAGACATGAAGTCGTTCGAACAAGATTTTGTCTGTTCAAACAGACTTCTTGTCTGTTCGATCAAAATACCTCAGAACCCACTTTGTTCGAATAGACTGAGAGTCTGTTCGAACACACTTTGGTAAGTCAGTTTTAGAAATTTATTCTGAAGGCGTTGGTCTGTCTCGTGATTCGTACTTTTGGTTCATCTTTATGTAATGACTTTCCATGTTTATAAGGGAGTCTTAGGTTATTTTGTTAGCCAATCTTGGTGAGTTTAATTCTAGAGAGACCTAGAATTTGAGATACTCCATTAAAGCTTGGAGAAATCATTGTAACCCATTTGATTAACATAGTGGATTGTTCGGGGAGTAGTTTTTTATCTGCAAGGGTTTTGCACTTCCCTCCTCTGAGAATTTTTGTGTTGTTGTTGTTCTTGCTTGGTTAATTATTATGTTAGGGCTTATTCTACGAATCGTTCTTGTTAGAGAGGAGAGGGTAGCTACCTTGATTCTTAATAGAAAGTACTAGCAGGGCGGCCTTTTTAGGGGCTCATTGTTTACTCTGGTGGAACCGTTAAGATAGCACACCCGGGCTCTCTAGCTCAAGTAGGTATTGTAGAGAGGTCCTTCTTAGATGAGGGTTCAAATATAACTCCTGCATAAAAATTATAATTGTACCCTCACTTTAATTACACTCCCAACACTCAAGATACAAGTTGTTCCTCATTAGAAGTCACTCAAAGAGGGGAGAGAGAAAAGAAAGAAAAAAAAGCTACTCGAATGTTTTTTTTGTTTTTTTTAGGAATTAAATTAAAGAAATAGCAAGATAATGGTAATTGGCAGGCAAGAACAAGATCGTAGCACCAAATTTTCTTTGACTTTCTCGTAGGGTCATTTGCTTGGATATATTGAAAGTAATGCACCCTTAGTTGTTTTGTCTCAGATATTTGAAATGGGCCCAAAAAGCTTCCATTGTGGCGCTCTCCAAATTATGAAGAGATATATGCCTTTGTTAACCTGCGATCACAAAAACCAAATATACCTCACAAGCAAAATAAAAATAATTCTAAACTAAAACAAACAGGAATCTTTTTTTTTAAGATAAAATAAAATAAATCCAAATCCAAATAGAAACGAAAATCGAGCGATTATAGCTTGACCATGGGCAACAGCGCCATTTGATAAAACCGTATCAAATCGGGTTTTGTTAATATAGGTTTCAGAATTTGTCGTTCACTAGGACAAATAATTGTTAGATAATGTTTTCAAATCAAACTACAAAACTAATAAGAATTAAAGAAAATTTCAAGAGATTATTGGGTTACAAATAGATTAAAGACTAGGGTGAAACAACGATTCATCATAAATATATACTCAACGTAAATACAAGCATAAATTGCTCTTGGAAGAAATAATGATTTTGGCCAAATGTCTATTTACCATCTCTTAAGAAGCAAATTTTTCAAAATACGGTTGATGGGAAATCATATGTGAAAATACAAAACGTTAAAGCAAGCTAAATACGTTCCGTTAATCTTTGATTCACAATCCAATGTTAATAATAATTGTGCAACTAAAATTAACTACATCATCATTCGTAAAACTTAATTCATATCAATTTGATCGTGAACCAATAATAAAATTGATAACATAAAGATGGTTTAACGTTAAAACAAAATGAGCAATTTACGTTTAGTTGATGACATTAAATATATATTGAATACGGCTTCATCCCCCCCCCCCCTAAAGGATGGTTTAGCTAGACATGAATCCTAAAATATAACATACTAATAAAATAAAAACCAGGATGATAATGGAAAAAAAAAACTTTATTGGTCAAATAAAACTTACAAAAGGTCAATTGCTCCGAGGTTACAAGCAACTCTAAGAATTTCAATCTCTTTGCACTCTAAGTACTGCTCTCAAGCTCTCAAAATTGAATGATCATTCATGGTCAAGACCTTTTCTTTTATAGATGAAGAAGAGGTCTTAACCATGAATGATCATTTAATTTTGATGAAGGAGAGGGTTACATATTTAATAAGAGAGTATGTTTGCCAAATCAAATATAATTGAATTTTAGAATTTATTCAGAAATATATATTCAGCATAAAAATCTGAAAAAGTTCCATAAAATATTTTCACATAATGGCAACTTCTCCAAAAAAAAATTGAATTTTTGGACGAATATAAGCCTGCCTATTTTTCGCTTCTCCACTGCTACTATTTTCTTAAAGATTCTATTATCAGTAAAATATTTATTATACTCAATAAAATCTTCCTAGCCATAATAAAATATCCTCAATATGTCAAATATTATCTTAATTTTCTCTTGAGATTTGTTTTTTATTGAAGATGTTCTGAGTTATAGCTTAAATAGGTGGTCTTCTCCAGCAGTTGTAGCTTTAGCATTCAAATTTAGCTTTTTGTACACTCTTGTCTAACATAACCTAAAACAATAGTAAATTAATAATTAATATTTTTAGCAATAAAATAAAGTGTAGAAGCCTTAAATAGGTATCAACGAAGGACGTCTGCTATACAAAGGATGTTTAACATTCTTGAGCTTTATAGACATTTGTTATACAAAAATGTAGATCTTAATCGGTAGCAGTTCTTGATAAACATTTTATATGCATAAAAGCCAGTTTATAGAACTTAGAATAAAAAAAGTAAATGATTCGCAATCATACTATTAGTTGAACCTCGTTCATTATTTTGAAACAAATAAGATTCTTTTTAAGTATAAAATTACACCATTAACTTGTAAATTGGCGATCTTTACCTTGGAAAATACGATATAATATGTTCTTAGCCAAGATGCCAATTCAAAATCATTGGATGTTGCAATACTTATCTAACTACTAGGGTGTTCTAAGTCCCCTAGTTTTATAAGGTTTGAATATTCTAGTCAAATAGCCCATTTTTTACGAATATAAAAGAGTATTAGATATTTAGCAATCAAATGGTCATTTGCCTGAAGTTTTATGAGTTCCAAAGATAGGTCGATTAAGCCTATCCAGAACTAACCATCTAGATGTGTAATAGATTACTATTAGGATCTTTGTACTTCTGAATGTTATGGACTAACATATAATTGAACCTAGATACAAAAAATTAGTTCTTAAGAATCTATGCTTAAAGAAACAAGACTCATGTCAATTCACAATTGATCCTCAAGTAATGTCTTAGACATTTGTATTATTAAATAATGACTCTCAGCCGTATCTGAATATGTCTTTTGGTTTCGTGTGATTTTGAATCCTAGATCAGAATAACTAGTATCTTAAAGGCATATATTTAATATCCTATATAGCTGTCATAAGAAACTATAAATGGATATTAACGAGCGTTACATATATCTTATACATATAGGGTCATAGAAACCTAGAAGGCACCCATCCCAAAAAAAAAAAAAAAAAATTTGAAATTTATAAAAAAAATTGAGTCCCCCACAGGGCTAAGTCTTAAAATTGAGTCCTCACGATACTTGGACAAAAAAAATCAGGCCGGGATCAAATATGATAGGATCTGCCAAACTAGATCAGGTCTGATGCGGCCCACCACCATAATACGTGGTTCATACACCCTCGGTCGTATGACCTGCACATACAATCACGGACCTTCGATCGTATGAGTTGCACACTCCAAGCACATGTTAGGCAAGTGATGACACAGTGACACGGTTGACATGGGGGCACGGTGGCACAGTAGAAAGAATGACATGAAGGCACAGTGGCATGTCCTTGGCATGTGTAATTGTGTTCTCAAGACGTGATTCTTGTGTGACGCGAACGTAAGTCCACTTGTGCGACTGACACGTGCCAAATTTTGATTTTTTTTGTGGTGACCTGTCCCTGCTACGTCAGTAATAAAACCTCTGCCACATTATTAGTAGGCTTTGCCACATCATCAGTGGGGTTCACCGACTTGACACGTTAGCTTGATTGGTCCTTATCACATCAGCTTGTCAATGGGTCCATGCTGTAGAGTCAACACTATGCTTGCCACGTCAGTAGTATCAGTGGTAATAAGTATCACTGGGTCTAACCTGGTGATGTTACTATTGACTTCCTGATGTAAATGAGTGGAAACCCTAACATGCCTTTCATATGGGTTGTCCCAGTGATGTCAGAATGCATGGGGAAACCCTAGCATGTGACTCACACATGGGTCTCACCTCTGTGATGTCCGCACTTTGGCTTTTGGTGGTAGTTCCCGCGTTCCTAGGGCACGAAATATTGCAAAAAATATATCTCTCCCCTTGAGAGAGTACAATGAAATAATAATCACATGAAAAAATAAATATTAAACGGCTAAAACAAGTGTAAAATCTCTAGAAAAGTAGAAAACATTCCAAAATCTGCCTTAATTTTTTCAAATTAGTACATATAAATCCTTAAGAAACCTTTGATTAGGCCACAAAGATAAATTTCATTATGATTTTATACATCAAATCACCATCATAATCATAATAGACAAATCTAGTATCCTAGATAAAGATCTAAACATACAAATTTATGAACTTTGTTGTAGTTTTAAGGTTTGAAGTTATACCTTGATCATGAAGAAAAGATAAACAAAGCATGCAAACCAATCTAAAATCCCACTATCCCCTCTTAACACGTAGTTGATAATGTGTTAGGAATTCAATCTAATAGCAAGTAATCAACACACACAAACATATGATAGACAAGATATGAGAGAAAGAATAGAGTTTTTTTATTTGATCATAAACCTTTTTTGCTACAACTAGGGAAAACCCTAGTTATATTAATATAAGTAGCCCTTTCTAAGAACTCTCTCCAGCAGTCCTAGTTAGCTTGTTGGTTAATTTTAGGATATGGGGCACCCCAAGCAGTTCAGGTCCCATAAAGGCCGAACCTCTCATAACACTTTAAAAATGTATTTTTTGGTTCTTCTCTCATCACTGAGCTAGATAGTAGGAATTAGGGAGGGGGTGAGGGGTTAGATTTCTAAAATATTTATGCTTTTTGGGGCATATTTTGTATCTAAATATTAATAGGTGTAATTAACTTTTAAAAATAGTGTGTTGGGGTGAGCTTTTACAATTTGGGGTTGTTAGGAGAGGTTCGGCCGCTATGGGACCCAAACCGGGTTAGTGTGCCCCATATCCTAACGTAACCAACAATATATGCTATTGTTCTAGAGATTTTTAGTTAAAGAAACTTCTATATATATATATCTAGGGTTCTCCCTATTTATAACATAGGTTTATGATTTAATAAAGAAGTTCTACTTTTTCTCACATATCTTGTATATTTATGTGTATGATTGATTGCTTGCTAGAAGATACAAAACCCAACATGGGTGTATTTAAAACATCTCTTTTACTTATTGGTAATATATTTTTTTAACCCAAAAATGATATTGATTTACAAAATAATTTAGATCCAAATAATCAATTCATAGATTTGTATGATTTAGGGGAGAGATTAACTATCAGAACCTAAGGAAATTTTAGGGGAGCATCACAATATGATACAACAATGGATTCGCAGACCATGAATTTCTATCATCACTTCCTTTATTTATAATAATTAACAAATAAACAATCCCGTATCAAAAGCAAATAGAAGAAAGTTATATATACAAATTTATATTCAAGATTATTTTTGTTAATAGGAATCAAAGCTTTTGCAGAGATTTAATGACATTGTGCATAGAGATGGGAGTAAGAGAGTTGCAGAGTATATTTTCTCTCTCTTTTGATCTTTTAAAGTTTTTTGTTACTTTGAAAGCTTTTCACTGGACGCATGTCAGGCTTTGTAGAGCGAGAGATATATGATGGCTCGCGACAGAGCTACAATATTTTTGATAAATAATTGGGACTCCAAATCTCACAAGAAATAGGAAACCAAATCCTATTAGGATAACAACCAACCATTATAAAACCCTTTCTAATCCTGAAAGATAATTTACTCAAACAGTCTCACAACACTCTTTGCTTTCAAACTCTGATAATGGTCATGAATACTGTTAACGGCCATAAGAAACTGGGATCTCAAACGATAATTAGATTGGTAAAAGTACCAACTAAAATTTGTGGTTGCAACATAACTAGACGAGACGGACCAAGGTGAAAATTAATTATTAACGAAAAACTCCAGTCGAAGATAGAAAAGCCTAAGTACTCGAGGGAATACTCATGCTTCCTCACTGATGATAAACTAGTAACATCAAACCCAATTAGGGAGGCTGGTTATCGAATCATAGACATGAAAAAACGATTATATTTGCTAGGCCTGATGTTTGGTTCCCCGATAGAAGTATCATCCCTAATAATATCTCACAAGATGTTCTATTATTAAGTAGGATAAAGTATGCAAGTTCAATGAAGTTCCTTAGAATTGTTCAATAAAGAGTTTTGTCAGCAAAAGTGGCATGATCCTAAAAAAATAAGAAAAACTAGTTTTAGACATGCCAAAATTTGAATTATTCATGTTTTTCATGTTGTGCTTGTTATGATCTAGAGGATATTTGGTAACTGCAAATAAGCATGACTTGCATTTATTCTAGAAATTTGGGTAACTAGGTTGTTATAATCTAGAGGATATTTGGTAACTGCAAATAAGCATGACTTGCATTTATTCTAGAAATTTGGGTAACTAGGTTGTCGTAAGAGCACACAACAAAATTGGGAAATGAATCCCCCATAAATTAGATCCCTTAAGGATTATTGTAGGAGTGCGAACACGATAATCAAACTCTTTATATTGGCCCCTGTAAATGGTTACATGTCACAACATTAACTAGAGATTATTTTATTTAACCTACTAAAAGAAACTATAGCAAATTATGAAATTATAGACTACTTGAGATAACCGATTTCGATTAATTTAGGTCAAAATTGGAAAGTTCGATAATCCTTGAGTTAATGGTCCAACCTTAACCTAATTCAAGTTAATTTAGTAATCCAATGGTAAAAGCTAATCACTAATGCTCAAAACAAATAATTTTAAACTAGTGGTAAACCTTTCTTTGGAGAAAAATACATAGGTGGTTGTCAAATCGCCCAATAACTAAAATTTCACTATTGAAAATAAATTACAAGAATTCAATCACCTACAAAATCGTTAAGCACATCCCATAGTTAAGTCTCTTATAATTGAGCATTTTGCAATCAATTCATCATTCTCGCAATGCCTTACTTCAATCTCCCGTCAAAGCTTTCAATCTTAAAACTCACAAACTTTTCATATCAAGATTAGACTTTGGGAAATTCTACGATTGATTCAATTCGAGGTTTAATTCTTTTTGACTCTTACACTGAATTCTCTCATCTCTTAAAAATCACAAGTCCTGGAAAAAATTAGTTTTGGAAGTGCTGAAATTGAAAATAGAAAATACAAAATAAACTTTTGAATAGAAAATCACAAGCCCTAGAACAAAAGTCTATAAGAACAGAACGGCTTCTACCAAGTCTATTCAAACAAAATAAAATTCTATTCGAATACAACTCTATTTTCCTAGAAAAAACACAACTCTTTTGATCTTTTGTAAAATACAAAAGGGCTAGAGTAGTTGAGGAGGAAAGTATAAAACCAACATACTTGTTCAGTGTCAGTCCATCTTTAGAAGTTTCACGTATAATTTTGGACAATAAATAACCATGAGATAGTGCTCATACTTAATCTCAGCACAAAATAAAACCAATACCAAATATTAATGTTTCATGTTCCCCCTTTGGCTCATTTCATGACAAAACTATGACTATATGCAGAAGATAAAATTACAACTTGATGGACTGACTTAATCATTAAACATCCATGTTCGAAGTTACTCTTTCATCTTATAACATATGCTCTAGAATCCCTGCACACTAAGCAAGATACATCACGTAACTGTTCAAGAAATAAGGAATCTAATAGAAAACCAAAACTTACCTGGCTTACCTGTCATGACAATCTCTCCCCCATTTTGTCACAGATGAACATGGGGTAAATAACAAAAAATACTAGACAAAGAGAAAAACAGGATAAGAGCAGTAACAAGTACGACAATCAATGGAAGAGAACACATAATATATAATAGAGATATAACAGTAAATGTCAAGAACAAATATTTTAAAAAGAATATACTGTCATAACTAAAATAAACCTAAGTGTTAGGCATATCCAAAACTCATACTAACCAAAACTAACAGGCAACTATGATGACAGAGTCTAAAGCGGAAAGTAAAAAACATAGCAACCAAAAGGCGAGAAGTCAAAACATAGGCAAAAGAGAAACTAAGTCTACATGTCACTGGCGAGAGCATTACTAGCTGAATGAGATCCTAGAAAATTATTACAAAGAATCACAATAGAAGACTGCACCGCCTGGATCTTTTTAGGAAGACGACCAAACTGAGAGTCTATGTAAGCAAAAAGAGAGGCAAAATCATGTGGTATCGCTCTAGCAGGTACAACTGGTGCAGTAGCTGCGAATCACATTCAGAGTCCTCCTCACTCTCATTAGTCTCCGTAACACTTTCCTCATACATGTGCTTCCTACTCTTGTACCAATACACAAGATCGAGAATGTCCCTCTTATGACTGGGTTCCTCCCCCTCAGGAATACAATAACTAAGATCGATTTAAAGTTGAGAGATAAAACGACTAAAGGGAAAAACCCTGGTATGAGAATCTAGGTTAGCCGTAAGGAGTATCTTATGCATGATAATACTCAAAAGATCCAGGTTGTGGCCCTCAAGATAAAAAAAACACTAGGTAGATTATATTCCCAAGGAGCACAAACTTATTCCTAAGTTGTGGAAGAATATTGCGGTGGGTAGCCATGTGAAACAAACAAAGGGCATGTGCCAGATTTTTATGCTGAATATACGGACCCTTCTTTCTTCCCATAAGTAAGAAGTGAAGCCTTAATCTCCTTTTTGAAGGAAACATATCGTAAACCAGAGGCTTCTCCGTACGAGGAGCAGGATTGGGAGTATCCTCCAAATCAAATGCCTTCAGAATAGCAGTCCAAGTTATATGGAAAGATTGGCTATCAATCATCACATCAAAACTCTTCGTGTTTGTACTCTAATTCCTACGCACATTAGACAGACTAGCATAGAAAAGTAAACTTCCTAGATGTGAATAGTACGATAACTTGAATTCTTGAATCCTTACCCAACCATATGCCAAAAAATAAAAAAATAAATCGGGGACATTAAAAGAAATAATAATCAAGCTCGCCTTGTTGACATACACCTCTTAAGCCAATTCTTAGTCGACTAATTAAGACGATTAGGATAGATGGCATAATTCCTGCCATCATTGTCTCGTGGCGCCATAAGATGACGTGACCTACCAGCACTACAGACACCATTAACATTGCCTATAATTGGAGGCGTAGGGGCGGCACCACTCGTACCCTCTCCAGCCACCGTATTGCCCCTCTTGGTTGTGACTCTCTAAATTGGGGTCGTAACCTTCGTATGCTTGCCTCTTACCATAACAAAGAAGCAATGTCTCAATGCTCACAATTAACACCACACTTGCAAATAAAACCCAAGCAACAATGCAAATCAATTGCCAATAATGCAATTATTAGTAATTACTAGGATAAACACTAATACCACCTGTAAACCCCAAATATGTCCAGTAAATCCAATATCTAACAGGACAAAACCAATCACAATTCCACAGTCAAACAATATTCAAGCATAAAACCAACCCAATAACTAAAATAATCAATCACCAACCACAACTAAACTTTAATTCATAGTTTAAGAATGACCACAATGTACCCAGGATTATTTAGAAACTACACCAAAATCAAAAACCCAATTGTAGTAGCATATTTCTCAGATTCGATAAAGATAAGCTAGCAAAACTTAGTCGAAGATAGTCCATCATTCGAGAAGATATCACGTCTGCGACCATAATTTTCTCCCTACTAAAAGTAGTCGTTATGATTGGTCAAATAAAGTCGTTGGGAGATCTGCGAAGTTTGCCCATTAACCACCAAAATAGGAAACTATTTTTCTTTTTGTAAACTGCCTATATCTACTATAAATACATGCAAAGAATGTGTTATTCCGATTCGTAACTCTACTATACATGCATTCCTACTTTCTTATCAAATGGAAATTATAATAACTAGCAACTTATTAGAGTTTTCATCAAAACCCTCCTCGAGGTTGTGGCTTTTCTCAGACTTTACTAATTTTCCATAAAAAATCTTGTGTGTTTAAGCTTAATATTGCATAATCCTTACTAGAAGTATTGGCGAAGATTATCCTCCCGAAAAATACGTTATTGCAATTGGCACCATTTATGAGAATACCATACTTTTTCATTACCACCTGTGATCTAAGACAATCCGATGACGAATATGAATCTCCGAAGTGGCTCCAGTACACTGAGAAACTTTGAGATCAGTCCAATACTGGAAACAGTCGATCTACATAGTGCCGTGATCGAACTTCAGAAACAAATGAAGTTGGACCGAGTCCAGAGGCTTGAAGATCAACGAATCCACGCTCAAGTTATACATGTTGAAAGAGACGAAAGAAGAAAAGCCTTAGACCAACAGAGTCAGACACATCAGAATGAAATGAAGCAATTACGAAGACCTCAAAACTGGCTCACTGGTCGTCAAACGTTACCTCCCCAAGCCCGGAGTGAACATCGCTCCAAGGCGACCTAAAGAGAAAACCAGCTGAGAGAGAAACGAATACAAACTTTTCGATCTAGATCAAGGAATCCAGGCAGGGCTTTTTGATATTTTGGACTCACATCCTCAGCATCGATAACTCTAGGAAATCGGTGCACATGCAACCATCTCCCCCACCACCGATAAGATGACCAGTAAGAGACAGGCTGGGACCTGAAGGACAAGGTGACTTTAATCCTCAAGTTCTCACCACACTGAAGGATAAGGTAACTTAAGCAATAGGACCCAGGCAATAAACTCTGACATTATAGGCTGAAGGTCTGTTCTTGATAGGATTGAGACGAACCTTATCTCTCCTCATCTCGAAGTCAAGCCCATCCCATAAAATTTCCACATGCCAAAATTTTATCAATATGCAGGCCTCACTGATCCTCTCACCCACGTCCGACAAATCAAAGCTGCAGTTAGATTATACTCCAAACTCGATCATATGCTATGCAGATTATTTAACATGAGCCTTAAAAAAGAACCTCTCAGATAGTTTCATACTATTCTCGAAGGCTCTATCACTAAATTCAGCCAGTTACAGCGTATCATTGAGTCAAACTATGCTCATGCTAAGGAGCGAGAAATATAAGTGGATTCATTGTTTTTTTTAGCAATGTGGGAAAGAAACCTTGGCGAGTTTTTCAAAGAATTTTTTGCAAGAAACACGGAAGATTGGGAATTCATATCCCAAAATTATCGTTCCAGTGTTCACCTCAACACTCCATATTAATTCAAAAGTGCGAGATGAACTTACCTTGTATAAGCCCAAGACAGTGATAGAAATGATCAACGTTGTTAATAATTACATCGAATTGGAACTATCCAAAAAGGATAAGATGAAAAACTCTTCGGTCATCCACTCTAACAAAGCATTTTTATCGCCTCCTCCTAAGTCAGCCAGCAGCAAAACTCCCAAGCAGCGTGGGAAGAACACCGACAATATTAGGAAATGGGACAAAAAGCCAGACAGACCCATCCCAGTCTTACCTCCTATGATAACCACACTCTCTTCTATCTTACCAATGATAAAGGGGGACAAATTATATCGAGAAGCATAGACAATTTCTTATATACCAAACAATTCCTTGTGCTAGTATCATAGTGCGCATAACTACGGGACTAGCAATTGTTATTCTCTAATATAGATTTTTCATCGCATTCTATTGGCTCGAAGGCTTCACAATTATATAGTTGACATTCAAAAGTTCCTCAAGGAAGAGGCTAAAAGAAAAGATGTTGAACAAGAGTAAGGACAAGGCCAAGCTCGCCACCTTTACATGATTGAAATTGAGAAAGGAAAGAAGAGAAAGCACGATGAGAGAATAACATCTTACTGCAAGATGATGTCATCAGAAAAGTTAGAAAAACTTTTCCCCTACTTTAGCAACGTTAAACGTCCGTATCATATTTCTTTCGAAGACTGCGATACCAGCCATATCAAGTACCCTCTAGTCATTATGCTCAAAGTGGGTCAAGACTACCTACAGACACTTCTAGTTGTACAGGAAGCGCAGCAGACATTCAGTTCAAGAGAGCTATTAACATTCTAGGCCTTAAAAATTCAATAAAAGCTTTGACAACCACCATCACAAGTTTTAACAGTTCCAAAGAATTTGCCATGGGAAAAATCAACTTTCCAGTTCAAACGGGATAGGAAACTACTCACATCAAATTCGTTGTCATCAATGCTGAGTCAAAATATTTGGGAATCATAGGTCGAAGTTGGCTACTTTCAATCATGGGAGTACCTTCGACATATCATCTGGCCTTACGATTTCTAACAAATTATAGAGTCTATGAAATATAGGGATGTCAAGCAGTTGCAAGTATGTACAAAAATACAACCACTCTCTTACACGGTGAAATTTTGAAAAGTATAGCAATTACAGTACGAAATGACCCCACATTCGAGTAACATGATACTGAGGTAGTGGTCTCCATTGAACTCGATGCGCCCAGACAAAATTCCTTTATTGGCTCAAAACTGTCATTCGATGAAAAAGAAACTATGATCCAACTTCTGAAGAAAAACGTCGACATCTATACATGGTGTTTTCAAGAAATTCCTGGCATTAATCCCTCAATAGAATGCCACAAGCTCAACCTCCTTCCATATAGCAAAGTAGTTTTGTAAAAGCATCTCAATTTTTACCCTCGCCTTCGCGAAGCCGTTAATGAAGAAATTGATAAACTCTTTCATGTAGGGTTTATTCAAGAAGCAAAATATCCTAAATGAGCTTCTAACATAGTGGTTGTCCCAAAGAAGAATGATAAAATCAAAGTTTGTATCGACTTTAAAGAGCCCAACAAGTTCACACCAAAAGATAACTTTTCTCTCCCGCTGATCCCATAACTTTTTGACTTTGTAGCAGGATATGAACTTCTCTTATTGATGGATGCAGCCTCCAGTTATAATCAGGTTCCTCTCGCCAAAAAGGACCAGGAAAATACAACATTTATCACAGAAAGAGGTCTCTACTACTACACAGTAATGTCTTTCAGATTAAAGAATGTAGGAGCCACTTACCAACGGCTTGTTACTAAAATGTTCAAAGATTATTTAGAAAAAATCATGGAAGTATACATCGATGATATAATATGTAAAAGCTTAAAGCTAGAGGATCATTGTAACAACCTACAGACCATCTTTAACATCCTCCGTACTTACCAAATGAAACTCAACCCAGAAAAATGCCAATTTGGTGTCACCTTTGGTAATTTTCTGGGTCATTTGGTTAGTAAAAGGGGAATAGAAATTGATCCAGATCAAATCAAAGCACTCATAGCGATGCCATCTCCTCGAACCATAATGGATGTATAACAACTTACTGGAAAGATTGTAGCTTTTCACAAGGTCATTTCCAAGTCATCTGATCGATGCAGACTTCTTTACCTCATTTACTGTGGCAATCCAACTTTAATGTCCAAGAAACATCCTAAAGAAATCATTTGGATGCCAGACTGTAAGTTAGCCGTCCAAGATCTCAAAAGATACTTGGGGCGTCCTCCCATAATGAGTACTCCTATTGATGGTGAAACACTGACAATGTACTTATCGACCACAGATGATTCCATAAGCTCTATCCTTATTTGAGATAACTATGGTGTAGAAAAGCCAATCTACTTCATTAGTAAAACTCTTATGCCTACTGAGAAAAAATATACAATAACTAAAAAACAGCTATTCGCCTTAGTGTACATCTCTTACAAACTTTGACCCTATTTCTAAGTTCATGCCATCATAATCATCACCAAGTTTCCTCAAAAACTTGTACTCTCTAAAAAGAAAAAATCTCGAAGAGTTCGGCAATTGTATGTATTTTTTGGCGAATATGACATCTCATTCGAGCCTTAGATATAGATCAAAGGATAAAAAGTAGCTGACTTTCTAGCAGATTTTCCAGTTGAAGACCATAAATGGGAAGAACTCAAAGAAGTATTGGCTGATGACTCAATAGAAGAACTAGATGCATGGTCACGAAACACAGGATGGAGACTCTTTACTGATAGATCTGCTGAACCACAAAGATTGAGAATCGGCATCGTTCTAGTTACACCATCCAACCATCGAACTAAAAAATTAATTAAACTCAAATTTTATGTGAGCAATAATAAAACAGTGTATGAACCTATCTTACATGGACTAGATCTCACTATAGCCCTTAGAGCAGAAGAAATAGCTATTTGCGTCGATTCCTTACTCGTCACCAACCATTATAATAAAATATTTAAAGTATCACGCAAGATGGTCAGGTATGTAGCTCTGGTCAAAGAAAAAATGAAGAACTTCAAAATAGCCATGATCACCTATCTCCCTCGAGTCGAAAACCACCACGCTAAAGCATTAGCGTACATTGCTGTAATGCTTGAAGATGCTAGGAAGAGAACTTTAGACGTCGAAGTCATCGAACACTCCAGTCTTGAAGTAAGGTACATAATACACATCAATGTTCATGAAGATGAAGATCTCGAAGATTGGAGCAGACCATTCTATGCATACCTCAATTCCGACATCTTCCCAAGTAACAAGGAAGAAGCCCGGTCACTCTTGGTAAACTGTCCTCGATTTATAGTTGATAATAAAATCTTATATCGCATCGCATGAGGAGGGCAACTTATTGAATGCATTTCGCAAAAGCATGCGCACATTAAAATTAAAGAACTTCACGAAGGAATCTATGCAGCTCACATCTCTAGAAGATCCTTGACACAACATGCATTCACTCATGGGTTATACTGGCCAAAGATACGATAAGACTGTGAAGACTTTATCCGAAACCCCATCCCTCGGCTTGCATATTTGCAATGTCCTTGGGCCGTTCAAGAGATGGGTGATCGATATCATTGGACCTTTCCACCAAGCATCGGGTAGCCGAAAGTCTTTTCTAGTGACAAGAGACTACTTCACCAAGTGGGTTGAAGCAATACCTCTATGTCACACTGACAAAAAATGAAGTAATCAAATTTTTTTGAGAATATATTATAACCAGATTTGGTTGTCTGCAAATGATACGATGTTATAATGGCAAGCAATTCATTAGCAACAAAGTGCTCAGTTTCTTCCATAAATATAAAATTTAATTATCCACTTCCAAACCATAATACCCTCAAGGTAATGGCCAACCTTAAGCCATTAACCAAAGTTTTAAGTCAGGGTTACGCAAATGCCTTGATGAGAAAAAAGGCAGATGGGTTGATGAATTAGGTAGTATCCTGTGGGCATACCGGACAGCTCCTCAAACATCCATTGGTTGTACACCATTTCTAATGGCCTTTGGCACTGAAGCAGTTATACCTTTAGACCTCTATCTTCCCAGTATCCAAAGAAAAATCACGGATGAAGATAATGAACTAGGACTCCTTTACAACCTCAAAAGGATCAAAGAAACTCGGGACCAAGCTGTTACAATCTGGGGGTGATACCATGACACCCTCAAGAAAACTTACAACAAGAAGGTCAAAAAATGAACATTTCGCATTGGTTACCTAGTCCTTCAACGCATCCAGGACAGTAATCGGCCTAAAATTTTGGGCAAATAATTTTAAAAACTGGGAAGGGCCATATATTGTCAGCGACTTGAACGATAGTGGGACTTACTGGTTGATGACTGAAGATGAAGTACAACTTGAATATCTGTAAAATACAGCCCAACTAAAAATATTCTGCAGATAGCTGCTCTAACCACTTTCGAATCAATACAATAAAGACATATTTACTATGAAATACATCTTTCAACTACACAGTTACTTAGTATCGATATATACATACTTATAGCATGCATTACAACTAACTTTCTTCTCTTCGATAAACATCTATCCAATTACAGGATAAATTTGTTACACATCCGTATTTATCGAACAAAACATGTCATGCTTTGTCCTTTTTCTCAAAACCCATATATCCCATCGAGGACTAACATCTGGTCCTCAATCTTCCTTCACAACGCCATTGCATGGCCCACTTTACATCATCTTGTTAATTAAACAACACTCTGAACACTATCTTCATTAGTATCTAATAATATAATACTTGTCAAATCAAACACTTAGCATAGTTTTTCTATATCAAAAATCTATGCATATTACTGACTACTCCATATTTTATCATTCATCAAAGCAGCAAAAATATATTATGTTTAACATTCAAAAAAATAGAAATTGTTTTGATCCTATCGACCACTTGTACATCAGTCATCAAAAAAAAAACTTTTCAAACATACTTTTTACTCTGCAGGTGGAGAGATCGGTGTGTCAACTTTCACTGGTAGACCTGAAGTAAGCTCATCCAATATTTCCTCAGGACAAATACCCTCGGGAATGATCACCACGGGAGCTTTAGGTGATTTAAGCTCCTCAGGTGCTTCAGGAACTTCATCCTCCGCGTCTAAATCCAGGAAAAACTGATTGTCAGCAACAGCTAAACATTTACAAAAATCTTTTCTCTCCTCCAACTCCTTAAACTGTACAATAAAATTAACCTTCATCCGCTTGAGAGAGTCGAGATTGACTCGGTCTCCTTCCGCCCACAACTTATCGAAATCATTGGCGTGCTCCACCTCTATTGACCTCTAGGAAGACAAAATCTATTCTTGAACATCCCCCTTGAAGTTCATATTCTGTAGCGCCAAAGCCTCCTCCCTTTTCCATCGCTAAATCAACCCTGATAAGCTCGATATCCTTTCTCTTATCCATGTCCTAGGATTTTTTTGCCTCGTAAATGGCTTCATCTTTTACCTTCTTAGCCCCACGTTTTTGCTTCTCAAACTTCATCACCAGTTTTTCCTTCTCCTGGATCAGGTTCTCTTTTTCCTTCACCAGCTCCTTCTCGATATTCTTATACACGAGAAATTGGTTTGCCAAAGTACATGTACAAAGAATGCAGGGTTTGGCCTCGATCTACAGCTTCTTGATTTGTATTACAGTCATAATATAAGTTTTCGAATGCGGAACAAAAATCTTTAGTCGAAGTATACCAGAGAAATTTGTCACCTTATTCATGTTTCTGTGGCCTTTGATAACGAAGGATGATAGACTTTCTGCTCCCACCAAGTAATCATCAAGCTCCTCTAAAGAAGTCACCCCAGAAATATACGCCTCCATGGTCTGTTGGACTTCAGTCTCCGACTCCTCGACGATCTTCTTCTTCAGCAACCAGTAAGTGGCCGATTTAGGAGGTCGACAATCCACTGCACCCAATGCCTTAACATCCACCTTCTTTCCCTCCTTTGTAAGAGATCGTCGAGATGACCTCTTCAGCATAGGAGCTGAAGGGGCAAGTTGGTTGCCAACCCTCCTCTTCTTACTCTTCCCAAAGGTCTCAGTAAAAAGAACTTCCCTCACTGTAGTTGCAGAATCTATGGTGTACCCACTCAGCGAAGGATTCTTGAGGGGCAGGCTTGAATTTGTTGCTCTCTTATTCCTGGCAGACATTTTTTCGTCGGTAATTAGAATTTTAGCTCCCTTCGCTCAAGTTTGCGTTAAACCTGCTTCTTGAAAGAGACCGTCCACTTTCTTTTGGTCGACCACCAAATTGTCGATCCGACCAAATAACCTTCCTCATATTGTACAACTTTTCTGCAATAGTCAAGTTTCTATCAATATCTTTCAAAGCTGCCAAAGACAAAGACAACCAGATGTTAGACCTCAGTTTCAAACAAACAAACAAAGCAAAAGCTTTTACATACAAATTACCTAATCACAAACCTAAGTAGAAAGTCTTTCTTTTTTTAGGCTCTCCCGGATTTCTCCAATTAAATTCATAATTTCCCGATACAAGGAGGCATTCATCAAAATACTGCCCCCCCTGTTAATACCATTTCATTAAAAAGAGGTCTCTTTAAGAACCTAGCTAAATACCTATACCCAAGCTTCTATGAATTCAGCTTAAGTGTGTAATACACATATAGATCATCCACCGTGATTAACTCTTCCACTCTCGCCTTTAATCGACTATTTATCCATCTACATACTCGAAAGAGGTCATAAACATTAGGGTTAAACTGACCAATGCAACATCGAAATAATTTAGAAACCTTTTCTTGTCAGCTCGAAGAGGAAATTATTGACCCTTTTTAACCTGTTCTCGAGGGACAAGAATGTCATCCAAAGAAACATCTTGATCTTTCATTTCATGGTGATATTCCTCTAACCTAATATCCTCAGGAATACCATACTTAACTTTAAAACTCAAAATCTCACTCATTTATGGACCCTCTCCATAATAAACCTTGTCATCATCCTTGTCATCTTCCTCCCCACCATCACCACCTTCTCAATCACTCGCCTGAGACTTGCGACCCACGTCTGTCTCGGTCACCTCCTTATTTGATACTTCCACCACCATTTGAGCAACTTTATATTGGTCGATACTCGCCACATCCGCGCTATTCGAGCCAACCCTAAACCTCCCCCCCCCCCCCAATTTTTGGACACATTTAGTTACATCAATTAACAATGGCTCAACATCCATGTGGTTGTCGAAGATTCCTTCTTTATCATCGATTTGCATAGGTTCAGCCATTTTAATGAACTTGAAAAATCATATTCCCTTTTTTAAGTTAGTATACTATCATATATGATACAGTATATACCTTCATATACTCATATCAATATTGTTGTTGAGTTTAAATCTCCAACCCATCATTCTTTTTATTACTATATGATTTACACATTTCTTCATTCAATTATCAATACAGGGTTTATTTGTTATTATTAATAAGTCCTAAACATCGGCTACAATCAATCTGATCCAAGCATCTTCTACTCGAAGTAAAGGAGCCCTAGCTTCTCGAAGACACTTTGACAGAACCAAGATTTCCCGCCAATCCAAATTAATTTCAAATTTTTTAAAATTTCTGCATTCTCAGGCATAAAATCTGGTCGCTTAGCCAGTAATTCGGCGCTCCCACTGCCTCAACATCTTCTAATATCACATTAGACCAACCACAGTCACGCCGTAGTCACAGCGCCGATAAAAAACCTAATACTCCCTTCATCATCAACCCTTACCTCCAACACCTCTCTCCAAAACCATACTTAATCCCTTTCGATACCTTTATACCATCAGTCACACCACCAAACAATCTACCTCACAATAATTTTAATTAAAACCTTAAATCTTAACTTTTTTTTATTTGTTCCCATACACAGATCTAAACTACAATTACTTCCTGCACTATCACCATCATGTCTACATCTACAAAGGGTTTATGCAAAATTGCATAAACAACAAGCAAGTACATGAAAATTTCAAAAAAATCATTAACCTTGAAGTCGCGCTGCTTAGGTATCCCTTTGCTTTACAAGTTTCACCCTCTCAATCACCGCACTAATCTCCTCCTTCCCAATGGTTGACAACGACGCAAGAGATGAGCAAAAAGAATCAGTACTTGAAGAATTTTTTTTTAAATTAGTGGTATATGAACAGTCGCCAACCACGGGGCTATTTATAGGCCCCACGTGACTGGTCATCGCACCCCTTCGCGACCATTCGAGTACACAAGCATAATGCCTTAATTACCCCTTCTCGAATTTTTTGATCCTTCACATCCTGAATGCCAAAAAGCCTATGCACTTTTGCTCCAACCCTTTCATATATCCTTTTAACTCATCTGATATATCCACCCTCGCCAAAATAGCTCTTATGTTATCAAACAGAGATTGTACATCAAATTCCTTGTACCTCAAAATATCAACCACATGAGAATTCCTAGCATTTTTTCTCCAATAACCTAAGCACATCTTTCCTTATTTAAATCCTCACCTATATTCTCGGGCCAATTATAATAATAATTCAAATTCAAATATTATTCAAAAAATAAACTACCCGACCGTCGAGATATCATAAATTCACATACCAAGGATCACAATTTTTTATCCATACAAATTCATTAGTTCAACATATCATATCATATTTGAGAGTATTTATCGTCACACGCATCGACAACAACTTTTGACACAAATAAATTCATTTATTTTATGACCAACACCGTACAACTTTCTCATTTGTTATGAACCCAACAGACACCCAATCTACTCTTTAACCAATTCGACCGGCTACAACATTATCTCTCTTCACCAATGCCTTGGTTTGATTCCTTATCTTACCGACGCGCTCTAGCGGATTTAACAATTGTAATTGGCAGTAAAATGTATACTCCTCTTCCGCCTCCTTCACCTTAACTTCACTCATCTCTTCGTACTTGGGATCCACTGACACCAACGGTTATCCATTTACATAGCTCTTGCTGAAGTACTGATCAAGCAACTCCTAATACTTGGCATACACATGGTTGGAACGCTCATCATCCCGAACCTGAGCTCTCGTCCTCACCATCTTTAATCTAGCAAATAACTTTTACAGTTTACCAGGGTATGTATATACACAAATCAGGCTGCCCAACTATCAGCAGTCCAATCCAACTTTACTTTACATTGGAACTCAAAACATCTTAGTCAATTTAAACTCCCTTGGGAACCATTTACAGGCCCCACACAGTCAACACACTCCAATTTGAGATCTTATTACCTTGACAAATTAACCACGATATTTCCCTACAGTTCGGAACAACTATCTCGACATCCACATGTATCGACTAATTACCTTCAGATAATAGATTTCCATATCATTCGCGATTAGAACATATATAATCGATACAAAATAACAAAACAATATTTTTATTTTGCGAAGATAACTGTTTCATTTGACATTTGACATTTGACATTACATCAAGCTACAAGTTACAGGCTATCCTTTAACATGAATTACTCAAAAGCTACATGCTTCTTTTCACCAGAATCTGATATATCCTCCAGCGAAAAAGAGATAGCCTCTCTCCTCCTCTGAAGCCACCACCATCTTATAACCCCAGAATATTACATAGAAGCTACCACACAAAGCCATGTCTGTCTTAGCATCATCATCTTCAAAATGGGCAATAGCTAATTCACAAAGAAAATCGATACGCTCTGAGGCCTTCTACAATACTAAATGAAAGAGACACCAATGGAAACATTGTGTTTCGACGATCTCTACCTCCTCCTCTGTCAATTTTTCCATTCTCATCACCATCAGCTCTGAATAAAAGGATAATAGTAACAAAGAGACGAATTAAAACTTTTTATCCTCGTCATACATCCCATCTATACACTCCAAAAACTAGTTATGCAGTGCCTGGAACCATGTCGTCACCATCACGTCCTCCTCTACCTTCGCAAAACTGCCGAAAAAATTTTTCTTCCTTCTCAATCTATTTATAGCCTCACCTTCACAGATACCACAATCAAACAACCTACCATTAATGCTCATCAGGAACATACGTTACCAGATTCATTTGACTTTCACCTCATAAATGATCGAATTTTTCATCATTTAAAAACTTATTATCATTCTGATGTTCTTCTCGACGCAACAAGTAATTATGTCGATAACGGGGCGATTGTAGTAGCTTATTTTCCAGATTCGACAAAGAGAAGCTAACAAAGCTTAGTCGAAGACAGTCCATCATTCGAGAAGATGCCACGTCTGCGACCACCATTCTCTACCAACTAAAAGTAGCCGTTTATACTTGGACAAATAGGACCGCTAAGGGATATGCAAATTTTGTTGACTTCCCACCAAAATAGGAAACTATTTTTCTTTTAGTAAATAGCCTGTATCAACTATAAATATAGGCAAAAAATGTGTTATTCCTATCCGTAACTCTACTACTCAAACATTCCTACTTTCTTATCAAGCAACAATTGTAATAACTAGCAACTTATTAAATTTTTCATCAAAACCCTCCTCAAGGTCGTTGGTTTTTAGAGACTTTACTGAGTTTCCACAAAAAATCCTGTGTACTTAAACTTAATATTGCATAATCCTTATTAGAAGTATTGGCGAAGATTATCCTCTCAGAAAACACGTCATTACACCAATGTTGCAATTTCTTTGATTTTACGAGGAAATGATAGCAAACCCTAAAATTAATTTATGCAAAACTACATAAGATCAGTAAGAAGCTTGTCGTGGCCAGAATTAGAGTGGACAAAAGTGATTTATGAAATTACAAGCCTATAGCAAACCCTCGTTGAGAAAGACCATAAAATTGGAGCACCATACTTCATAAAGCAAAACCCAAACACCACAGAAAGAAAAATCAAGCTCAAACCCTCTCTCAATCGATCAAGAATCAAGCGAATTTAAGAGGGAAAATCAAAGTTTGAAGAGGGAGGGAACCGGTGAGTGAGAGAGTGTATGTAAAAGAGCAAGATTTTATTTTTAACAAACAAAATTTTTGAGCTATATTTGAATAAACCCAAGGTTTTATTGAAATATAGAAGTGTCTAATTTTAAAGAAAAATAGAACAAAGAGAGAGATTTTTTTTTTTAACAAAATCTATATCTTGTATTGAAACATACACAAGGTTCAATTCGAATACAAAAGTGTCCATTAATAAATCAGCAAAAAAATCTAAGTCTTTTTTTTCTTCAAAAGTTCAAATACACAAATGAGTGAAAGAACAAAAATAAAGACAACTCCCCCGTCTGCACAACACATAAAGTGAAATCACAAGAGATGCAAATAATAGATTAGAAATCGTTTTTATGTATTAGGAAGTTAGTGTAAACTCCTACTCAGTGTGTGTGTGCACGTACAGTCATACTATTGCACATGCAGTTAACAAAATAAGCAATTAGAGGCAAATAACTACTTTGGAAGCTTGTGTAAACTTAGGCCTCTCTCATGGTTGGTCACTCAAAATTATTGAGAATTAACTAGCAAACACTCTGTGGAAATATGAATATGAGTATATACAAAAAAATAAATTGTATTTCATCAAATAAATTGCGTATCGTAAATTAAAAATCTCATGGACAGGAAATCAATTGTCATTAATGGTGTCAAGTTAACTAATATAAGATCCCTATCTCCCATCTCTATGGAAGTGACTGTGTTTAGCTCAAGATCAAACAGGTCTTAGAAAGGTTATAACGTAGGCAAGGGTAGGCACATGACTGAGTAGGTATTTTACTGGTATTCTGATGTTACTCAAAATTATTAAGAATTAACTAGCAAACACTCTGTGGAAATATGAATATGAGTATATGCAAAGAAAAATTCACATTTTACCAAATAAATTGTGCATTGTAAACTAAAAATCTAATGGATAGGAAATCAATTGTCATTAATGGTGTCAAGTTAACTAATATAAAATCCATATCTCCCATCTCTACTAAACTAGTCATGTTTAGCTCAAGATCAAACAGGTCTTAGAAAGGTTATAATGTAGGCAAGGGTAGGTAATTGACTGAGTAAGTGTTTTGCTGGCATTCTGAGATTAGCAATTACACTTACTCCACTTCTTTCTTCATTTTGAGTTCACCTCCTGCCATTCTTTCCCTTTATTGAGTACATATAGAATATAATATTTTTATGGGCTTTTTTGGTAAATAATCTAGTAAAAATCTTATAGATATATTAACGAACTATTGGGAATACCCACCTCTTATAGTCATTTTCAGCACAAAAACTACATGGTTTTACTCATTTTTTATTTTTTTGACTGAAAAGTCTCTAAACAAATGGGTCACAAATGAGTTGGGTAGAAAATGACGGCCATATTTTAAGGCACAACTTTAAAAGGATAAAACTTAGGGTAAACATAACGAATGCCAAAATTGTTAACAAGAAAAATGCCTATTATCATATCTTCGGTTTCACACAATCTCTTTTTTGTCTCAAATCAAGTATAGGAAAGGTTCTGCTAGAATAACTTGAATTTGATGTTACCATCAATAATTGACTAGTACAAACGATATGAAATCATAAAAGAAGATGGTATTTACTTAAAATAATTGATGTCATAACACTCAAAGCTTATAGGCCAGATCCTCACATAACATTAGATACGACGTATTTACAACTATCCTCAAGTATTTTTGTCAGAGATTGTCTATCTATTTAAACATGAGACTAGTTATGTGAGGATCTGGCCTATGATCCTCACATAACTTACTAGTTATGCAATGATCAAATCAAATAAATATATATCATGGTGATTTAAAAAAAATATAGTGTAAGGAAGAAGTAAGAAACATACCTAAGCAATGAAGCAGACATTGATCGACTATCTAAGGAGATTACATGGAATAGTATCTAACGGCCTCGTAAAAAAAGCCATATAACTTTATTTATACAGACACACTAAAAAAGGACGATCTTTCACTCAACTAGATCGCAGATAAAATAGAAGCGAATGTTTATGCACTTGGTTCTGGAATGTTGCTTAGGGTTCTTTAAAGGTTCTAGAATGCAGCTCAGGGTTGTTTAAAATGTTGATCACACTCATATTATCATAAAAGACTGACATCATCCTCAGTGCTATTTCATAGTCATCCAACATATACTTCATCCAGGGGAGTTGAGTACAACATCTCCCGGCAGTAATATATTTTGCCTCCCCTTTGGACTGAGAAATACAATTTTGCTTGCTTTGCCAAACAACAAGATTATTTCTAATATAATAACATCCTCCTGAAGTACCCTTTGTATCATCAGCATTACCCGTATAATAAGTATCTGAATAACCAATAACCTTGGATATTGTGTTATGTCAGTACTGTAAACCAAAATCTAAAATCCTACTTATGTAATGGCCTAATTCCGTAAGCTCAAGATGGCTTGGAATTATCTCTTACACCAATGTTCTTGTGACAAAAACCAGCATAAAATTAGAAATAATGTAGGTGATTCAGCGTGGAAAACCTCTGAATAGGTAAAAAGCCATGACCTCGAGTTAAGGGTTTTTATAATAGTATATTTTATTACTTGAGGCTGATATCTTATTACATGTGATATCTGAAACAAGAAATTCTTGATCTTATAAATAAAATGCTTGATGTTTTGAGAATCTAGAAAATATAGTTTTTTTGGTGATTTTTCGTATATTTTTTTGGTCCTGTCTCTTCTGGAATTCATCTTTATATAGGCCATATTCGAAGTTCTTTATTGTACTAAGGCACATTCTGCGAACAACGTGGTAATTGGTGCTTGACTGAGTAATTGTAGAGTTTGTGAGAGACAGATGTCTTTGACATATTCATATTTTTCTATTGAGATTGACCCACGTTCTAGATCAGTTTGTGGCGTAGGTATCATTGCTGATTATCTATGTCACATGTGGAATGCGTGAGCCTGATTTGGAGGTTGTTCGAACTGGAAATAGCTCAAATTGGGTTAGATAAAAGGGTAGGTCCCTACAATCTCCCCCTTGTAACTAAAGTCATGAATGGCTTTGGTTGGGAAAGAATTTACAGGTATATGGGTATTTGGGTTTTGGAAGTTTTGAAAATGAAGGAAGTAATGATGTTGATTTGACTGCATGGAAAATGTACATTTTTATGGGGGGATGCTTGTGCATTAAATGATGGGAATATTGATGTATGTGACGGTTGGGGTTTGGAGAGTTTCACTGTATTGAATGATAATGTTGGCGAAACATACCTGCACATTAAATATTAGGGTTATATAAATAGTACCTGTACCGAGGATTATGGCAAAGTATGCTTTTTGTTGCAAAAATCTCTGGAAGTCTTATTGATGATGGTGAAGACCCGAAGAATGGCCCATGAAGAGAAATTTTTTGCTGAGATACAGAAGTTGAAGTTGAGATATTTTGGTGATCACTCCTTGGACATGCCTACCCCCGTTCCCGTTCCACCGACGTATCAAGGTATATTAGACAAAGAAGCGGCTGAAACTGAGGAAGATTTTTACTATATATGGAGATTTCATCATGTTATCTTAACAGGCGAGCAATGTTGGAGGTGTCTCCACATCCTTGCAGAAGACAAGGTGGAGTAGACAGATGTAGGGGTTGGTATAACTACAGGGCAATTAGGGCAATGTCTTGTGTTAGATTTGATTCTAAGGTTGAGCCCTCTTCATCTCTACTAACAATGTGGAGGCGATGGTTATAGAGGAGGTAACGATGCTAATGGTGAAGGGAGACGGAGAATGGAAGTCTGTTTCTGCACTTCCATCATTTTTTGGCTTTAAGAAGACCTTCTGCTTGAAGAGTTGGTTCAAGCATGAACTTCCTCTCTTCTATAGTTTCCATTTAAAGCTCGACTCCATGTCTAAATTTTGACCAAACTCATGGGAAGGAAGATTTTCAGTATTTTCCAATGCCTACTTTGCATCAGAGGATTCTTGGAGTAAAATAGTACTGAAGTAAGATGAACTGAAGGATTTGATTATTCAGAGTACCTGAAAGACTTGTTATCTGTAAAGTACCTGATTTCAGACTACATGAAAGATTTGTTATTTGAAAAGTACATGTTCGTTCTTGAAAGATTTGTTATCAGTATAGTACTTGTAATTTATATTCGAGCTTAATTAAGTTTGTTATCAAAATTTTGTGTTTATATATATAGAATAACTCTTAAAATAGAGCTATGAATAATTCGTTGATTTACAAATATAGGATGAAATGTTATGTATGAGGTTAGAACTTATAACCTGCTTATAGTAATCGAGCTACAAAAATATTTTTGTAACATGAAATATGTGTAAGGAATATTCAAACTGAGTGACTGAGAATTGTTGAGGGAGAGAGAAAATTGTAAAGTGTTTGGATGGAAAATTCGAGCTCAGGGAGGTTATTCTAAAGCATTAGATTTGGATAGAATAAGCTGGATATGAAATAGGCTAAACTGACTGAGGTCAATAGGGAGAGATATGTTTAAATAACTTTTCTCATGATACTAGGGTCTTCTGTTTTGAAAGAATTAGATAATATCACGAACTGCAGGGGATCCGCCGCAATCTCGAAAGCTATATAAAATAGGGTAAATGAGCCTTATACGGGTAGAAGAGAATAAAAATGGTGTAGACTCGATCTGAGAGAATTCATTATGCCACTAAGGGGCGGTTGGCGATAAAGATAGCTAAAGTACGGGAGCATAATTTTGGCTTGTTGGACTATGATGTTAAACTGCCAGTGAGGTAGTGTCAATTTAACGGATTAGATTGGATGGGGAGGGAACTTGAGTACGAACGTCGCTTCTATGAGGAACTATTTTGGGAAGTGATAGTGGAGCCTGAAGCTCAAAAAGATGTTGTAAGACTGATTGCTAAATAAGAGATTGAATTGGAAGATATGAGGATTGCTGGAAGCGTACTGATCGAATGTAGTTCCCCAGGACACTAGGGTTGTTTTAGTTTTAATTATATGTGAGGGAGTGAATTATGATGAGAATATAATGATTAGAAGTAAATGTAGTGAGGGGCATGATAATTATATGTAATTATATGAGTTCCAATAATTGCCAAAAAAATGAAATGAGAATGATGTTTGAATATGTCCTCTATTGTTGCGAATGCAGTTTGTGATTGTTGTGATAAATGAATTTGATTTTTTTTTAAATTTTGAGAGCTTTGGAAATGACGTCAGTATTTCTATAAGTAGAAGAAGCAAAAAAATAGAAAAATAGGTAACTTTTGATTTTGTCTCTTGTGTAAAAGCAAGGAAAGTTTGATTGCATGTAAGTGTTGAGTCATTATGAGTGTGGGGAGGTCAGAGGGAAATTTAGAATAGAGAGATGAAAATATATTAAAATATTGGGTAAAGGGCAATAATGGGAAAACATTTTCACCAATAAGTTGCAAGATGTCTGACATTGATTGTGGAGGGGATGCCTCGGCTTGTGGGAGGCCCAATAACTACCAATAGTAAGAAAGAGAAAATATAAATAATGCTTCATCTTCGTTATTCAAACATTTCTCAACTCTAAAAACTTGAAGAGCAGTTAGAGAGGAAAGAAAAAAAAATAACAGAGAATTTTATGAGAAATTAATCGATAATGACCAAAAGTCAAAGCGAGAAAAAGTTTAAAGACTGAGTCACAAAGGTGGTTATACAACAATATTGTAAGGGATAGATTTGGCGCTGCATAAGATTCACATTCTGATATAGAAGGTTAGTAGAGGGTTTGTGATATTTCGAATGTGTTGCTTTTGAAAATCATTTTTTGTGGTAGGTAAATCTAAAAATTAACATTTACAACAATCTATAAAATCCTGTTTGCTATATTTGTAAAAATGATATATGAAAGATATATGTATGTGAGTGATGTATATGTAAAAGATAATGATGGATACCTAGACCTATATGTAGGTCAATCGTGAGGAGTGTTTGTATAGGATCTAGCCCTCATCTGTAGAGTTGTAGTTGATATGGAGACTTTACCTGTTAAGGAGGCGTCGACCTCTGGTCGATCGACAGAGTCCGAGAATGTAATATCTGATATGGAGGAAGTTGTAGGGGTTTTTCAATTCCCTAATTTCTATGGAAAATTGGTAACCAATCCTTGAAATTCTGATGTGTTCAGAGAGTTTTGTAAAGCTAAGGCTTCGGTAGGGAGAAGATGGTGTAATTTTGTCGAACATGCCGGTATGTATTTTAGGAGTTGTATTGTTAGATTTGGGGAGGATAACTTTTTTATGTTGGATGATTTAGATAAGGAGAAACAAGATAGGGGTATAGACGAATTAATCTCCTTGGAGTATTATGATAGAAACGACCAAAGTGACCTGAAAGAGGGTTTTTTGTGTTATCTATCTCAGTTGGTGTGCGGGTTGAGTCTGACCCTTAGCAATCTGGCGAAAGGGATTATGAACATCATCGGGGCATGTCCTGTTCTGTTAAACAGGAACATGTAGGAGGTAATAAAGTTCTATGAATTTCTGAATAAATCATGGGAGGAGGATATCTCCTGAGGATGTCTTACAGTTTTATGAGGTAAAAAATTTTTTGCAAGCAGAGGGGCATAATTTTTTGTGAATTCGACTTGTCCTATTTTTTTTATCTAAATTTGGCAGGTCAAATGTGGAATGATAATGTGATATGGGTGAAAGGTAATTGCCTTCAGAAAGATGACGAATAACCCATAGAACTTTTTTGTAGAACTGCAAAACAAAGTAACTATAACAATGTATAATGTATAAGATTGTCATGTTGAAATTATATGTTGCTCTGTTGGTGATAATGTGTTGTTGATTGACAGGTCCTCAATCGACGGTGACAAGGAAGGAGTCTCTGTTGGATACTATTGCTCATGAAGGGACCGAGTTCGAGGCTGTGCTAAAAGAACACAGCATTAGCAGAAATAAATGTGCTAACAGTCGGTCTAAGAAATGTCAAAAGTCTCAAACAACGAGGCTAATGACGGGGGCTGAAGGCAGCAGGAAGAGGAAATCTGATGGGGAGAGGCGAATGGTCTTGCTTAAGGCCTCTGGAGTGGACTTCTTGGATGTACCGGAATCTCTTAGGTCGAGCAAGTTAGCTCGGGCATTTCCAAAGAAAAAGATGATGAAGCATTGTTCGACCTGTAGAACAACAGGAAGTAGTGAGGTTGAAAGAAGGGCGAAAATGAGGAGGGTCGAGCCTTCTGAACTGATAGGGGTAAAGGTCATAGAGGATCGACCTATTATAGAAGACGAGCTGAAAGAGGTGGAGGAATGGGCGACGCTTGCAGTTCACAATGGGGTGGAGGAGATGAGAAAAATAGTTAGTTCATTTGTTTGAATATATGATGAATTTTGCATGGTAATTCGAGCTAACAGTGAGTTTGATGTTGTTAGTTTTGTAGGCTACTCGTTTGATGAAGGAAATCTGTCTCAGAGTTGAGGAGGAGAAAGTTGAGCTGAAGAAGGGAAAGGTCGAGCTCATAAAGAAGGTAGCTCAACTGAAAGCTGACTTGGCTAAGGAGGGGAAATGATTAGAGGCCCTGAAGGCTTCACATGAGGCGGAGATTAACAATCTGTCAGCAGAAGTAGGAAGGAATATGAAGAAGGTGGTAATTCAGTGCGATAGGCTCGAGCGCCACCTCTTAAAAATGGGGTATTTCAAAGTTGAGGCGAATGCCATTATGGTGGACACCTATGCTGAGGAGGTGGAAGATGATGAGGCGGAAGATGCTGCTGTTAAAATTGTGGACGGGTTGGATGGTGTCTCTCCTGAACGGTGCAAGTCAACCAAGAGGATGACTATGAGCATCTAGAGGAAGGAAATGAGAAGGTAGAGTAGAATATCGACTCTGTGATTGTATGAATGGTTTGGAATGTTGTAACCTGATGGAATATTGTTCAGTTGATAGGATTATGCAGGCTAAGATGTTTTTGTAAACCTTGTTGTAGGAACATAAGGAAATGCGCCTCAGAATAAATGATTTAGAGACTAAGTTTGCTAAGAGCAGAGAGAGAGACCTCAGCATCCCTGTTGTCTTCGTAAGCAGAGCTAGAGGTTAGAAAAGAGCAAGAAATATTTAACTTGTGTGTTTCATTAGTCCAGAGCTATAAAGTAAAAATTAAGCGTAAAGACAGACCAAAAACTTATTATTAGTTTATGGGCAATGGCACTCAATGGTGTATAGAAAATATCAAAGTATTAAAAAATTAAAATATAGAGAATGTGTACCTTAGAATTGGAAGTATATGTTATTGTTCATCCAACTGAGATTGTACTTTGACCTTAAGTTTATAAGTAGTTTCACACAGTAGATGTCAAAAAATTAAAATTTTGATAGAAAATAGATGTATGTATTGAGTGAGTATCTTGAATCGAACTTGATATATTGAATCTATAATATGTAGGTCGAATTGGAGTCAGCTCGCTTGAGTGAAGATGAGATACACCAATATAACCAAGAATTTGCGGTGGAGTTTGATAGAATAAGAGAGACAAATGAAGATAGAGAAGATCAGCATGTAAAGGTACATTTCAAGTTCGGTGAAGAACCTCAAGCTGCTGATGACCTCACTCGAAAGATTGAGGAGACGGATGCTGAAATTAGTAAAGGGAAAAAAGTGTTCGGGGACTTAATAGAAAAGGCAGCGAAGCACAACAGCCAGAATGATACACAGATGGTAAAGACTACGGATGCTGACATGGATCGTTACCGTATACAGGCTTTAGAAAATTTAGAAGAAGGGTTATGCCGTTCTGTGGCCAGTTTGAAGGATTAAATGATATGCAAAGCGAACGAATAGGAGTAGACTCGAGCTGATCCGGTGACAACCAGAAGCGCACAGGAACAATTGAAGAAGAAAATGATCGAGAAAGATAGCAAGCTAAAGAGAGCTCGAGATGATCTATCAAACTCTGAAGTTATGGATGAACAGTTGTCTATAGGTTTACCTGCTAAAGATACAGAGTTTTGGATGGTGCAAAGGAAGTGTGATGAGTTGAATGAGAGGGTGACACAATTGAAGACCGATTTGGCTCAGGCCAATTCACATGCCAGAAACACCAAGGCTGGAGAACGCTCGAGAAGGAATAAAAGTGACATCAAGGTCTCCCTTGGTCAAGGGGATGCAGTTAGCCTATCAGCTCAATTAAGAGAGCTGGAGGGAAATGTAGCTTGAACTCAAGGTCATATGGAGATAGGAAATGAGTGGTTAAGGGAGTGCCAAAGTAAGTTAGACGCTGCTCTTGCCAGGAAACAAGAGTTAGAACGGGTTATCAGAGGTATGGAGATTTTGATTAAGAAAAAGATGAGTTGTTAAATGAATCTTCAGTTCGGGAAGATTTAAACAGGGAGCTTGAGGAATTTTTTGCTCAGGTGGCAGATTTGAGGGCGATTAATAGGCTGATCAGCTAAAGCTGATAAGAAGGCGAAAGAGAACAACAAATTTATGTCCCCAATAGATAGTCATATGGAATGGCAAAAAGTTTGGTATAATAGGTTGAAAGAGTGCCTTAAAATGGCAAGAGAGAATTTTTCTAAGATGGTTGTGCCACAGGCTTTGAAATCAAAGATGTTAATGGCAATAATTTCCTATTTTGTTAAGGAAATAAGAAGGCTCAAATTAGAGAGGAATGCCTTGCACGACTATTTGTCGGGTAGAGGATGCATCAGTAGAGCTGAAGTAGATCGAGGAAACTGTATGAACTCTATGGAAACGTAGTTAGGTTCTCGATCTGCTAAATTTGCTAAGTATGGCAGGGTCACTGTGGCTGCTCGATCTTGAAAGTTTATGGCTGATCGTCTTTCTATTGTAGGGGAAAGTGTAGCTAACCTCCTAATAATAGAAAAGAATACTTTGTAGTTGTTGTAAATATGACCTAAAAAAGTATCTGTCATAGACATATTGAGAGATGAAAGCTAGTTTTATCTTTGCCTTATCTTATGTCTGGTAGAGTTCTTTGATTAAAAACTAGCTTTACCTTCGTTTTAATCACAAAATATAATGTCTCAGCCATATTGAGTGAGATGAAAGCTATTTTTTCCTTTGATTTATCTATTGTTTGGTGGAGTTCCTTGATTGAAAAACTAGTATTACCTTTGTTTTAATCCTAGAGTCTAATGTCGTAACCATATTGAGTGAGATGAAAACTAATTTTACCTTTGCTTTATCTTATGTCTGGCAGAGTTTCTCGATTAAAAACTAGTATTACATTTGTTTTTATCACAGAATATAATGTCACAGCCATATTGAGTGAGATGAAAGCTAGTTTTACATTTACTTTATCTTATGTCTGGCAAAGTTCCGCGATTGAAAACTACTATCGCCTTTGGTTTAATCTCGGAGTATAATGTCGCAGCCATATTGAGTGTGATGAAAGTTAGTTTTACCTTTGCTTTATCTTATGTATGGTAGAGTTCCTCGATTGAAAACTAGTATTGCCTTTGGTTTAATCTCGAAGTATAATGTTGTAGCCATATTAAGTGTGATGAAAGTTAGTTTTACCTTTGATTTATCTTACGTCTGGTAGAGTTCCTCGATTAAAAACTAGTATTGCTTTTGGTATAATCTTGGAGTATAATGTCGCAGCCAAATTGAGTGTAATGAATGTTAGTTTTACCTTTGCTTTATCTTATGTCTGGTAGAGTTCCTCAATTGAAAACTTGTATAACCATTATTTTAATCACGAAGAATGTCTAGAGTCGATCAAAATGAGTGTTATCCTTCCTTTAATTGGAATTGAGGTCGATTGAAAGCTAGTATTACTTTTTCTTTAATCTATATATTGTCTACATAAGTAGAGAGTTGTGTAGGAAAAAACTTAGAAATTTTCATTGAATAGAATAGGATGTACATTGGATGGAGATGAATATCTCACTTTTAGAATGGAAAAAATGAGAATTTGAAATGGAGTAGAATATGATGTACAGTTTTAGTCGCCTAGTGTTCCAAGGATTTAAAATATGAACTCCCTCTTCGCTTATGAAGTAATATGGTCTCAGGCCTGTAAGATCAGTGATAAGGAATGGAGCCTCCCAATTTTCTACTAGTTTCCCGGCATGTGGCTCTTTTCTGTGTTGAGGGATTTCTCTGAGGATGAGATCATCAATTTGGAAAGTATGGCTTCTAACTCGTCTATTGTACGAACTAGCCAAATATGGCGATATCGACCCTGGTTAGCAATGGCGCATTCCCTGGTCTCATCGATCTAATTGAGGTTACAGGCCAATTTAAGCTCATTTTATTCATCAGTTAACTCATGATCTCTGACTGGATAATGATATTCTGTTGGAAGGGCAGCTTCGGTCCCATAGGCAAAGAGGAATGGGGTGCAGTCGGTTGATTGACGCGGAGTGGTATGATATGCCCATAAGACATGAGAAAGTTTTCGTATCCAGTTCCCTTTTTTCTGTAAGTGAATCCTTTTCTTCAGTCCATCCATGATGGTTTTGTAGGTGATTTCAACTTGGCCATTGCCTTGAAGGTAGATGGGGTTGGATGGTGAGTGGATGATATTATGTTTGCTGAGGAAAGCTACAAATTTTTCTCTAATGAATTGTGGCCCATTATCGATTCGAATTCTATTGGGGCATCCAAACCGAGTAATGATGTATTCCCAGATAAAAGAGATTACCTCTTCTTCTCTAGTTCGACAAAGATGAACTTCCTCCACCCATTTTGTAAAATAATCTATAGTTATGAGTAGGTATTGGCGGTTACCTGGAAAATTAGGAAATTCATCGACATGATCGAGCGCCCATCTTTTGAATGCCTTGCTTGCAAGTAGTTCGAACGCAGGGGAGCGTATCATTTGAACATGTCGCTGGCATGTATCACATTTGTGTGATTTCCCTTATGCTTGCTTACGCATGCCGGGCTAGAATACTCCTTATGTAATGGCTATATTTACGAGTGATTGACCTGCGACGTGGGAGCCATAAGTCCCTTCTTGTAAATTGTTGAGTATCTCATGTGCTTTCTTTCTGAAGAACTACTTTAGGTACGGCCCCGTAATTGAACGGCGATATAAAAAATTGTTTTAATTTGTGCAGCACTTTGTGTTGTCGATCAGCTGTGTCGTCTTCCCCTTTATCGCGCCCAGTACTAATCGTGCATACAGAAATACGATCAATGTTGAGGGCTGATATTACTTCGATTTGGAAATATCGAGCTTCTGTTCCCAAGACCCCGGCTAGATAAGCCAAGGAATCGGCGTACCTATTTTTCACCACAAGGAAGATAATTAAGAGTTGCTTGCGCAAACTTTCTCATCTTATCTATAATGAGAGCTGCATATTCGATCATCTTGCCATTTTTCTTGTATTGCTCAGGGTATTGGTGGACGATAAGAAGTTAATTTGTGTAAACTGAGAGTTTTGGAACCCCGAGCTCAAGTGCGAGGTCGAGTACATTAATGAGAGCATCGTATTCGGTGACATTGTTAGAGGCTTCAAAATCCAAGCGGATTAATTTCTTAATTATGTCATTGGAAGGGGTAATCAATGTGATTCCAATTCCTGACCCGGCAAGTCCTTCTAATCTATTTGTAAGAAGTCTCCACCCTTTCCTTATAATCCATTCAGTTGGCTCGTCAAATGCTTTAGTTGGTTGATCTAATGTAATTTATTCTGTAAGGTCAGGATCATGCTCCTCCTACTTGGGATCTTCTACTAGAAAATCTAGGAGAAAATCGACAACGGCCTGACTCTTTCCTGAATGACTTTTTTCAAACTTGATATCGTGTTCTCCCAAACTGACTAACTATTGTTGCATACTCCTTCATTTTTCTTTCTTGGAAAGAACCTCCCGAAGTTGGTAGTTCGTCATGACTTTGACTGAATGAGCTTGGAAGTAGTGCTTAAGTTTCTATGAAGTATAAACAAGAGTTAGAAAAGTCTTTCAGTTTTAGAATACCTTGTTTCCGCTGAAGTAAAAGTTTTACTGATGAAGTAGACTGGCTTCTCAATTTTCCCTTCAAGTTGAATAAAACCCGAGCTGATTGAAGTACCTGTAACTATTAGGTAGATGATCAATTCTTCATTATCTATTAGGGTCCTCATTATAGGAGACCTCCCCAAATAGGTTTTGAGATCCTAAAATGCTACTTTGCATTATGATGTCCATTGGACCTCTGTATTTTGTTGAACTTTTCCTAGTTTGGTACAACTATGGAATAGTAGGAATAACCAATAACAGCGGTCTAAATTTTTTGAAATAAATCGATTGATAGCGGCAATCTTGCCAGTAAGTTTTTGGACATCTTTCGTCGTCTTTGGGGATGGCATGTTGAGGTGAGCTTGAATTTGATCTTGATTGGCCTCAATCCCCTTCTTGCAGATGAGATGGCTGAGGAATTTGCCTGAATGTACTCCGAATTGATACTTATCGGGATTGAGTCATATCCTGCAAGATCGAAGAATGTTAAATATTCTGTTAAGATCTATAATGTGGTTGTCTGACTGTATGATCTTGTACAAGAGATCGTCAATGTAGACTTGCACTACATTCCCAAGATGTACTATGAGCATAGTAGTCATCAACCGTTGATAAGTCGCACCTACATTTTTGAGTCTGAAGGGCAAGACTTTGCAGCAATAAAGTCCTCTTTCAGTGATGAAAATAGTCTTTTCTTGATCTTCTTCCAAGAGTGAAATCTGATTGTATCCTGAAGCAGCGTTCATCATAGATAAGAGTTCATGAAAAGTAGTGGAATCAAGGATTTAATGGATGTTGGTGAGAGGAAAATTTTCATTTGGAGTATATTAGTTTAGATCTGTGAAATCTACACAAACTTGGACCTTTTCATTCTTTTTTGGGATAGCGACGATGCCGAATATCCAAACTAGATATTTAGCTTCTCGAATGAATCCTACAGTGATCAATTTTTAAATTTCTATGTTAACTTCATCTCAAAGTCAAGGTGATAGTCGTCAGTGTTTTAATTTGACCACTGTGGTATTGATGTTGATGGCCAATTTGTGACATGCCTTGGCCGGATCAACCCTAGGAATCTCTTCAAAGGTTTATGCAAAAACGTCTCGATTTAGTCATAAGAATTGAATGAGAGCATTCTTATCATGTTGGATTAGTTTGGAACCGATAAAAGTACCTCTGCTAGGTCCATCAATGTTGACGTGTTCTGGAGGCTCTTCTGTTGAAGGCTGATCAACAAGGTAATCATCTTTTTGTAATTACTATGCAACGTATCTATCCAAGGTATCTAGAACTGCTGAGATAGTATTTTTGCAATCTCGAGAAAGCTTTTGACTACCCTTGATTTCATAGGTACCATCATTGTGTTTAAAGCAGAGTGTTTAGTGATAGGTGGAAGCGATTGCTTCCATGTTGTGAATCCAGCAGCGGCCCATAGTCTCGAGATAACGTGAATTGGCATTAATTACAAAGAAGATGACATCGATGGTGGCTGGTCCTGCGGTAATAGGTAAGGTGATCTTGCCTACTCACTCTTCTTTAGAACCATTAAATCCACTGATATCGGTGTCGTTTGGAATAACTTGATCGGCCAATCCCATTTCTTTGATAGTACTCTGAAAGAGAATCTAAATACCGCTTCCAGTATCAATCATCATTATGTACATAACAAACATCTTCATCTTGGGCATTATAACTAATACATCATGATGTAGAAATTTTACATGACTAATGTCTCATTCTTCGAATAAGATCCCAAGCTGGGGATTGCTCGACTCAGGCCGAAGCTTGGCTTCATTGTCTTGAGGTGTGAGATCGCAGCATTCTGACAGTCTCCTGCACTTGAATCGCCAAGAGCTAGTGATCTGATAGATTTTGATCATGTTGTTGTGATGCATATGGTAAAGATGTTTTTCCTCAGCTTGTTCTTTGAACTGGACGACTTCAAACTGCTTCTTATAACTGCCATCCTCGTATGATTCCAGGTTGATATTGTATTTGAACATTTGTCCCTCCTTGATAATGAATTCTAGAAACCACTGTAAAGCATAAAAGTTGTCAGTAGAATGATGGTTTACCTTGTGATGTATGCAGTATAGGTGGTTCTCGATTGGCTCAAATGGTTGAGAGAGATGGTATAGCTTATCCTTGGAGAGGATTGGAAAAATTCTGGAGATTCGAACATTCATCCTTAGGAGGACCGGTTTTGGTAGTGAACCGCCTTTCTAAGGGTTGCCAGTGTTTCCCTTGGAGCGTTTTTGATCACCTTGATCCTCATTTAGTTTAGTGCTTCGATTTGTGAATGGACCTTTCGTGGTTAGGACTGATTTAGTAGATTTGTACCTTTTGGGCATCATCTTTTCCAGGTCGACGTAACTATTGACCTTGGTGATTATATCTTCCAAGGTCGGAGGTTTGTTGAGGAAGAGATATTTATTGGACTTACAGTCGAGCCGGAGCGCGTTGGTGAAAGCAGTAATAGCTATTTCCTGATCGAGATTGCCTACTTTACGTGCGAGCTCCAAAAAATTCTTCGCAAAAGCCTTGAGCTTCTCTCTGTTTGACTATTTAAGACTGATAATGGAATATAAATTCTCCTCTTTGTCTCTGTTGTGAGCATACGTCTTGGTAAATTGTTTCTGCAGATGGTCGAATGTGTGTATGGAGTCTTCAGGTAATGAGTGAAGCCACAGGAGCGGTTCCTCTTGTAGTCTTGTTTCAAACAAATGGCAGAGGATATGGTTGAGATTGGAATACAGCCCCAATGAATCACAGTATTGTTAAATCTGCTCCTTTGGATCGGTGCCCTTGTATTTGTGAATTTTCAGAGTATGGAAACCTTTTGATATTTCCATATTGAATAGTTCTTTGGCAATTGGAATCCCTTGTAACTTGGTAAGGTCGTCTGTAGTGCCCAAAACTTGGACTTTGATTAACTCCTTGATATGATGATCCATATGCTGTTGTGTAACATATTGACATGTCGTTGAATAGTTTGACTAGGACACTGAGGATTATGAGTACCGGTACCTTCACTCAAATGATCATATACTGGAACTTGAGTTGAGGTCGTTGTTCTTCCTCCTGACATTTGGAAAATCGTTGACCTCGGCTGATTTCGGACTGAACTTCACCACCCAAATAAATAAAGTACTGAGGTTCGTGCTGAATATTTCTAGAAATAGCTTTGCCAGTGGCTCCTCGAGGTCCCAAACTTTCTTGCAAAGAAACCCGAGAGGTTTCTAGAAATTGAGTATTTTGCAAAGTATTTTTACATCACTCTACAAATGACATGAAGACCAGATGATAACCATGCAGACTGCATTAAAAGCTTTGTAATAAGTGATTTAAAATCCTTGTTGGAGGAGCCAACTGAGTATTTTACAGAGCTTGTAATCCAGTTTACATGGTTATCATCTGGTCTTCATATTATTTGAGCACTGTCAAACGAGCTTGTCATTTGGCTTCGAGCTCCTTCTCACAGAGCTCTCAATCAAGAGTTAATTAACGCCCGAGCTCATTGCGCTTCTCTATTTTGGCGTTGAGATTATCCTGTAGCTCTGTAAGTTATTCCGGCTCAACTAAAAGATCGAGTTGAATTCTGGTTATTGGTCGTCTGAAAGTGGCCATGATTGAATTTTGTAGTAGAGTGAATGTATGCCTTAGGATATCGTAGAAATGTCTTCTTTCCCATTAAGAAATACGTATTTTCCATGCAGTAAAATCCACATCATTACTTCCATCAATTTCAAAACTTCCAAAACCCAAATACCCACATACCCGCAAATTCTTTCTCAACCAAAGCGGGCGATTGTAGGGACCTATCCTTTGATCTAACCAAATTCGAGCTATTTCTAGTTCGAGCTACCTCCATATCAGACTTACGCATTCCACATGTGACATAGATATTCAGCATTGACACCTACGCCATGAACTGATAAAGAACGTGGGTCAAGCTTAATAGAAAAAACATGAACAAGTTAAAGACACCTGCCTCGCACGAACTCATTAGTTACTCTATCAAGCACCACATACCACTTTGTTCGGAGAACGTGCTTCAGCACGATAAAGAACTACGGAGAGGGCCTATAAAAAGAGGAAGTTCCAGAAGAGACAAGGACCAAAAAAATATACAAGAAATCACCAAGAAAACAACATTTTCTAGAATCTCAAAACATCAAGCTTCTTATATACAAGATCATTTATTTCTAGTTCGAGAGATCACTTGTAATAAGATATCAGCCTCAAGCAATAAAAGTTAGTATTACAAAAAGCCTCAACTCAAGGTCATGGTTTTTTTACCTATTTAGAGGTTTTCCACGCTAAATTGCCTATGTCATTTCTTAATTCATGTTAGTTTTTATCACAGGAACATTGGTGTAAGAAATAATTCCAATCCATCTTGAGCTTACGAAATTATGCCATTACAACATACATAACGAATAATGTGCTTAACAACCTGTAAATGGGACTCCATATGACTACCTCGATAAGAAGCACAAATGCAAAAACTAAACATGATATTAGGATGACTAATAATAAGATAAAGTAAACTACCTATCATACTTCTATACATTTTCTGATCAACATCCTTACCATTCGTGTCCTTACCTAGCTTTGTCGTAGTACTCAAGGGTGTCCTAGCATGCTTAGTAGAGGAAAGACCAAACTTTTTCACTATATCCCTTTCATACTTGGATTGGGAAATAAACATCCCTTTCTCCAATTGACCTATTTGGATACCTAAGAAGTAAGCTAGTTCCCCAGCCAAACTCATCTATAATTTACTTTTTATCAAATCTTTAAAATAATTTGTTAGGGAATCTTAAGTTGAACCAAACACAATATCATCTACATATACTAAAGGAACGAGCACCGTGCCTCCCTTACGGCGAATAAATGACATTTTATCAACTCACCCTAGAGAAATTAACTTTGCCAAGAGAAAATTGGACAACCTCTCATGTCATGCTCTAGAAGCTTGCTTTAATCCATAAAAAGCCTTTTACAAGTAAAAAATATGATCACGATGATGAGGTTCCTCAAAGCCTTTTGGTTGCGCCATATACATTTCTTCCTCATAGAGCTATTTAAAAAAGTACTTTTCACATTTATTTAATATAACTTAAACTTTTAATGACAAGCAAGGGCTAAAAGTATAAGAATAGACTCAAGCCTTACATTAGGGGCAATTTTTTTTGCAACGTCACCCCTTTGGTTTGATTATTCCCTTTGGAAACAAACCTAGCTCTATTTTGAATAATAATCTAAAGTTCATTAAACTTGTTCTTGAAGATCCATTTAGGCCCATTGACATTCGTGCGAGGATGTAGAACCAAGTCTTACACATCTTGACATCGAAACTGCCTATGCTCATCCTGCATTGTATTAAGCCAATACTCATCTGAGAGAGATTCCATCATAGTTGTGGGTTGAATCATAGAATCATAGCAAACATAATTTGTAGTCTCATGAGTTTGACTTCTAATTTGAACATAGGAACTAGCATCCCCAAAAATATTGACATATGAGTGATCCTTGCGTACTTGACGCTATCATGGTTATGGAGAAGGAGGAGGAGAAGGAGGTATAGACACATGAGGAGGAAAAGAAAAAGCAGAGGGAAGATTGGAAGTACAGGTCGTGTCAAGGATCTTACTAGTCAAAGTGTCTAGATTTTCAGTTGTTACATCATTTTCTCCAACATCAGTAGAGCCAATAGTGCAAGTACCATCTAAAACCACATTACATGAATCCGCCATCACTTTGGTTCTAGAACTGTAGACCCGAAAGGCTCTACTATTTGTTGAATAGCCTAGTAAAATACATTCATCGCTTCAAGAATCAAATTTCCTAATACTTTCTCGATCTCGGAAGATAAAACATTTTCTCTAAAAAACTCAAAAGTAATTCACATTCGGCTTTTTCCAAACCAGAGTTCATAGGAAGTTTTTAACGAAAGAGGACGAAGATACACCCTATTTATGGTATAGCACAAGGTATGAATAGCTTCCCCCAAAAAATGTGCAGGAAGATTCTTGCTATGCAGTAAGTCTTGTTCCCTTTCTTGAAGAACTCTAACTTTGTACTCTCCAGCCCCATTTTTTTGTGGCGTGATTGGATCTGAAAATTCCTGTTTACTCCTATTTGTATTGCAGTACTCAAGTACTCTAGTATCCTTAAACTCGCCTCCATGATCTCTTTGAGTAATGTTAATAAAACAATCTTTATCGTCTTAAATTCGGAGAGATATAGTATAGAATTTCTCAAAGGTATTTGACTTCTACCTTAGAAGGGTTATCTAAGTATAGCGAGAGAAATCATCCACCATAACCAAAATGTATTTCTTACCACCCAAAGTTGCACTCCTCATTGGACCCATAAAAAATAAAGAGTTATATATTTGCCCATTGGATGGACGGGCATATGATTGATAGGGTCCAACAAATTTGAAATAAGAAGCAATATGATCCTTTCAACCAAATGTTCCACAATAATAAATTCGAGAGTAAGATAATATTTTGGCTTAATTGTGAGTGGTGGATATAGCATTATGCTTGGGCAATGATGTAGTAGCAATTTCTTTGACAAATTTCAAGACTTGAGGAGTATTTGCATTAGAGTGATGTTCCTCACATCCTAGACCCCTTTTGTCACTATCAATTTTCCCCATACATAACATCTTATCATTATCTTTGGCTCTATGACAAAAAAAATTAATTTTTGCTAAGAAAATACTAAATCAAGTCTGGCCTTATCAAGTTCATCCAAAGTTGATTTTATTTTCTCCCTAGCATCATGAACTTCTTGTTCTAAAGTTATAATCTTGTCATGGAGACCTTGCTTCTCATCTTCAAGCATTTTTCTTTCATGACTTGTATTTTTGGCTTTTACCTTAAGTTTAAGTATAATGTTAACTTAATTTTTCAAGTCTTTGTTCATTTTGCCAAGTTTAACATATATCGTAAATGTTTGGGCATACAACTTTTTGAGATTAGGGTCCTCAAACTCATCATTATTCATGACCACTTTGACTTTTAAAGGGGTTTTCTAGTTCAAAAACATCAGAGTTATCATTACTGAGATTTAGAAAGGTAGGATATGCACAATATTGTCCATTTTTGCCTACTTGGGGATGATCATTATTATTATTATTCTGACTATCACTATTGCAGGGACCTGTCCCTCAACCTATTCCATGCTCGAACTAATTATAAGGATTTATCCCTCGACCTATTCCAAACTCGAACTACCTCAATACCAGATTTGCGCATTATACACATGATATATACAATCAGTAATGACACTTGGACCATGAACTAATAAAGAATGTGGATCGAGCACTATTAAAAATTTGAACAATTCAAAGATACCTGTCTCCCACGAACTTGTAGTTACACCTTCAACTACCACCTACCCCATTTTTTGGAGAGCGTACCTCTGCATGATATCGAACTGAGAATGAGGTCTATAAAATGGATGAGTTCCAAAGAAGGACAAAGAATTTTACATTACGAGATCAAATATTTCTAACTCAAGATAAAGAAACTTATAATCAAATATTAACCTCAATCAGTAATATTACAGTTATTAAATCCTTAAAAATTAAGGCCGTGGTTTTCACCTAATCAAAGGTTTCCATGCTAATCACCTGTGATAATTTTATTGGGTTTTTCAAATTCTAGTCACAGGTACATTTGGTGTAAGAGCTAATTTTAAGTTATTTCGAGCTACATAAAAATTAGGCCATTACATTTGGTGTCGTTTGTGGGAAAGAAGACATTTCCACGATATCCTAAGGCATATAATAACTCAACTATCCATTTCCAATCATGGTCACTTCTAAGCATCTAGCTACAGGGCCTAACTCGATGTTTCAATCAAACCAGATCAGCTCGTAGAACTAAGGGGGAGCCTCCACGCTGAAATAGAGAAACATAATGAGCTCGAGCGTCAGTTAGTCCATGACTGTCAACTCTCCGTACAGGAACTCGAGAGCGAATATCAAGCTCGCCAAAAAAATTTTAAGCAACATGAAGAATAGATGACAGCAATGCAGACCACCTTACAAGCTTTGAAAAATAATCAACAAGTTCCCATTGTCATAGATCGTGATCAGATCCCAGGAAATTCTCGAGTTTCTGCACCTAAAAAGTTAAGATCTCGAGGAGCAACTAGCAAAGCCATTTCTAGAGGTCCTCATAACGATCCACAAGTTTCAATTCATTTGGGACAGGAAAATTAGTCTAAAATCAATAGAGGTTGTCGGCCTTCCATGTGTTAAGAAGAAGAGCAACGACCTCAACTCAGAATACCCATTGCCAGCACGCTAAATAGCTCAAGTACCACGCCAATACGTCACACAAGAACACATGGATTAACGTATCACTGAGTTGATTGAAGCTCAAGCTAGAGGCAATAAGGACGATTTATCAAAGTTGCATGGTAGTCCGATTGCCAAAGAGTTATTTGATATTGAAGTACCAGCAGGGTTCCATACTCCCAAGACGCGTAAATACAAAGGCACTAATCTGAAAAAGCACATTCCACAATTCCATTATTTACTGGGATTATATTCAAATCTAAACCATATTCACAAGTCTGCAGGGAGAACCGCTCTGGTGGTTCCATTCTCTACCTGAAAATTTCATCCTCATATTTGACCAACTACATAAGATCTTCGTTAAAACATATGCTCATAATAAGGACAAGGAAGTGAATTTATACACTCTTATTAGTCTTAAACTATTTCAAAGAGAGAAGCTCGAGGTATTTGCAAAGAAATTTCTAGAGCTCGCATGGAAAGTTGACAATTTGGATAAGAAAATAGCCATATCTACGTTTATAAATGCACTACATATCGATTGCAAAGCAAAGGAAAATCTCTTCTTGAAAAAACCCTCGACCATGGAAGACATGATTAACAAGTTTAATGGGTATGTTAACCTAGAAAGGATGATGACCAAAGGTCATAAATCTACTAAATTTGTCCTAACCACGAAAGGTCAAAACATAGAGTGCAACAGTGAACCAAAGGAGGACCAGGGTGATCAAAAGCGTGTTAAAGCAAACACCAACAAATCTTGGAAAGGCAATTTATTATCCAAGCTGGCCCTCCCCAAGATGAATGTCCAGCTCTCATCAATTTTTCCAATACTGGCAAAAGTCATGTTCTATAGTGTATCTTAACCACTAGAACCGATTGAAGGCAAACCATACTGTATGTATATTGGAAGGTAAATCATCATAAAACTAACAACTATTATTCTTAACAAAGTTTGCTGGAATATATTTTCAAAGATTGGAGAATGCACGAGTACACTGCCGACTTGGAAGGATACAAAAATAGAAGTTATAAGGCGCTGGTCGAAGTAGTTCAAGTCAAAAATTAGTCTGAGGAAAAGCACTTATACCATATGTACCATAGCAAGATGATCGAGATTCATAAAAATCAATAACTCTACCATATTCAAGCGGAGGAGATTAACAAAATGTTGTAACCTTACCATCCATTCAGGATAAAAAAGTTAAACTCCTTCCTGAATTAAGTACTCGACGACTTAGGATTTCATTTGAGGATTGTGATATCAGTCACGTCAAGTTTCCTCATCATGACATCCTGGTTATCATGCTAAAGATGATAAAATTCATCATGCGTACCATGATGATTGATACTGGAAGCGGTATTGAAATCCTTTTTTAAAGTACCATCGAGCAAATGGGACTAACCGGTCAAGTTATTGCAAGCCACATTGATATCAGTGGGTTTAATGGCTCTAAGGAAGAATGCATAAGCAAGATCCTCCTCCTCATCAATGCTAGACCTACCATAATCAATATTATTTTCTACATTATCAACACTAAATATCGTTACTTAGGGATTATGGGACACTACTGGATTCACAACTTGCACGAGCTTTCAAAAATACCATCTCTGCCATTCTCGACACATCCGACAGATTTGCTACATAGCAATTACATATAGCTAGTCACATTGATGACCAGTCTTCTACAGAAGAACCTATAGAGTACATCAAAATTGATGGACCTAACAGAGGTACTTATATAGGTACCAAGTTGGTCCAGCACGAAAAGGAGCCCTCATTCACTTTAACGAATAAATTAAGATGCCTTTGCTAGGACATTCAAATAAATGCCAGGAGTCAACCCAGCCAAGGAAAATCATAGATTAAGCATCAACAACAACGCCATGGCAGTCAAACAAAAACAGAGAAGACTATCACCTCGTCTTCGAGATGAAGTTAACAATGAAATTGATAAATTGATCCAAATCGGCTTCATTAGAGAAGCTAAGTACCCGGATTGGATCCCCAACATTATCGCAATTTTAAAGAATAATGGGAAGGTCTGAGTTTGCATGGATTTTACAAATCTAAACAAACGCACTCCAAAGGACAGGTTTCCTCTTCTAATCATTCATCAAATTCTCGATTCCACGGCAGCATACGAGCTCTTATCTATGATTGATGCAGCTTCCAAAACTAAATTGATCCAAATCGTCTTCATTCGAGAAGCGAAGTACCCGGATTGGATCTCCAACATTATCGCAATTTTAAAGAAGAATGGGAAGGTCTGAGTTTGCATGGATTTCTCAGATCTAAGCAAACGCACTCCAAAGGACAGTTTTCCTCGTCCAATCATTCATCAAATTCTCGATTCCATGGCAGCACACGAGCTCTTATCTATGAGTGATGCTGCTTCCAAAAATAATTAAATCCCCCATCAAGACGATGATTAGGAAAAGACTACATTCATCACTGAAAGAGGACTCTACTGTAATAGAGTCATGCCTTTCAGACTAAAGAATGCCAGAATAATGTATCAACGTTTAATGACAATAATTTTTAAAATACACTTGGGAAATATCATTAAATTATACATCGATGACCTACTCTGTAAAAGCTTATAGAAGAAGGATCATATCACAGATCTCGATACAATCTTCCATATTTTACGCGCATACAACATGTGGCTCAACCTTGATAAATGTGAATTCAGAGTACACTCAGGCAAATTCCTAAGACATCACATTAGCAAGAAAGGGATTGAGGCCGATCCAGATCAAATTTGAGCTCTACTCAACATGCCGTCTCCAGCAACAAAGGAAGACGTTCAGAAGCTTGCTCGCAAGATCATCGCCCTCAATCAATTCGTCTCTAAGTCTGTAGATCAATGCCGATGGCTATTCATGTTACTTTAAGGATACACTACTTGAGGAAAGATTCGACCTAACGAAGAGATCAATTGGACAGAAGAATGCGAGGTAGCTTTTCAAGAACTTAAAACCTATTTAGGAAAGTCTCCCATACTGAACACGCCAACAGACAATGAGGAATTGATCATTTACCTCGTAGTTACAAAAAAATCTTTTAGCTCGATCTTCATTCAACTTAAAGAAAAGGTTAAAAAGCTGGTGTATTTCATTAACAAGACCCTCACTCCGGCAGAAATAAGATACTCCAAGATCGAGCAACTCCTTTTAACTCTCGTTTACACTTCACAGAAGCTCAGGCGTTACTTCTAAGCTCATTCCGTCAAAGTTATGATGAACAACCTACTCTAGGAAATTCTATCTAAAAAATAGAAATCTAGAAGAGTGCAACAATGGTCTGTAAGTTTTGGAGAACATGATATCAAATTCGAGTACCGCCATTCAAAAAAAGGTTGGGCAGCTGCCAATTTTCTAGCAAATTTTCCTATAGAAGATCCAAATTGGGAGGAGCATGACCCTGATCTCACAGACGAAATAGCAGATGATTCACCTACGAAACCCTTTATCAAAAGAGCTGAATGGGTTACAAGAAAAGGTTGAAGACTTCCTGTAGATGACTCAGTAGGATCCGCAAGGTCAGGTATTGTTATCGTACTGATTACCTCATCAAATGATAGAATAGAGAAATCAATCTGCTTGGATTTTGAAGCTTCAAATAATGCCACAGAATACGATACTTTGATTCATGGGCTCAATTTAGTACTAGAACTCGGCATTCCTGAGGTATCAGTCTATATATATTCATTGTTAATCATCTACCATTACTCTGAATAATACAAGAAGAGCGGTAAAATGGTCGACTATGCAAGCCTCGATGATGATAAGATGAGCATATTTGCAAAAGATATTCTCGACTATTTACCACGATGAGGGAACAGACATGCTGATTCCTTGGCTTACTTAGCCGGGGACTTGGGTACAGATGCACGATCAGCACTCGGGGTGATGATGAGGACGAAAATTAGAGGAAACCTTTTATAGCCTACCTTGGCCCAAAGAACGAATGTGATGGACCCCTCCAAGAAGATCCAAAAGAACGCCAATAGTTAATCAAAAATTTGAAACAATATACCGTTCAGAAAGGTATTTATATCGTCATTCAGTAACAGTGCCTTATCTCAAATGCCTCTCCAAGAAGCAAGCCTATAGAATACTCAAAAACTTACACAAAGAAACTTGTGGCTCCCACGCTGCAGGTTGGTCACTTGAAAATAGTTAAATTAGTCAAGGAGCATTCTGGCCATGAATGTGCAAGCAAGCGGAAGAGTACTCACGACGATGCGACACATATCAACGACATAGACACATGATATGGGCCCCGAACTCAACCTCCATACGTGCAAGGTATTCTATCCTTTCAAGAGATGGGCACTCGATTTAGTGGGTGAATTTCTCAATAAACCAGGTAATCGAAGGTTATTACTCCTAGCAACATATTACTTTACAAAATGGGTAGAAGCAGTTCCCCTTTGTCAAACAAGAGAAGAAGAGGCCATCTATTTTATCTGGAAACATATTATCATACTGCTTGGATGCCCCCAGCTAATTTGAATTGATAACGGGCCGCAGTTCATTGGAGAAAAGGTTATGGCTTTTCACAGCAAGCACAAGATCATTCATTCCCCATCAAATCCATATTATCCCTAAGGCAATGGACAAGCAAAAATTGCTAACAAAATGATCATGGATGGAATAAAGAAGAAGCTTAAATCACAAAAGAAAGGCAATTGGATATGGGAACTGCCTCATGTCTTATTGGTATACCATACTACACCGCGATAATTAACTGGATATTCACCCTTTTTCCTAGCTTACGGAACTGAAGCCATCATTCTAATATAATACCACCATCCTGTCAAAGATCACGAGCTAACAGACAAGGAAAATGTGCTCGAGCAAGTCTACAATATGAACTGGATCGATGAGACCTGAGCTCGAGCTATTGCTAACCTGGGTTGATATTATCATATACTAGCCAACTCGTACAATAGACGAGTCTGAAGCTGTGAGTTCCAAATCGACAATCTCGTCCTTAGAGAAATCCCCAAGAGTATATATAAGAGAATTAAATACTGGGAAGCTTACAAAAAATTGGGATGGTCATTTCCTAATCGTTGGCCGCACTGATCTTGGATCATACTACCTCATGACAGGGAAAGGCGACCGAATACTAAGCCCCTGGAATACAAGGAGATTGAAACAATATTATTGTTAAATCCCTTGTTCCCAAATACAAAATACCTCTAGTCTCATTATTTACATTCCACAAGTGAAATTCTAATTTCCAACAGTTTGTATATTCTTTTCCACTCAATGAAAACTTTTAAGTTTTTTCCCACATTACTCTCTACAGACATACATGTAGACTCTACTAAATCTTCAAGATTAAAACAAAGGTAATATTAGCTTTCAATCGGTACATCTAAACAAATATCAATGATTAAAACAAAGGTAATACTCGTTTTCAATCAATGATCTCTACTATATCTAAGATACAAGAAAACGCATAGGTAAAACTAGCTTTTCTCTTTCAAAACATCTACCATACATAAAATATAGGTTACTTATACAATTTTTTCTTGCGAAAGGTTAGTTGCGCTCTCCCCTACCGTGGGAGGCTGTGAAGCCATAAAGTCTGACTCCCGAGCTACTACAATATCTCTTCCTTGCTCCACTCATTTAGCAGTAATGGGGCCTATATCGGTCTTGATAAAGTTCAGACAATTCCCTTAATCTACTTCAGCATTATAGATACAACCTTCCAATGCCAAATAGTCATGCAAGGTATCCATTTCAAACTCTAACCTCTTTACATCTTCTACAAAATACGCGATTACTGCATCTCCCTCGAGTCTACCTTATCCATGGAAATCCGGTGTCGGTTCGACATGGCCAACTCAGCAAAATTTACCTTTAATTTCTAATGATGGTTATCCAGATGTGCGCAGTAGGCATTGGCTCGCTCTAAGCGTCGCTCTAAGTCCGATATAACCCCTATCAATTTTGAAATCAATCCCATCGACTTTTCTTACTTTGCACAAAAATAAGATTTAACTCCTCTAATTCACCACGTAGTACCCCCATCTACACCTCATTTATATCACGTTCCCTGGAACTAAATTTCTTCAATATCTCATCCTTCCACTTAATAACTTCATTTAACTCTTTCTCTTTAAGGAGAGTACCCTCTAACCTATCACTACTCCCTCTAGTTCTTTTATTAATTTTCTTTATAGCAACGCGAACGAAGACTAAATATGCCTCTAGCTCTTTAATTTGAGATTGGGCATTAACCACATCACCTTTGGTAGTTGCAACCTCGGCGTCATTCTGTCTCTTCTTCGGCCTCTCTCCAACCTCGGCCTTCTTACAGTGTGAACTAGCCAAGTCCGCCTTTAACTTCACAACTCGCTCATTCAGTTTGTCACATTGATTTTGGGTGACATGAAGAATAAAATCTTTTCCATGCACATACTCACTCAACTTCTCCACTTCACTTACGACACTCGTTAAATCAGCTCACGCCTTCATAATTTCATTTTTCTTCTTATCTACTTGACCCTCCAAATTGGCAATATAGTTTCACAGCTCTTTAGCTTCAACCTTAAACATTTTGATACGATATTGCATGACATCCACATCTTTACTTTTTACCCCCAACAATTCTACCAGACTATTCAACTTTACCACTTCATCCTGCACACTAACGAGCTCCCCCTGTAGTTTTTCCTTTTTAGCATCATTACTCTCGATTTGCTGGGTCAAGTTATTTACAGTCTTCTCTAACTTAGTAAGTTTAACCTTTACTTTGACATACTGATATTTCTATCTTCATTTTCCTCTCTCATCCTTTTAAAATTGAGTGTACACTCATAATTGCATTCCATAGAATATTCCTCATTAGCTCGAACAACTTCTAACTCAGCTTATACAAATAAACTCGATTAAACGGTACTCCATAGCTATGGTCAACAAACTACAGTTCATTATGCACATATCTAACATAATTCTTTCTATCATGAACCAACAAAGTGAAATACTACTTAGCCCCCAAGCTATGCAGTTTTCTCAACCTGATGGCCATACAATCCACCTCTCGGAATTAGATGACAGCGTAGATTTTCTAAATATTTCAAGGTTCACATTTCCTATGTTCTCATTCTCTAACATTACAAAAATGGTCTGATTATACTTCTTAGATTACTTTCGTTAACGTAAATTTTTATCTGCACTCATACATTACTTTTCCCTATCCTCTTATGCTAACTCTAGAGTTACACACGAGCAAGTTAAAAATTTCTGGCTATTTTCTAACTTATAGCTCTGTGTGCGAAGTCAACAGAGCTGCTGAAGAGTTTTGCTCCTTAGCGAGCTCTTTCTCTAAATCCTCAATTCTGAGGCACAAACCTTTAAGTTCCTACAAATCAATATTTACAACATCTTATAGACTACTCCAAAATTACCATCAACATTTCTTTTTTTTTAGCAAAAAGTTTAGATTATTTATATATGCTCACTCAAAGATTTCAAGATAATTATAACCCATTGACACATTTGCCCTCAAACACTCAAAAGTAGAGCTGATCGCGTATTTGTTCGAATAGACTAACAGTCTATTCGAATAAAGTTGTATTCAAATATAGTATAAATCTATTCGAATAAAGCTACCGAGGAATAAATCTATTCGAACAGAAAGAATTCTATTTAAATAAAACTGCCCAGGCATAAATCTATTCGAACAGAAAGAATTCTATTCGAATAAAAAAATATATTGTATTCAAGCAGGACAAGTTCTATTCGAATGAAAAATACTTAGTCTAGAGTGTATTCGAACAGGAAAGGATTTATTAGAATAGAAATAGAAATCCAAGAAATGTCTTGATCGGCTAAATCAGAAGTACTCTGTATGAGGGTCTTCAATTCTTGTCAAAAACTCCGGTCTACCCTCAACCCATTCCTCCAAAGGTAGGTAAGCTCGGGAACCTCTCTTAGCCGTGGTGTCTACTGAGAAATTTGCATCTCTCCAGGTTGAGTTGTAGATGATTGCTTGTATGGATGTGAGTATGTGCCTCCACTTGCTTCGGAACTTCCAGGGTATCTTACATGTATTAAAAGCTTTGATGGTTGCCAAGGAGTCTGACATTATCCACAATGTATTCCAGCCTCTTTGTAGTACTTATTTTACCCTGTCTATGATAGCTTGAATTACTACTAGGTAGTTAGTTGTTGAACCCACTGCATTACTGAGCGTGCCCAAAACTCTGCCCTCCCAGTCTCTATATACTGCCGCAATCCCGGATGGTATAGGGGTTCCCAATGCAGAGCCGTCAGAGCGCAACTTAACCTCACCGATGTTTGGCAAATTCCATCTGCAGTTACGAATAGATGGAGCGTTCCCCATTTAACAGTTGATCGATAGCTCCTTAACCACCTGTAGTTTGAAAGTTGTGTTGTACATGTTATTCGAAGACAGTTTGGTGTTATTGGATATGTCTTCTAGAACCTTATTTTGTATCTCTCCAATGGGTATCTTCCTTTCATCAAATCTGATTTTATTTCTCGAGTTCCACATCCATCGACAGATGGTGAATACCATAGTAATCCATAAGTCATTGAGGTACGAGCTATGTTTCTTGCATTTCTCCAGAGTGTTTTTCCAGCTATCTGTACCAAAAATAGCTGCCAGTTGGAAAGCATTTGTAGCCCAACACCACAGCACTTTGGCCATGCGGCATTCGAAGAATAGGTCGTCTTCCGTTTCGGCATTGCTACCGCAGTAAGTACACACTGAGGCTATTTGTATCCCTTTCCTCTGTACCTTCTCAACAGTGGGGATGATTTGGTTCATTAATATCCACGTAAGCCAGCTTTGACTCGGGTGTAAACACTTCTTCCATGTATATCTCCACCACCAAGCTGTGTCTAATCATTTTTTGATACATTCAAAAGCATTTTTAACAGAGAAATCACCATGAACATCTGGTTTCCAGATCTGAATATCCTCAACACTTAGGTTGCAAGGAATATTATAAATGTTTATTCCCATATCCAAGAAGGCTAGAGTGATATCCGTAGGTAAGTTCCATCCATCAGCATTTATGAAATCACTGACCCTAGTTGTACACTTCTTCCATAGGTGGTGAGGAAGATCAATATGTTCTCATAAGGGGATGTCTGATGCCCAAGAATCTCTCTAGAAGTCAATCTTCGTAACCCTTTTGATTATCCATCTTATATAAGGTTTGATAATGCCTACCGCATGTTTAATCCCCGGCCAGACAGAAGATCGTTTATGGTACTGGATGCTTTAACCACTAGTAGTATGAAATTTAGCATGTAGCAGTTAAGCCCAAGTCTCCTCTCTTTGAGTGAAAATTCAGTTCAGCTTGCATAGCATAGCATTATTCACCTCTCTCAAGCTTCGTATACCCAGACCACCTTCATTAAATGGTTTACACACCTTTTCCCATCTCAGAGTAATTCCCTTTCCCTTTGTCAGATCCTAAGTCCTGATAAATTTTTGAATGATTGCATCTCCTTCTTTAATTAAGGATGTAGGCCATTTGTAAATGGCCATATTATAGATGGGGATGATATTAAGAATGGATTTGGCAAGGACCACTCTCCCTTAAAATCATAGCAATCTCACATTCCATCTATTCGCTCGTTTTCGAATTTTATCCACCGGGGGGTTAATAGTGCATTTGGAAATCCTTCCTTGTACCAGTGGAATACCAAGATAGGTATCTGGAAATGCTCCCTCCCTAAACCAAAACATGTCGATCACCCCTCTTCGTCTATGATTAGGAATATATCCGAGAAAAATCTTACTTTTCTCAATGCTAACCACCTGCCCAGAGGCTTGTTGGTATGCTTGAAAGATTTTTTGTAGATTCCTCAAGCACTTGGTGTTACTGTTAACAAACTAAAAAATGTCATCTGCAAAAAATAGGTGAGTAGGACCTTCAATACCTTTGATCTTGTCCATTGAATTAATTTTTCCTTGACCCATAAGAAACTTGAGATTGGAGCTCAGAACATCTTCAGCAATAGCAAATAGCAGCGGGGAGAGTGGATCACCTTGCTTAAGTCCCCGAGAAGCCTTGAAGTATCCAGAAGGGGTACTGTTAATTGAAACTGATATCATCCCCATATTAATAATAGTGTAGATCCAGTTGCAGATGGTGTTGCAGAACCCCAGAGACCAGAGAGCTATGATCAAGAAATCCTAACTCATAGTATCATAAGCTTAGGCAATATCCAGCTTTAAGCCAACATTACCACCATGTCTTGCAATCCCCATCTCATTCACCATCCCAGAGGTCATGCAAATATTACTCTGGATGCTTCATTTATGTATGAACGCACTTTGCCCCTTTGATACAATTCTCGATGCAATCGAAGAGAGTCTCATAGCCAAAATCTTGGTAATGAGTTTAAAGATAAAGTTACTCAAGCAAATAGGCCTATAGTCCTTTACCCAAGATGGTTTTTATATTTTAGGGATCAAAATAACAAGGTTAGAGTTGAAGCTTATGGGAAGAATTTTGTCCTTGAAGAAAGATGAGGTACCCATCGAAGCATCTGCCCCAATAATATGCCAATAGGTCCTAAAAAATGCTCCTAAAAACCCATTTGGCCCTGGAGAGCTCTCTCCATCTAGAGAAAAAATAGCCTCGCGAACCTCCTCCTCAGTAGGAATGCCAGATAGACTACTATTTTCTTCATGCGTAACCAAAACGTCATTATGTGTAAATAGTTCAGGGCAATCCATCACCTCATGTCGTGTAAACTTATCTGCATAGTAGTTAACAATGTACTCTTTAATGCAGTCCTGATTTGAGATCACTGCCCCATTCTGAACTTTAATTTCCATAATGCAGTGTTGCGATCCCTAGCATACAGCCATTTAACCATCGATCGTTTACGCAATCTTCCTCCTCCTTCTCCTCTATCTGTTCTAGCTTCTTTATTTTGGTAAGCATCTGCATATAGAGGATATCATCTGTTTCATCATCCTCTTGCCGGATCTGATGTTGTAATATCTCATACTCTAGTTCCTTCTTGTTGTGGACGTTATTATCAAGGGCCTGCTTTTTCTAGTTTTTTATCTCCACTTTCATTCGCCGCAATTTCATCATAATTTTGAATAAAGGAGCGGCAGAGAGAGGTTGATTCCAGCAATTCTCCACCATTTTTCTAAAACCATTCACCTTACTCCAAAAATGAAAATAACGGAAAGGTATGTTACCCGGTTTAGATATAACATTGCACTCACCAAAAAGAAGAGAGTGATCAGACTTAGTTCGGGGAAACACCTTTACCTTCCAGTGATGGAATTTGTCATTTCAGTTATCATTTATGAGACTTCTATCTAGCACTCTCAATATTCTCATTACCCCTTTATGCCCATTACGCCAAGTAAAAGTGACACCCGTCGTCACACTTTCTATAAGGCAAACTGCATCTAAGAAACAGAGAATTCTACCATTGCTCTTTGACAAGGAGGTTTCCTTTCCTTCCTTTCTTACATTCTAAGTACCGTATTGAAATCCCAATACAAAGCCATGGCAGTTGGTTAGTGCTTGATATATGGACCAGCTAGCTCCAAAGATCCACTCTATAGATGCGCAGACAATCCGCATGAACAAAAGTAAGCAGACAATCCATAAAGAGGATTGTTATGTGTTGACTGTTACTCATAACCACACTCATATTTTGAAGGCCTTCCTTCCATAGTATCCAGATGTTTCCTTTCTATACCCCAACCTAATTAGTGGTAATTAATTTATTGTATCCTGAGATACGAAATCCTTTGGCAAAAAAATTTGGTTCTGCAAACCCAATAATATTAGGATTCAGCCCCAAGATTTTATTCCTGATATAGGTCATGGAATTTGTATTTCCCAGACCTCTTGCATTCCAAAAAAAGTATTCTCATTGCATAACTGCATTATAACGTGTAACTCTAGGGTCCATCATATAGACTCGGCCCCCTCTTTTAATTTGATTAGGTAATATTCCCTTATCTTCTTCTTCCATGATGTCTGCCCAGCTGTCCAGATTCATAAATTTCCTCACCTCCTCAATTGGAACATTCTAATATCCCGAGATATTACCATCCATATTTCGACTTTGCGGGGTACCCTCACTATTGCCAATAATTGTATCCCCTTGGTCTCGCTTGTCTACTTCATTTCTAGAACCCTGTGTGCACTGGTATCTTGTTTCAAGCTGTCCCCATCGCTTTGAGCGTGATATTTGTTTGTCTAGCCGATATCCCCAAACTGGTTCCTGGAATTAGTCTTAGGTGATACACTTCTTCCTCTTATTGTTTTGGGGGCAGACCAGGCTCCCTGTTCTGTATCTTTTTCAACCTGACCAGTATGGGTCCTCTCACTATCCGCAGCTGAATTCTCTAGAAAATAGGTATGTGTATTCGGTGGTTTCTGATGTTTCTGTCTCATCTCCGGCTTGCTCTGTACCCTTTCCTCTCATGGTGCCACATTACCTTTCCCCGTGGTCTTTGTAGTCCCAGGTTTTTTTACTGACTTTGGCGCTTGTTTCTGCTCACCGTGAATAGCTCGTTGTATCGCCTTACACTTCGCAATGCTATGTCCTACATTCTTACAATAATTGCAGAATTTTGGAACCCGATATAGTAAAATCTCTTGATTAATCAGTTTTCCCTCAACTTCGATAAAAAAAATGATTTGGAATAGGAGTTGATAGATCGATATCCACCAAAACACTGGTATGATAACCATTGTCATGATTAATTGTTGACCTATCCAGCTGGATTAGTGTACCCAATGTCTTCCCCAGGGATAAACTATCTTCTGACTCCATAGTTTACATGATAATCCTAGAAATTAATGCCAAATCAAAGCATTTGTGTTGTGATGATTATCTAATGAGAATAGTAGACTCCATGGCATCAAACGCATGGGAATCTTCTCTATCGTCCAAGCTCCCTGACCCCATATGTAAATCTTGTCACTTTGATTATCGAGTTTGATGATGAAGAATCCTTTCCCTAATGGGATTAGCATGCACTACCCCGAGAGTTTCTATTGTGTTCTAGCGTATTCCTAAACAGCCTAAAATTTTACCTTTTGGAGATTCAGGCGCCCGATCAAGCTGAACTGGAATCGGGACACCCCATAGAAACCTCTCCTGTAGGGATAGAGACAACCGGAGTATCTCCCCCCATCCCCACATCCAGAAGTGAATTAGCTTCAGCTGGGGTATCAGTTCTTCCTCGTACCATATCTGCAAAAGACTTTGTGGTTTTTGTTGTATTCAAAGTAGATTAAGGGATTTTACCTCGGAGAGAGGAGTTCCCCATAACCTGATCTTCTTTGGTTTGTAATCCCGGCAAGCTTGGATGTTCTTCTCCTGTAGCTACGGTTTTGTTCGTCTCAGTCCCTTCTGTCATATTCATAAAGCCCCAGAGTCATACAACCCTTTCTTCATAACCCGATTCTTCCTTGATTGCCTCTGTGGGATTACCAATTGAGACCTGAATCCCATGCAGATCGAGATTATCCTCACTACGAATAGCTGGGGCAGTCGGAGAGGTGGTGGGAGTTGTATTTGCGGGGGGGTTTTGCATAAGTTTCCTCAGTGATGACGCCAAGACATCCAAATCCTCATTGCCGAAGGAGTTAATTTCTTTATTAAGCACCTGAAAGAACTTCAGTATGGGGAGATCCATCTTGCTCAAGTATTGAGGGATACAAGGGTTTCAAATTGAAGATGCATATTTTCGGTTTTCACTATTCATGATGAACAGTAAATACTATTCACAAAATTGACAAAATTAGAAATTTACCTTACTTTTCCAAGGAAATCCACCCCCAACTCAAAGTTTTTCCCAATAACAGTTTTCTACTGAGAAAAACTAACTTTAAATTTTTACTTTACCTTCTCCTCATCCCCTTCACGGTTCTCTAAATTAGTTCTCGCAGAGACTGCATCCAACCCTTTTACAATCTCCTGAGGAGAGTTGCCTTCAACATTAGGCTCCTCTTCAGCATCGGCCTCATCAACTTCAATATATTAGCCTCAATATCAGACACGGAGTATCCAACTTCGAGAAGTTTTTGACCGAGGTTGTCACGAGCAACTGAAACTTCTTTTACATTCTTATTCGAACTACAAGTTCGCGCATCGTGACCTAGAATGAATCCTTTAGGTCAGATATCTCAGAGCTCAGATGCTCCTTCTCTTGTGTTAAATTGGCCTCGAGTTGAGCAACCCTCTTCTCGAGCTCAGTCCTCCCTTCCTCGTATCGAGATGGATTCCTTTCAATATACGAGAAACCTACGACAAAAAGGAAATATTTCAGTTCCAAAATAGCATAAGAATAAAAAAAAACACCACGTTTCACTTACCCTACAAATCTTCAACTTCACAGGCATGTCCAGATCCTCTGAACCCTCTCGAGCTGCCATCCTCAGCCTATTCTCCAGAGCCAACAGCCCATCCTCTACAATTGGACTACTCCTAGCCTCCTTCACCACGCTCACTGCAGTAGGAGCATCCTCCTTTCTCTTTTTTAAACTCATTCCGACCTCTCCACTCCCAATGGTCGCCGATTTTGAACCGTCACCTTTCACATTCTTCCTTTATGGGTGATTTTGAATTAATTTACTCGATGTGTTCCCTAAAGGGTTTGACTTCAAAAAAATTAGTACGGCCTTTACTGGTGTTTAACATCTTTTAATGTCTGATGCTACCTTCCCTCCATCTCCCGCGGTCGTGCCAATTCCTGTCATTTGTCTCTTAGCTTGAGACTTATGAACTTTTTCCGACCTACAATTATCCCTTTTAAATCTGCTTATTTTGACCTCTCCCAACACAATCTCGATCTCCATTCCTTCTCGAGTTAGAATATCAATCAATGATTCCTTTCTCTCCACTTGAGATCGAGGATCTGCATAAATACCACATTGTTACATATAGACAGAATGCTAACCCAACGACAATAGTGTGATATTACAAACAATTACTTACTTTTATTCAGAGTTTTATTTATAAGATCAATGGGTTCCACGTCCACTCTTTGGAAATAATCACCCTTCACCCATATCAAGTTATCATTGTACACTTTCCCTTCCAAATTTAGGTCAAAGAACTGAGGTCCAGATGAACTGGAAGAGAAGTACGCGCCCCCAGTCGCCGCATAATATTTTACAGTATAATACTGTAAAACATCTAAAGGGGTCATCCTCCTCTCCACCCCCTTTAACACCTACCTTTTGTTCCAGTTACCACGCACATTTATCAATTCTCACATATTCCCATTCAGTCGAGTAGGGCAGGCCACAATGGCATTTAAAATATCTTTATCAAGATTGCTTAGAGGCACCATCAGTCCAAAATCTAACTGGGAAAGATAATACAAGAATCCCTGATCCAGATCACTTATGACACGCCCATTGAAGTACTCAAAAGAAAAAACTATTCCATACCCCTATCAGGCAATAAGAAAAAATATTCATCGTCATTTTTAACTATACACCCCCTAAACGACCTACCGACATGTTCTATCACCTCACCCCATGCACCTAAACTACCTTTAATTTTATAAAACTCTTTGAATCCATTTGGATCTACAGGATATGATACGAAGTTACCAAGGAAATCTGGAAACTCTAATTAATCCTTCCCCTCCACCTCTAACTCTACTGCTTTCAAGCTCTCCGTTCTCATCTCTCCCCCCACAGAATCAACATTATCAATTTTTGCAGGTACAACCTCAATCAAACGACTGGAGGTCGAAGTCTCCATATCAAGAGTAAGCTTGAAAGTGAGAATTATTTCTACAATAAAGCCTTCTCACGCTTCTACCTACATGTAGGTCTAGGTATTCTAATCAAATTTCTTTATAGTTTCCTTATATATATATATATATATATATATAAATATACATCATACAACAACATATATGTTTTTCTATGCAAAACAGAACTTATTGAGAAACAACACCACTTTTAACAAATTTACTAAAAATAGTAAAATTTTCAAATTTCAAATACACACGCAAAATAGTAAACTCCACACCCATCATCATACGATTCTTTTAAAATCACATCAACATAAATCAACAAAATCAACCATAGCCAATTAACCTTCAACGTCCGAATATGAATCTGAGACATCATACACCTCCTCTTTCACAACAAAACTTTGTAACAAGGGTTTTTGATCAAACTCCACAACAACGACCCCCATTTTCCTTCGATTTCAATGGCTGCTTTCGTTCACTCTCTCTTTAGAATTTCTGCAACTCAATTTTTTTTTTCTCTCTAGTTTTTTATCTCTTTATGTTTTGCAAATGTTTAAATGAAAAAGAAGGGTTATTTATACTTTCTCTCTCCAACCGCTGGCAGTTATTAGGGCTCACACAAGCCACCCTCAGTTTTGAAACTGAGGCGTCCCTTCTACAATTCATGTTAAATATTTTGTACCTTTTGAACAAGATGCCCTAGGATGTCACACCTAATCAGTTCATTCCCTACAATCCTCTCATCTTCCTCTATTATTTCTTCCAAGGTAATTTTCTTTACCATAGTTTTTCTGAGCTTCAGGCTCAACAGCCGATTAACGAAATATCTCATACCACGAATGATGCTCAATCTCGATCTCTCTCATCCTCGAAGTCTGAAACATCCAATTTTGGAGTTTGTTTTCATTTAGTGTCTAGAGTAGGCGTCAGTATTATCTCTTGGTTATCCAGGGTCAGTGACTGCACGTGGAGCGACTACACCTGGGCTAACTGACTCTGAACAGGTAAGTGGGATTTTAGCTCTTTGTTCTAAAAAGTCAAGCCTATGTATTTTACAGAGTATGAAAAAGTAATAAGAATGTCTTCTTAAAGAAAATAGAAGTTATATTCGAATAACATTTAATGTTGTTTGAATACTTTGCAACTGATAAAATTGTATTCAAATAGAATTACTTATTTAAGAATAACTTTCAACAGTTGCATTTATATTCGAATAAATTGATTGTTGTTCGAATAACTTTCAACAGTTACATCTCTGTTCGAATAGAGTAACTGTTGTTCGAATAACTTTCATCAGATAGATTCCTGTTCGAATAGATTGATTTCTATTCGAACAGAGCCCATATTTTTTGTTTTCCTACTTAAAACATACTTACCTTTTTCAAAACTTTACTTCTTGAAAGCCTATATTTTTGAGGACTTGATTTTTAGAGTGAAGAGAGATCCTCTTTGAGAGATTCAAGAGAGAATCAAATTTCAAACCGTCTAAATATCCTCTCCCGAACTTCATCAACCTTTATCGTTAAACACCCCTTCGATGTATGTTGAGCTCTCTAAGAACGAGTCCTCACCATTTTTCCTCCTCTCAACATCAAAATTCCAACATTATTTATATATACAGATTACGATTGCACACAATCTCCCATATTCAGCATATAGAATGGTACGTATCAATCCCCTTATCCATAACTAATAACCCTTAAATCATGCTAGATATTTATTTAATTATACCTTTTCTGAGCGAACTCCATATGTCTTATTCGACCATATATTTATCTAACTAAATTTAACAATCTATCAACAAGTTTACCTGTATTAAAAAATATATCCACCAGTTCAAATTCTTCGTTACAAGGCGCTGTATTATACCAAGCTCGACCTATCAAATTTCTTTTAGTAAAATTTTATATCTCTACACTTTCCATCACACATAATTCAATCTATCATATTTTCTAATTAGCAATGGTAATCTCAAACTAAAGTACACATGTTTTTCCATCACATAGATCAATTCTTTCATTTCACAACATTACCTTCTGCTTGATCAAATAGATTTCTTATAGTTCGACATAAGTACCTATTACATTCAAGATATATATATATATATATATCTAACACAGATCTAACACAGATCGATCTATCAAAATTACAATTATATATATATTAGCTCAACAATTCTTTACAAAATACTTTTCAGAAGGCACAATATTTCATAAACTTCCTGCAGACCGATCTACAGGCTATAATACATATCAGATTTCATTTGTACTTCGTATTCTAGCACATCCACTTCTCCAGCATGAAGCACTTCTTTAAGAAAAGAACGCTGGTTGTAACAGAACCTTACTTCCAATCCAAAAGCTAGAAGCATATTTCCAGTATGAAAATACCACCACCGTTTCTTCCTCCATAACCTCCACCACCTCAGAAAGGCAAAGAAAGAATAATGGCTTCACTTCACAGGATAATGACATTACATCCTGGTACATACACCAGCTTCCTCATCCACCTCATTAATGGAATCCTTTGCAAGAAGATGAAAACATACCTGGCACTGCTCATTTAACATAATTTGATGGCAGAACAGCCACATTTGATATTAGTCATTCTCAGCCTCCGCTGCTTCCTCATCTATCATCCCATGATACGTCGGCAGAACAGGTATAGGAGTGGGTAAAAATAAAGGTTAGTTACTAAAATATCGCAATTGGAGCTTCTGAACTTTAGTAAGAACCCTAGCTTCATATACTTGGAATCTAGTAGTCACCATTCTCAAGACAAGGAGAACCTCAAAATATTTCAAGTGAAAAGTGCAGGGACTTATCCCTCGATCTCACCTAAAGTCGAGCTATCACCAGATCGAATCACCTCCATCTCAGGCTCACACATTTATAACATAACTTCCCCAGTCAATATTCAAAACAACCCCATAAACTGTTTAAGAACGTGGGTCGAACACAAACTGAAAAGCCTTATCCAATCAAGGACACCTGTCTCTCACGAACTTGTCAGTTACTTAGTCAACCGCCACTAACCACATTGTTCGAAAAACGTGCTCCAACACGATAAAGAACTACTGAGAAGGCCTATATAAAGGTAAAGTTCCAGAAGAAACTATGGCCAAAAAAATTATACAAGAGATCATCAAGAAACTACTTATTTTTTTCTTCTCAGCAACAGTCAAACTTCTTATTTATAAGGTTCAAGTTTTTTTATATCTAAAGATCACTTATAATATGATATCTACCTCAAGCAATAAATATACTTTTATAAAAACCTCCTACTCGAGGTCGTGGTTTTTTACCCATTCAGAGGTTTTTCACGCTAAAATCACCTGTGTCATTTCTTACTTTCCATTAGAATATTGTTGCTTGTTCATTGGTGTGATATTGAATTCTAAGCCATTTTGAGCTTTCGGAATTTGGCCACTACATATTCTTTCACTCTAACTTTCAATCATGGTACCTTCAAGACGACCAGCTATAGGGACCCAGCTCGATGTTTCAATAGAGCCGAGAAAATTTATAGAGTTACGGGTGAATCTCAATGCTGAAACAGAGAAACACGCCGAGCTCGACGCGTTAACAAAGGATCGGGAGCTTCGTGAGAAAGAGCTCGACGCAGAATGACAAGTTTGTTTGACAGCGCTCAAATGACACGAAGACCAGATAACAACAATACAGACTACCCTAGAGGCTCTCTAAAATACTCAGCAGGCTCCTCCAGCCAGAGGTCAAGATCAGTTACGAGAGACTTCTTGTGTTTCTGCAAGGGAGAAAATGGGACCTCAAGGAGTTGCCAGCAAAGCTATTTCCAGGAATCTACATCGCGAACCACAACCCTCCATACATTTTGGGGGTGAAGTTCAGTCCGAAGTCAGTCGAGGTCACCGAATTTTTGTCCGTCAAGAGGAAAAGTAGCGACCCAACACCAAGTTCCAGTATGAGATCACCTGATTGAAGGTACAGGCACTCATCATCCACAACCTGCTCACTCAACGATTCAACCAGCACGTCATTACGTCATGAAAGAGCATATGGACCAACAAATTAAGGATTTGATTGAAGCACAAGCTCTGGGTACTACCGGCAATGTCACAAAATTATAAAGAAGTCTGATTGCTAAAGAACTATTCAATATGGAGATACCAAAAGGTTTTTATACTCCAAAAATATGTAAATACAAAGGTACTGACCTGAAGGAGTATATTCAACAGTACCGTGATTCATTGGGGTCATACTCCAATCTCAACCACATCCTCTGCCGACTGTTTGCCACAAGTCTAAAGGAGGAACAACTCTGATGGTTCCACTCTCTCCCTGAGGACTTCATATATACATTCGATCAGCTGCAGAAATTGTTCATCAAGACTTATGCTCACAGCAGGGACAAAGAAGTGAATTTATATTCACTTATCGGTCTTAAACAGTCGCATGGAGAGAAGCTCAAAAATTTCTCAAAGAACATTTTAGAACTTGCGCGAAAAGTGGATAACCTCGATCAGAAAATAGCCGTTACTGCTTTCACCAATGCGCTCCAGCTCGACTGCAAGGCCAAAGAACATCTCTTCCTCAACAAGCTTGCGGCCTTGGAAGAGAATATCTCCAAGGTCAATAGCTTCGTCGACCTGGAGAGGATGATGTTTGAGCGACAAAAATCTACTAAATCCGTCGTTTTTACCAAAGGCCCGTCTATAGATCAAAGCAATGAACAAAAGGAGGAACAGGGAGATCAAAAGTGCACCAAGGGCAATACTGGCTACCTCCGGAGAGGCAGTCCGCCAAATAAACCCATACTCCCTAAGATGAACGTCCGAATCTCTATAATTTTTTAACTGTTTTTGAAAGATACACTCTACCGCATCTCTCAACCACTGGAACCAAACGATAGTCAACCATATTGTCTGCATTATAAGATAAATCATCATTCCAAGCTGTAGGGTTATATAAATAACACCTATAACGAATCTTTGAAGCAGAGTACGCTTGTAATCTAAAAAATTCACTGAAATATTAAAAATGGTAAAAACACGGGAATGGTCCTTGAAGAGAGGATTGGATCATAAATGCAGAGGTTAAAGTTAAAATACATTAGTGACCAATCATTGGAGATGTCGATAACCGCTCCTGTCTCTCCAAATTTTCAAGGCATATCGAAAGACAAAACGGTTGAAGTTGAGGAGGAATTCTACTGTAAGTGGAGATTTCATTTCCTCGTCTTAACAGGCGAGGAACGTTAGGCTTCTCTCCGTACTCTAGAAGAGGACAAAGTTGGGACTTCATATGCAGGGATAGGCATAACAGCAGGGCAATTATGCTAATTTCATATATTACCATGGATTCTGAGGTTGGGCCCTCTTCATCTCTACCAACTCTTCAGAGATGGCAGGTTCAGAGGAGGAGGTGGTGGTAGTGGAGGAGGGAGACAACCAGTGGAAGTCTGCTTCTACATTTCCATCACATTTTGGTGGTCAGAAGACCTTCAGTTTGTTGAGTTGGTGCCAGCACTGAGTCTACTGCTTGCATAGTTTCTATTTGAAGTTTGACTAGACTTCAACAAAACTTATATAAGTGAAGCTTCTTGTTGGTTCCAATTTTCACTTTGCATCAGGGTGAAAGATCACTGACATAGGAAGAACTGAAGGAGTTGATGTGTCGGAGTGCCTGAATGACCTATTACTTGTAAAATCACTAAAAAACTTGTTATCTATTAAGTACCTGAAGTTGGGTGCTGGGAAGATTAGGTTTCTATAATCTACCTTAGATCGATTACTAAAAGACTTGTAATCTGTAAAATCAAGTGTAATTTTATTTACAAAAATAAAATTTGTTAACCAATTACTTATGTTTAGATAGAAAATCACTCGTAGAATCGAACTGAAATCATTTATGGATGTTTTGAAATGAATTGAAATTTTTGAATACCGAAAGTATTGTTATTTGAACAAAGATATATATGTGAAAAAATTTATGCGATAATGTAAGCATGATATGTCTGCATGTTAGAAATGTTGGAGATAAAAATGTAGGAAATCTGTAATGCAAAAATTCGAGCTAATAGTCTACCTCAAGATTTTTTGGGTATTCTATTACGAGATAAAAGGTCAAAATCACGTTTTGAGGGGAAATTGTTGAATAACATATAATAAAGGTAGAATTTATTTTTTAGAATATGGAGAAGGGATTGTGATGGTGCGGACTCGATCTCGGAGAATTTGTCAAGCCGCTGAAGGACGATTGGCCATAAAGATAACTAAAGTGTAAGAAAGAATTTTTGGATTATTTCGTTATGATGTTGCGTTACCAGTGAGGGAATGTCAGCTCGAGGGACAGGATATAAGAGGTAGGGAACTTGAGTATGCCCAGTATATTTATGAGGTCTTATTTTGCGAATTGGTATGAGATCCTGCAGATCGAGAAGAGATAATTAAACTAATTACTGAGATAGAGATCAAATTTGAAGATGGGATGATTGATTGAGGAGATCTGATTGGATGTGGTTGCCCAGGTCATCATGGTTGTTTTAGATGTAATTATATGTAAAGTGCTATCATAAATAAATGAAAGTGTTGCTGAATTTATCATAAAAGTTAGAATTTAACTTGATCCTCTATAGTTGCAATTGCCGTTGAGACTGTTTTAATAAATAAATTTTGAATAAGTTTGAAAATTTTGTTAACTTTGAAAATGACGTTACTAGTACTATAGTATTAAGAAATAAAAGATAAACAATGCAGGAGCTTCTAGTTTTGTTTCTTAAGTAAAGTTACTAAAATAAAATATCGTAGAGTGTGAGTCATCATGAGTGTGGGAAAGTCAGATAAAATTATGGAAATAGGAGACAAAAATAGATTAAAATATGAGGGTAGGGGTAATGATGGAAAGACAGTTTTATTGAAAAAGTACAAGACGTCTGACATGGATAGTGGAAACGACGCCTCAGTTCAAAAACTGAGGACGGGTCATGCGAGGCACAATAACTGTCTGCCGTTAGAGAGAGAAAGAATAAATAGTTCTTCTTCATCATCATTCAAACATTTTTCAACTTCTGAAAATTTGGAGAGTACATAGAGAGAAGTGTGTAAAAATTGTAGACACTTTGGTAAGGATTTATTTGAGGGCGATTAACAGTCGAAGAGAGATGCAGGCACAAAATCATTCTACTGACAATTGTTATACTTTACAGAGGTTGCTCAAATACATTTTTAATGAGGGACAGATGTTCGAATATATTGTTGACCTGAAATCATACAAAGATAGCAGCTATAAGAAGCAGCTTGAAGTTATTCAGGTCAATGATCAAGCTGAGGAGAAGAATCTTTACCATATGCACCATAGCAACATGATCGAAATCAATCAGATCACCAATTCTAACATATCAAAATGCATGAGATTATTGAAATGTTGCGATCTCACACCGCAAGACAAAGAAGCCAAGCTTCTTCCTGAGTCGAGGAATCGCGGCCATGGGATTTCCTTCGAAGATTGTGATATTAGCCATGTTAAATTTTCACATCATGATGCGTTAGTAATAATGCTTAAAATGAAGAAGTTTTTCATGCACACGATGATGATCGATACTGGAAGTGGTTTTGAGATTCTTTTTCAGAGCATTATCGACCAATGATCGACCAAGTTATTCGATATCAGTGGGTTCAATGGGTTGAATTCATCTTACCTATTACCATCGATGGATGCCAAATCTCGTTATTTCGAGATTAAGGGTCGCTGATGGATTCACAACAAGGAAGCAATCGCTTCTACCTATTATCTAGCACTCTGGTATAAATATGAAAGCAGTATTTATGAGATCAGAGGTAGTCAGAAGCTTTCTCGAGCTTGTAAAAATACCATCTCTGTTATCCCATATACTTCTGACAAATTTGCTCCATAGCAATTAAAAAAAGCTTATCACCTCAACGATCAACCTTCCACGGAGGAGCCCAAAGAATATATCAGCATTGATGGACCTAGCAGAGGTACTTTCATTGGTATTAAGCTGGTTCAACATGAAAAGGATGCTCTCAATCAGTTCCTGCAACTAAATCAAGGCATTTTTAAGTGGTCTTTCGAAGAAATGTCTGGTCCATCCGACCAAGGCATGTCACAAATTAGCTATCAACATCAACGCCACGGCGGTAAAATATAAATAGCGATGGCTGTCACCTTATCTTCGAGATGAAGTTAACACCGAGATCAAGAAATTGATCAAAGTGGGATTCATTCGAGAAGCCAAATATCTAGACTGGATATCCAACATTGTCACTGTCTCAAAGAAGAATGGAAAAGTCTGAGTTTGCGCAGATTTCACTGATATGAACAAACATACTCTAAAGGACAGTTTCCCTCTTCCTAACATTCATCAGATCATTGATTTCGCAGCAGGCCATGACCTCCTATCTATGATGAACGCCGCTTCGGGGTACAATCAAATTTCACTTTTGGAAGTTGATCAAGAAAAAACAACTTTCATCACAGAAAGAGGTCTTTATTGCTACAAAGTCATGCCCTTCAGACTCAAAAATGCAGGTGCCACATATCAACAGTTGATGACCACTATGTTCAAAGCACATCTAGGGAAATTTGTTGAAGTCTTACATCGATGATCTCTTGTGCAAGAGCGTACAGTCAGCCAATCACATCTCAGATCTCAACGCTATATTCAGCATCCTTCGATCTTACAGAATGCGTCTCAACCCTGATAAGAGTCAATTTGGGGTATATTATGGCCGATTTCTAGGCCACCACATCAGCAAGAAGGGGATTAAGGCCGATCCAGATCAAATTCAGGCTCTCCTCAGCATGCCCTCTCCAAAAATAACAAAAGACATTCAGAAACTTGTCGACAAGATTGCCGCTATCAACTATTTCGTTTCTAAATCTTCAGACCGTTGTCGTTAGCTATTCCAATTACTTTGCGGTTATACCAAACAAGGAAAAGTTTAGCCAAATGCAGAGGTCATATGGATACCTGAATGTGAAGCAGCTTTTCAGGATCTCAAAACCTATTTGGGGAGGTTTCCCATAATGAGCACCCCAGTAGATGATGTGGAACAAATTATCTACCTAGCAGTCACAGATACTTTCCTCAACTCAGTTCTTAATTGCCTGGAAGGGAAAATAGGGAAACCAGTCTATTTTATCAGTAAAACCCTTACTCCAATGGAAATGATGTACTCCAAAATTGAGAAACTTCTTTTCACTCTTATTCAAGAACTGCATAATGCCTAATGGGCATATCATACCACTCCTAGACAGTCAATAGGATGCACCCCAATCCTCTTTGCCTATGGCACTGAGGCTGTCATTCTATCTGAATACCATCATCCAGTTCAAGATCACGAGCTAACTGACGAGGAAAATGAGTTCGAATTGGCTTGTAACCTTAATATGATCAATGAGACCAGGGAACGTGTCATCGCTAACCTTGGTTGATATCATCATACGCAAGCCAGGTCATATAATAAGCGAGTCAGAAACTGTACCTTCCAAATCGATGATCTCGTCCCCAGAGATATTCCTCAACATCGCAAAGAGCCTCACGCTGGAAAATTAGCCAGTAATTGGGAGGGTCCATTCATTATCACAGGTCTCTCAAGCCTGGGATCATATTATCTCATGACAGAAGTGGGAATCCCCATTTCAAATCCTTGGAATACTAGGCGACTGAAATGGTACTATCGTTTAGCGTCTTACTACTTCATTTCCGTTTCTCGCTTTTGATTTTTTATTTTCTCGATTCCAAAAAGTAAGATTTTTCATCTCCATCCAATGTAAATTCTGAACTGATCAATAAAACTTCCAAGTTTTTCAAAACATCTCTCTACTTACGTAGATTCAACTATATTATATAGATTAAAGTATAGATAATACTAGCTTTTAATCGATCTTATACTAGTTAAAATGAGGATAATACTTGGTTTGGTTGGGTCTACTAAATCTATGCGATTGAAACAAATGTAAAAACTTGTTTCATATCAAAGACTTAAGTAGGCATAAGATAAGGCAAAGGTAATACTAGCATTCATCTCTTTTAATATGTCAACAACATTTTTGCAATTAAATCAAGATTCATTTGGTTTGACTAACTCAACCCATCTCTAAGATTGAATCAAATGTAGAAACTTGTTTACTATCAAAGACACTAACAGGCATAAGATAAGGCAAAGGTAATACTAGCATTCGTCTCTTTTAATATGTCTGCAATATTTCCATAGTTAAATCAAGATTCACTCGGTTTGACTAACTCAACCCATCTTTGTAATTGAAACAAATGTAGAAACTTGTTTCATATCAAAGGCTCTAATAGGCATAAGATAAGGGAAATGTAATACTAGCCTTTATCCCTTTCAATATGTTTGCAACATTTCTACAGTTGAATTAAGATTCACTTGGTTTAACTAACTCAACCCATCTCTGCGGTAAGAAAAAATGTAAAAATTTGTTTTATATCAAAGACCCCACCAGAAATAAGATAAGGCAAAGGTCATACTAGCTTTCATCAATTTCAATATGTCTACGATAGATATGATTTATTTTCAGGTCATATTACAATGGTCACCCTTTCAGCTATTGGGATGTCCGTCATGCTTTACCCTTCACCAGGAAGTCGATCAAAATTTATTTTACAAGTTACAATGACTCTGCCCATCTCTATCATATCAGTAGGTCGAGGTCCTAAATTCATTTCCATGAAGGCCATATAGTTCCCTCGATCTATATTTATGCTACAAATGCATCCCTTGTCAGGCAGGTTCATAAACAAGGTATCTCGTTCTAACTCAAGTCTTTTTACTTCCTCTACAAAATACGTAACGGACACCTTTAGCAGGTATGTCCGTGATGCATGAGCTACAACGATCCTTGAAAAGTTATATCTCGCATTCTCAAGGCTTGACTCCAAAGTAGCGTATAGTTTCTCCTGATGTGCCACTTCTCTGTCTGTCAAATCATAAAAAGCTATATTATCTTCTAATTTTTTGACATATTTAGCTGATTCAGCTTGAATATCGACCTCCAAGTTTACCACCTAAGCGCGATGTCACGCAATTTATGCATTTAATTCTTCCCTGGTAGAAGTATCCTTTAACGAATCATCTTTCTTCTTCATCAGAATTTCCTTCGCCCTGATTTCCCCTTCCAAGACCTTTTCCCTAACAAGAGTAGCATCCAACTTGTGTTGGTATTCCCTTAAGTTTGTATTCCCTTTTTGCACATGCCCCTGAATTTGAGCCATGTCACCTTCTAGCTCTCTAATTTGACCTGACATACTAACTATATCCCCTTGGACTAGAGGAACTTTAACATCATTTCAACTCCCCCTTGGGGGCTCTATAGCCTCGACTTTCTTGACACGTACGTTGGCTTACGCCAATTCAGTCTTCAATCGTGTCACCCTCTTATTTAACTTGTCACACCCTTGTTGCACCCCCCAAAACTCCAAATCCTTGGCAGGTAGGGCTATTTGCAAGTGTTCGACTACAGCTTCCGAGACTGATAGATGTTCTTGAGCTACCCTTAGCTCGTTATCTTTTTTACTTATTTTTTGTTTTAGTCACTCCAGCTCGCTTCTACAATTCTGAAGATCAACTCGAGATTGTCCCTCCAATCTTTCTAGCGCCTAAATACGGTATTGACATATTTCAGCTTCCTTACCCTTATCCATCAGTATCTCAACCTGACTTTGAAGCTTTGTGGCGTGTTCTATCCTCTCATCAATTTCGGCGTCGTTCTCCTCGACCTTGCGAGTGAGGTGAACAACAGTATGGGCTACCTCAACAAATTTAAAATGTACCTTTACATGTTGATCTTCCCTGTTCTCATTTACCTCCTTCACCCTATCAAACTCCACCATAAATTTTTGGTTACATTGGAGCGCCTCATCTTCGCGCGAGCGAGCTGAATCCAATTCGACCTGCACAATAATATATACATTATATACAACTCGATTCAGAACACCCATCAATATGATATATATTTCATATCCAAAAAGATATCTAATTTCTAACATCTACTGTGTACAACTACTTTTAGACTTAGAGGTCGAAGTAAAATCACAGGCAGGTACTCCATGACATACATTTCGAAGTCTAAGGTACATGTTTACGATATTCCACTCTATCTAAATACTTTAAATTTTTCGACGCACTGGATTAGTATTATTTTCTAAAAACTGATAGCATGTTTTGATCTACCTCTACGCTTTACATTATCTAATTTACTTGGTAGCTTTATGTCAATATAGCACACAAGTCAGGAGACCTATTTCGATCTAACCTGTAGCTCCGCTTGCGAAAAAAGAAAGGCTATGGAGATCTCTCTTTCCCTGGTAAGCCCAGTTCCTTGATCTTTTATTCTGAGACTCATTTCTCAAAGTGCCTACAAGAGGGTTACAAAAAAAAATGGGCTCAGCCTACAAAAATCTATTGAATACACACTAGCCCAACAATTTATAAGATACTGCAAAATACTCATACAAATTATTTCCTTACCCTACCTTCTCATTCTCGCCCTCTGGGAGTTTGGCATCATCCCCTTAATTGTCTAGCACCGTCTGGTGGGAGACACCGTCTAGCCCATCAATAACTCCCACCGCCACTTCTTCCACTTCTTCATCGTCACCCTCCTTGAGATAGGTGTCTACTTTAATGGCATCCACCCCCTCCTCAGAATATCCCTTCAACATCATGTGGCACCCCAGCCATTCACGCTCCGCCTCTACCTCCTCCAGATTCACCCTCGCCTCCGCTTGCAGATAGCCAATCGCCACTGCATGAGAAGCCTTCAGGGCCTCTAGCTTCTTTGCATCTTTAAGTGCATCAGCCTTCGCTCGAGCTACCTTCTTTTCCAGCTTGACCTTCACCTTCATCAGCTCAGATTTTTCTTCATCCACTCCGAGCTAAATCCCTTTCACCATACGAGCAACCCGCACAAACAAATTGACCTCAGCGTGAGTTCGAAGCACAATAAATAAATATTTCACATGATCAAATATAAATACATACCATCCTGCTCATGTCCTCCTCCCCATAAAGAGCCACAAGCCTGGCCCTTTCATCCACTGCTTTGAGATCGTTCTCAGAAGTAGGTCGCTCTTCAGCAACCTTTTCCCCCGACCTCCCCGAAGGTTTGATCCTTCTCCATTTCTCTTTTCCGTCGATCTCACCACTTCCAGTGGTACCAGAGGACGACAAATGTTTTAATAGTTATTTTTTTTGGAAACGTTCGAGCTAATTTACACAACGTAATAGACTCCGGCAGAACCGAACGGTCTATTCTAGGGGTCTTGGCCACATTAGTTTGACCTTCCCCACCAGTTCATCTCATCTTCCCATCATCAATACCCGCCATCAGCCTGGTCGATTGATATTTTTGAAGCTTTTTCGACTTGGTCCCAACCCCCTTCTTTCTGCTAAGGCCAAGTCCTTCTAACACAAACTCGAGCTTAACCTCTTCCTCCGCAACTTCGTCCAACAATGAATCTTTTCTCTCCACTCGGGACTTCGGGTTTTCTATGCACAACATTTATTATTATCAACAAAAGATCATCAGTTCATACATATCAATATTATACTCTATGCATTATTATACTTACTTGGCTTTACAGTTCTAAACAGAAGATCCAAAGGCCCTTCATCATCACTCTACAAACAATTACTCTTTACCCATATTACGTTGTCATTCCAGGCTTGACCTGCAGGTATAAGATTGAAGAAGCGATGCTGAGTGGCACTCGCCCAGAAATATGCCCTACTACTAGCTTGATAATTTTTACCCCATAAAACTGCAATACATCCTCAAGGAATATCCTCCTCATTTTTCCCTCTTTCACCAATTTTTCATTCAAATGGTCGCAAACAGTTATTACCTCCCACATGTTCTCATTCAATTGAACATGACATGCCTCAATCATATTCATAATCCCCTTCGCCAAATTGGTAAGGGGAAGACTCAACCTGAACTATATTTAAGACAGCTAACACAAGAAACCCTCTGAAAGGTCACTCCGAACACTCCCATAAAAATATTCTAATGAGATCGATTTATCTATACCCCTATCTCATTTTTCCACCTCCAAGTCGGTCAATAAATAAAATTACTCTTCTTCCGTCGCTACAATGTAACCCCTAAACCTCCTATCAGTGTATTCTACGCAGTTACCCCATTTCCCTCCTATGGAAGCCTTGGCTTTACAAAATTCTTTGAATACATCTGAACTAGGGGGATAGGCCACCAATTTACAAGGAAAACCTAGAAATTGCTCTACTCCTACTTCAACCTCACTATCAGACTCTACCGTCCGACCGGAGGTCGAAACCTCGTTAATAGGCGAACTATCCATCTTAACTACAATTTTAGATGTAAAGTTTAATCCTACCCAAATACCTCTCACGTTCGACCAACATACAGTTTCAGGTATCTATCATTATTTCATACACATCGATCATTCATATGCAACATATCTTTCAAATATTTTGTTTATATGTCAAATATAATAGATTGCTATAAATAGAGATTTTTTAGGATTTGCTTAGAACAGATTACGATTTACAAAAAAAAATACAGCACACGTCTCTACTGACCTTCTCTATCAAAATGAGAGTCCACAGTATCACCAAGTCCTTCCCTCACAATGCTGTTGTATAGCTGCCTACGTGATTCTGTGCTCGCAACTCTCTTCGACTGTTGATCGCCCTCAGATAAATCCTTACCAAAGCCTCTACAATTTTTTCACGCTTCTTTCTCTGTGCTCTCCAAATTTTTAGAAGTTGAAAAACGTTTGAATGATGAAGACGAAGTACTATTTATTATTTCTCTCTCTAATAGCTGGCAGTTATTACGCCTCGCACGACCCGTCCCTAGTTTAAAAATTGAGACATCCTTTCCACTATCCATGTCAGACGTCCTATACATTTTTAATAAAACTATTTTTCCATCATTACCCCTACCCTCATATTTTAATCTATTTTTATTTCCTATTTCCATAACTTTATCTGACTTTCCCGCACTCATCATGACTCACACTCCACGATATCAGATTTTAGCAGCTTTACATAAGAAACAAAACTAGAAGCTCCAGCATTTTTTCCCATCTTGTTCCTTATACTTATAGATCTAGTGATGTCATTTTCAAAGCTAACAAAAATTTTAATCTTATTCAAAAAAAAATGTCAAAACAGTCTCAACGGCATTTGCAACTATAGAGGATCAAGTTGAATTCTAACTTTTCAGTTAAATTCAGCAACACTTTCATTTATTTAGGATAACACTTTACATATAATTACATCTGAAATAGCCTTGATGACCTGGGTGACCACATCCGATCAGATCTCCTCCATCGATCATCTCATCTTCAAATTTGATCTCCACCTCAGCAATCAGTTTAACCATCACTTCTTGATATGCAGGATCCCACACCAATTTGCGAAATCAGACCTCATAAAATTACCGGGCATACCCAAGTTCCCTACCCTTTTTATCCAGTCCTTTGAGCTGACATTCCCTCACTAGAAACTCAGCATCATAACCAAACAATCCAAAAATCCACTCCCGTACTTCAGTAATCTTTATGATGCCCCAACCGTGTCCTCCACAAGAGTACGGAGACAATCCTAATGTTCCACGCCTGTCAAGGCGACAAAATAAAATCTCCACTTACTGTAGAATTCCTCCTCAACTTCAAATGCTTCGTTTTCCGATATGCCTTGATAAATTGGAGGGACAGGAGGGGGTATCGACATCTCCAAGGATTGGTCACCAAACTATTTTAACTTCAACCTTTACATTTTAGACGTAATCCTCTCTTCAAGGACCATTCTCCGTGTCTTTACCATTTGTAATATTTCAGTAAATTTTATAGAATACAAGCGTACTTTGCTTTAAGGATTTGATACAGGTACTATTTATATAACCCTACATTTATTGTGCAGGTGTGTTTTACTAAGCCTCATCATTCATTTTAGATGCAACTTTTCAAAATTGTAAACCGTCACATACATCAGCATCCCATCCATATTAAATACACGTCATTTCCCCATAACCCGCGTAACTTCCACAGTCAAAGACATCATTACTTTATTTTTAATATCAAAAAATTTAACCCAAATACCAATTATAAATTAATTATTTCTCAACCAAAACCACTCGTAACTTCGGTTGCGATGGGGCGATTGTAGAGACCTATCCATCGATCTCACCTAAAGTCGAGCTGTTGCCAGTTTAAATCACCTCCATCTCAAACTCATGGATTTTTAACATAATTTCCCTAGTTAACATTCTAAATTACCCCATGAACTGTTTAAGAATATGGGTCCAACTCAAGCAAAAAAGCCTTATCCAGTCAAAGACACCTGTCTCTCACGAACTCGCCAGTTACTCAGTCAACCACCACTAACCACATTATTTGGAAGATGTTCTCCAGCACGATGAAGAGCTACGAAGAAGGCCAATATAGAGGAAAAGTTCCAGAAGAGACAAGGACCAGAAAAATTGTACAAGAGATCATCAAGAAACTACTTATATTTTGATTCTCAACAATCTTCTTGATTATAAGGTTCAAGTTTTCTATATCTAATGATCACTTGTAATAATATTTCCATCTCAAGCAATAAAGATACTTTTATAAAAATCGTCCACTCGAGGTCGTAGTTTCTTACCTATTTCCACGCTAAAATCACCTGTGTCATTTCTTACTTTCCATTAGAATATTATTGTAGGTTCATTGGTAAGATAGCGAATTCCGAGCTATTTCGAGCTTAGGAAATTTAACCATTACACAAAGTACTTTCACAGGAATAGCCAATGATACCATAACAGCTATATTTATAGCAAAACAACTTTAAATATAAGGTAGGATATCAAAGGCAGTCATCATTCAAGCTAAATACATCAGTCCTTTCAAACGCCTTCAATGCCATATACAGTCTTCAATAGAGAAGTAACAAGTCCCAAACCGGTCCAATTCCACAGTATACATTTCCAAATTCTAATACCAACATTTAAACAGACGTTTCTTAACTAAAGCCACTTGTGCCTTCAGTTGCGAAGGGTGATTGTAGGAACCTGTCCCTCGACCTATTCCAAGCTCGAACTGATTATAGAGATCTATCCCTTGACCTAATCCAAACTTGAACTACCTCAATACCAGACTCACATATTATACACATGATATATACAATAAACAATAATACCTGGACCACGAACTAATAAAGAACGTGGATCGAGCACTACAAAAAAGATGAACAAGTCAAAGACATTTATCTCCCATGAACTAGCAGTTACACATTGAACTACCACCTGCCCCATTTTCAAGAAAACGTGCTTCTGCACGATATCAAACTGAGAGTAAGATCAATAAAAAGGATGAGTTCCATAGGAGAAAAGATAAATAATTTTATATTACGAGATCAAGTATTTATGGCTCAAGATACCGGAACTTGTAATCAAATATTAGCCACAAGCAATAAAGTTATAGTTACTAAATCCTCAAATAGAGGTCGTGGTTTTCACCAATTCAAAGGCTTTCACGCTAATCACCTGCATCTATTTTATTGGTTTTTTCTAATTTGTGCCATAAGTACATTTGGTGAAAGAGTTAATTTTGAGCTATTTTGAGCTACTACAAAATTATGCCATTATAATTATCATCCCAAGTAGCAATAATGTTCATAACCTTATGGTTACTTCCAAAAAAATTTAGTGGAACAACTGCGTACATAGTTATAGTAGCATATTCTCCATATTCTGCAAGAGTAAGCCAGTACAGTGTAGTTGAAGCAGTCATACCTAATCGAAAACAGATAACATTCGATAAGATACCCCAAGTCCTCGACCTACTAAAAGTAGCCGTCATACTTTGTCAAGAAAAAGTTGCTAGAGATCCGCGAAGCACACCCCCTTTCCCAGAATAGGAGACTATTTCTTTCTTTTTGAAAACTGCCTATATCTACTATAAATACAGGCAGAAAATAGATTATTCAATACCCTGCAATCCACAACTTTACCATCGTTACTTCTTAACCCTACTATCACTCCAAAAACTTGTAATAACTAGCATCTTACTAGATTTTACATTAAAATCCTCCCCGAGGTCGTGGTTTTCCTCAGCTTTTACTGAGTTTTCCACGTAAAATCTTGTTTATCTAGTCTTTATTGTATTCTCCATACGAATAAGTATTGGCAAAGATTCTCCTTCCAAAAAATTCGCCACTATAATTAGCACTGTCTATGGGAAATACCACACTTTTCTTTCTTACCACTAATCTAAAAACCATCCGATGAAAAACATGAACCTGGTAAGCAATTCTAGCACTGTAAGAGACCAGGAAATATTAATCATATAATAGGAACGGCCGACCTGTATGGTGCAGTACTTGAGCTTCAAAAATAAAAGGCAACAAAAATAGCCCCAAGATTGGAAGATCAGTGCATCCACGCTCAAGCTCTTCAAGCGGAGAGGGACGATCGAAGGAAAGCCTTAGATTAACATAGTCAAACACATCAAAAAGAAAAAGAAAGACTTAGGAGAACACAAGATTGAATCACTGGCCGCCAGAGATCCCCTCCACTCACTCGAAGAGAGCATAGATCAAGAGCAATTCAACCCGATGATCAACCAAGAGAAGACAAGTTACGAATTTCTCGATCCAGATCCAGAAATCCAAACAAGGCTTCTCGACATTGGTTTAACATCCTCAGCATCGACAACACAAAGAAGTCGACGCACACATCATCAGACTTCCCCACCCGAAAGAATACCAATCTGGGATCGATTGGGACCAGAAGGACAAAGAGATTTTATTCCTTAGGTCGTAGCCTTACCATTTCCCCCACAATAGTTTATCACCTTGGACGACCTCAACAGCAGGATCCATGCCATAAACTCTGACATCCCAGGCCTAAAATTTGCACTTAACAGAATTGAGATAAACCCCATCTCCCCTCATCTCAAAGTTATGTCCATCCTAGAAAATTTTTATATGCCAAAGTTTATTCAATATGCAGGCCTGACTGACCCGCTTACCCATGTCTGACACTTTAAAGCAGAAGTTGGGTTATATTCCAAACTCGACCACATGTTGTGTAGGTTATTTAACATGAGCCTAAAGGATGAACCACTATGGTGGTTCCATACCATCCAAGAAGCCTCCATCACCATGTTCAGCCAGTTGCAGAAGGGTGCCAAAGAGACATTGGCGAGTTTTTTCAGACGTTTCTTACAGGAAATAAGGACAATTGAGAACTCAGACCCCAAGATCGTCATTCCAGTATTCACCTCCGCCCTGCACATTGAATCTAAAGTTTGAGAAGAGCTTACTCTGCACAAGCCAATGATAGTCACAAAAATGATTGATGTAGTTAATAATTACATCGAATTAGAGCGGTCAAAAAAAGATAAGATGAAGAGTTCATCTGCCATCCATTCTTAAGAAACAACTTCGACCCCACCCAAGAGATCAACAACTACTGAAGCACCCAAACAACGCAGCAGAAACACGGACAATAGTAAAAGAAGGGACGGTAGACCAGACAGACCAGTCCCAGTTCTGTCACCCCTGACAACAACTATCTCTGCTATCTTACCAATAATAAAGGGTGATCAATGTTGTCACGTAACACAAACCATTCTAGATGTCCCCACCAAACCTCTATGTCATTATCATAATGTGCATAGCCACGAAATTGACAACTTCTACTCTCTCATACAAATCTTTCATCGTATCTTATTAGCCTGAAGGCTTCACAATTATGTTATCGACATCCAGAATTTTTTTGAAAATGAGGCAAAAAACAAAGCTGTTGAACAAAATCAAGTCCAGGGGCAAACTCAACACCTATATATGACTGAAATTGAAAAAGGGAAGAAAAGAAAACAAAACAATCGGATTACATCCTGTTATAAAATGACCTCCTCAGACAAATTAGTGAAACTTCTCCCAAGCCCAAGCACATCGAAGCGTCCTTACCCTATTTCCTTCAAGAATTGTGACACCAGCCACGTGAAGTACCCTCATGATGACCCTCTCATCATTAAGCTCAAAGTCGGACAAAACTACCAACATACGTATCTCGTCGATATAGGAAATGTAGCAGACATTTTTTCCTGAGGAACAATTAAGGTCCTTGGCCTCAATGACTCTGTAAAAGCTTCAGCAACAACAATCTCCAGCTTCAACGATTCGAAAGAATCAGCCACAGAAGAAATCACTCTTTTAGTTTTAGCAGGATCAGAAATAACATTCGTAAAATACCTTGTCATCGATACAGAATCTAAATATTTGGGTATTTTGAGGCGTAGTTGGTTACATTCGATCAAAGCAGTACCTTCTACCTATCATCTAGCATTGCAATTTCTAACAGATCACGGTATCTACAAAATCAAATATAGTCAAGCAATCGCACGTATGTGCAAAAACACCACAGCCAATTCTTATATAGCAAAACTTCACCAGGCATAGCAACTACAGCAAGAAGCACCCCCCACATTCGAGCAACATGACACCGAGATAGTTGAATCCATTGAACTCGATAGTCCAGGTCATCACACCTTCATCGGCTCCAAACTATCCACCGACAGAAAAGAAGCTATGATCTAGCTGCTTAAGAAAAATGCTAACATCTTTGCCTGGACTTTCCAGGAAATGTCTGGCTTTTATCCATCAGTTGTATGCCATCGACTTAACCTCCTTCCAGACAGCAGAGCTATCATTCAGAAATGGCGTAACCTAGCTCCCCACCTCCGCAATACAGTAAACAAAGAAATCGATAAACTCTTTCAGGTAGGATTTATCCGAGAGGCTAAGTATCCCAAGTGGGTTTCTAAAATCGTTGCATTACCAAAGAAAAATTGAAAAATGAGGGTTTGTGTTAACTTCACAGAGCCCAACAATTTTACAACCAAGGGCAGTTTCCCACTACTACTAATTCCGCAACTTCTTGACTCTGTCGTAGGGCACGAACTTTATTCTATGATAGATGCGGCCTCCGGCTACAACCAAGTTCCACTCGCCAAAGTCGATCAAGAAAAAATAACCTTCATTACCAAAAGAGGTCTCTACTATTACATTTTGGGTTAGGGAATACAGGAGCAACTTACCAAAGGCTTGTGACTAAAATGTTCAAAGATCATCTCGGAATAATCATAGAAGTCTACATCGACAATATGATTATCAAAAGATTGAAACGTGAAGATCACTCTGGAAACCTCCAAACAATCTTCGATATCCTTCGTAAATACCAAATGAAACTAAATCCATAAAAATGTCAATTTGGAGTCATATCTGGTAACTTTCTAGGATACCTGGTCAGCAAAAGAGGAATCAAAATCGATCCTGCACAAATCAAAGCGCTCATCGCGATGCCATCTCTACGAACAATAAAAGATGTCCAAGAATATGCAGGCAAAATAGCCGTTCTTCACAGATTCATCTCAAAGTCATCTGACCGATGCAAACTTCTTTACCTCCTTCAACGTGGAAATCCCACTCCTTTTTCAAGGAACCAACACAAGGACATATTTTGGACTCCTGACTGTGAGTTAGCCTTTCAAGATCTTAAACGATACTTGGAGCGTCCTCTTATAATGAGTACTCCAGTTGATGGTGAAGCACTGACAATGTACTTATCAACAACTGAAGACACAATTAGTTCCGCCCTTATTCGAGAAGATAAAGGAGTTGAAAATATCTACCTCATCAGCAAAATATTCGTGTATGCTTAAAAAAGATACACAACAACAGAAAAATAGCTACTCACCTTAGTCTACAGTTCTCAAAAGCATCGTTCTTACTTTCAAGCTCATCCCATCAAAATCATCACCAAGTATCCTCTCAAACTGGTACTCTCCAAAAAAGAAAAATCTCAAAGAATCCAGCAATGGTCTATTTTCCTTGGCTAATACGACATCTTTTTCAAAGCCCAGATATCAGTCAAGGGACAAGCAGTCGCTGACTTTTTGGCAAACTTTCTGGTCGAAGACCCCGATTGGGAAGAGCTCGAGGAAATCTTCACAGATTACTCAGTAGCAGAATCGGATGCATGGTCCAAAAGTACTGGATGGCAACTTTTTACACATGGATCAGCTGGACCACAAGGATCAGGGATTGGCATCGTCGTCTTTATGCCCTCTAACCATCGTATCGAGAAAGCTATCAAGCTAAACTTTTATGCCACAAATAATGAGACCGAATATGAAGGAATCTTACATGGTCTCGATCTTGCACTCAAAGTGGAATAATTGGTAGTCTATGTCGATTCTTTACTCGTGGCAAATCATTACAATACGACATTAAAAAAAATGGGCAAAATGGTTGATTACGCAGCTCTGGTCAATGAAAAGATGCAAAAATTTAAGCACGCAACAATTTCTTACCTGCTTCGATAAGAAAATTGACATGCCGACGCCTTAGCTTATATCGCTACCATGTTGGGAGACAGTGCAAAAAGATCTTTAGAAATCGAAATAATCAAGCATTCTAGTCTCGATATACTATCAATACTCCAAATTACCATTGCTGAAGACGACGACCCTGCACACTAGAGAAAACTATTTTATGCCTACCTCAACTCCAGCATTCTCATAAATAACAAAGAGGAAGCCCGTTCACTTTTGGCCAAATTCCCAAGATTCATAGTTCAAGGAAAAGTCCTATACCGTATTACTAGAAGATGACCACTTATCGAATGCATTTAAAACAAGTAAGCTCAGATCAAAATCAGAGAACTTCACGAAGGTATCTATGGCGTACACAATTCAGGAAGATTGTTAGCTCAGCGCATATTCGCGCAAGGCCTATACTTGCCAAAAATGAGACAAGACTGCGAAGAATTTGTGCGGAAATGCTACAAATGCCAAATCCACGCTCAAGACATCAAAAGTTCAGCCCTTGACTTACATATTAGCAATGTCCTCTGGCAATTTAAACGCTGAGGAATCGACATCATTGGGTCATTCCATCTAGCATCGGGAAACCAAACAATCATCCTAGTTGCTATTAATTACTTCACAAAATGGGTTGATGAAGTTCCCCTATGCCATACCGATGAGAATGAGATCATCAAATTCCTTTGGGAGTACATAATCACCAGGATTGGCTGCCCACAAATGATACGCTCCAATAATGGCAAGCAATTTATCAGCGCAAGAGTACTTGTTTTCCTCCATAAATACAAAATCCAACTATCAACATCTATACCATACTATCCGCAAGGATACGGACAAGCCAAAGCCATTAGAAAAAACATCAAATCAGGTTTACGCAAGTGTTTCGACGACAAAAAAGGAAGAGGGGTCGATGAAATAATCAGTGTTCTCTGGGCCTACTAAAGTACTCTTCGAGTTTCAACAGGCTGCACACCGTTCATGATGGCCTTTGGTACTAAAGCAGTCATACCTTCAAACCTCAATCTACCAAGTACCCGAAGGAAGATCCCAGATGACAATGAACTCGGTCTCCTCTGCAACCTAAGCTGGATCAAAGAGACCCAAGGCAAAGCCATTGCAAACCTAGGGTGATACCATGACACATTAAAGAAAGCTTACAACAAAAAAGTTCGCAAGAGGAAATTTGGTATTGGAGAATTGGTCCTTCGACGGAAAGATCACACTTGACCTAAGAATTCTGGAAAGTTATCAGAAAACTGGGAGGGGCGATACATTATCAGCGTTAAATAGATATTAGAACTTACTGGCTGATGACTAAAGATAAAATCCAGCTCGAATACCCATGGAATACTGCCCAACTCAAACTATTTTATAGATAACCACTGTAACTGTGATATTGATTCAAATAAACAATCTTTACTTTCAATTTACTCTTTACTTTTGACTTGATCTCAATCCTGACTTATCAAGTTCGCATCAGACAATCAATCATCTTTACTATTTTGGATTGATCTCGATCCATACTTCAAAAGTATACATCAGACAATCAATCATCTTTACTATTTTGAATTGATTTCGATCCCTACTTAACAAGTATGCATCAGACAATCAATCATCTTTACTATTTTTGATTGATCTTGATCCATACTTAACAAGTATACACCAGAAAATTAATCATCGTTATTATTTTGAATTGATCTTGATCCATAATTGACAAGTATGCATCAGACAATCAATCATCTTTACTATATTGACTTGATCTCGATCCAGACTTCACAAGTCTGCATCGGACAATCAATCATCTTTACTATTTTGACTTCGTTTCGATCCAGACTTTACAAGTACACATTCAGAGATTCATTCCATCTTCGTGAACACTATCTAATAACGAGATACTTCACTTCGTTATTGTTCTCACTGGGCAAACAACTCAGTTTGTTTCCATCTCTCGACCTTCTTGCCATTTCATGGCCCTCAGTCAACGTAACATGCGCTCCTTACAAGTCTGCTACCAGCTGAATTTGCAATCCACATATTACTTTTATCAAACAAAATTACTTATATGTACACAAAGTCAAAACTTCATGATTCAATAAAAACCACATCATTCCACAAAAGAATAAAATGTATTGGCCCCAACGACCATGTTTACATCCTTCGACACATTTAGTACTGCTTGCACAAATTTTTTACACTACAGGGGGAGATGTTACTTCATTTACATTCAGAGCACCTTTGGGTACCTGCACATCTGCTAACTCCACAGGGCGCGCAGCATCACCTTCCATCATCACATCATTGAAGACTTCCATCCCACCACGAACTTCGAGAGTCTCGGACTCTCCTTCTTCTGAACTTGAATCATTAAAGACAACCCCACCATATTTCACCAACCCCTTAAAGAAAATTTTCCTAACCTCTAACTCCATGTAATGCCGAGCAAAATAGGCCCTCACTTCTCTACATTATTCTAACTTCTTTGCATTCATCTAAGCCCAAACCTCGTCGAGAAGCCTGCCCAGCTCTAGCTTCATTGCCTTCCGTGCATCGGCAAGTTGCTCCTTTACATCCTTTTTAAAGTTTGCTTTCTGCAGCGCTTAAGCCTCCATTTTTTCTTTCTCTGACATTTTCTTCGCTTCGCAAAGCGCAGCATCCCTGACCTTTTTTGCCTCTAGCTTATAAGTATTCAACATTGCATTTAACCCTTTCTTCTCCTCGATCAAATCTTTCTCTATATTTTTATATGCCACAAGATGATTTTCCAGATCACCACTGCCAACAATACGGTTTATGGCGACAGCCACCAACTTCTTGATATGCAACAAAGTCATATATTGAGTATTAGAATGACGTACCAATTTGTTCAAGCGAAGCAAAGAAGTAAAATTTCTCACCTTCGACATGCTTCGCTGACCCTCGCTGAGAAACATATTCAAACTCAAAATGCCGACCAAACAATCCTCCAGCTCCATCTTCAGCAAGTCTGTACCAGACCCATACGAGTCCATGGTCTTCTAAACTCCAGCCTTAGACTCTTCGGCGTATTATTTCATCGACGTCTCACCACTACCTCTCTTCTTCGGGAGAACATTCCCCGCACCCCGTGGAGGACGCCCATCCACCACAGAAACTGGTTTGACGGTACCAGCCACCTCCTTCATTAACGATTATCATGTAGTCCTCTTGTGAGGATACAGCGGGGGAACAATAGAGCTCGCCGCCCTTTTCTTCTTATTCTTTCCCAAAGATTCTCCAAACATGGTATTTATCTCTGTATCAATATTATACCCGGCCAAGGAAGAATTTTCAAGTGGCAAGCTAGCCTCTTCAACACTCTTGTTCTTTGCTGACATCTTTCCGTCTATAACAGATACTTCAGCACCTTTAACCCTTGACCTCTTTAAACCGGCCTTTTGAAATAAGGTGCTCACACGATCTTGGTTGATGACCAGATTATCAATCCTACCAAAGAAATTTGTCTTGATCCTATACAGCTCTTCATTCACATTTGAATTCATGTCGACCTCTTTCAAAACTGCAAACACACAAAGACAGTTTGAAATAATTAACATCATATTCAACACTTCGAACATTGACAAATAAAATTACCTAACCACAAACTTAAGTGAAAGGCCTTTCTCTTTAAGGGCTCCCCAGTGCCCTTCTTATCAAACTCATAGTTCCCTAAGACAAGTAAACGTTCATCGCTGTATCGCCCTCCTGTTGACACCATGTCATAGAACATCGGCCTCTTCAAAAACCTTGCCAAGTACCGATAGCCTACTTTATGCGGGTTCGTCTTGAGCGTGTAATACACACATAAATCATTGACTATTATCAACTCCTCCCCCCAGCCTTAAGTCGACCATTTATTACCCCACATACCCTAAATAAATCATAGACATTCGGATTGAACTGACCAGGTACCACATAAAAAAAGTTCATTAACTTTTTTTGGTCAACTCTAAGGGGAAGCTTCAACCCCTTCTTAATTTGTTCTTAATGAACCAGAATCCCATTTAAGGGTATTTCCTGGTCAATCATTTCATACTAATACTCCTCTAACCTTATATCCCAAAAAATGTCGTGCTTCTTCTTAAAACATAATATTTCTTTAGTCTCTGGACCCTCTCCATAACATGCCCTCTCACCTTCCTCTATATCTTCTTCCCCAGCCCTACTACCTTCTCGATCACTAGCTTGGGGCTCGTGATCCACATCCGTCTCAGTAGCCTCTTGATCAAATAGTTCGACAACCCTAGGTGACACCCTAAACTGTTCTACGCTAGCTATGTCTGCACTACTCGACCCTACCCTATATTTACCTCCCAACTGTTGTACATAGGTCCTTACACCAATCATCAGAGGTACTACATCTTCAAGGTTCTTGTATATATTGTTCTCATCATTTTCAGTGGGTTCATAAGTTAGTATCTATCATATCTAAGACATTTATATGTTCATAAGTTCATATATTCATCTTCATATAGTTGCCGAGATTAATCCCCAACACATCATTCTTAATTTACTGTCTACTACTATCATTATTGTAGTTCGATTTACTACATGAAATTCTTAATACACTTATATGACTTTTCGTAGTCATATACATCGATTACTGTACTACGTTCAGTTCTCGATAAATTTTTATTTATTATTATAAACATCGAGCACTTATTTAATGTTTGTTTCTCCACTTTCAGGAATCGTAAGAGATCTCGAAGAAACTTGAACCATTTCCTGCCAAAAACATTCTCGTTAAAAAAATGGATATCACCTTTTCCGGCGAAAATTCTGGCCATATCTAACCTACTTTGACATGCAATCCCTACATCCTCGCCATGAACCCAACTAATCCCCTACACCCACATCATCTTTACCGTGAAACAAACTGCTCTATCTCTACCACTCACCACCAATTACGCCTTGCCATCCCCTACAATCCCCTTTATTAACCATTGCAACTTCATTACCCTCCAGACCACACCGTTCACAGTCGTTAACCAACCTCTGCCACAAACCCTAACCCCATTTTATCTTAAACTAATCCTCCTCACAATACATAACTTCCTTCTACAATTACTCTATATATTTCTACATCTACCATAATACAATAATAAACAAACAAAACAAATTGGATCATAACAGTTACTAACCTTGTAACCTCGCTGCCTCTGTAACCATCTCTTTAGGTCGCTTTGCTTTTTCGATCCACACGACAATCTCCTCCTTCCCAATTGTTAGCAATGATCCAAGTGACGAGATTAGTAAATTTGCACTAGATAAATTTCTTACGAGTTTGTAAAATATGAACAGTCTCCCACACCCGAGCTATTTATAGACCACACGTACGTGACTATTCATCGCACCACTTAGCGACAGTTCCACTACTCAAACATAAGGCCTCGCACGTATTTTCTCGACGTCCTTGACCCTTTGCCTTCTCAACATCAACAAAGCCCTACATTCTTGTTCCAACCCTTCCATATCTTGAAGAATTTCTTCTGAAACATTCGTACTCAACAATGCACACCCTATTTTATCGCAAAGATACTGTACATCATTTTCTTTATACTCCCAAATTTTACCCAAAGGAATACACCTTGTCATAATTAATTACCCTCATCTCACCCCCCCCCCCTATTGTTATTTAATCAACAAACCCCTATATTTTGAGCACACATTCGTCAAAATCCCCAATTCAAATTTCAATCGACGGACAATTACATTACCAGTCATTCTTACATTTTAACATTTTTTAACTCAAAAGTCATTCGACAAAAAACAAAAAATTAAAACCCACAATAAAACATCAACAATTTTTTATCACATCAAATTCAATTTTCATTTTCATATTAACAGTAATTTGACCATTACATGTATTTTTCCAAACTCGTCACATTACAAACCCCTAGCTACAGCATCATCTTTTCTCTTCACCAACTTCTTCAACACGCTCAGGAAAGTCCAATATTGCAATTAGCAACGAAACATAAAATCTTCCTCAGCGTCCTTGGCCTCTGCCTCACTCATACCATCATAATCAGGTTCCACAGGATCCTCCAAGTGAACATTGACATTCCGCATGAGTTCGATATACTTACCATATATTTCCCAATACTTTTCTTGCACACGACTATATACCTCATTACGTATCTGCGATCTCGTTTTCACCATTTCTTCAAACCAAAATGACTCTTATTCAAACAACAGGGGATACTTATAGTCCCCTATAGTCAAAGTCAACGACCAAAATTTTATTCACCTCGGAACTATACATTTACCATAGTCAAATCAATTAACCTCAAAAACTATTCCTGGACCAAGTCAATCCACTCTACTTTGAGTGGTTTAGACAGTCTGGAAATCACCTACTCACATTTTACATCGATAACAATTAAAAATGCATAATCGACAAACCACAAAATTACACACAAAGTCGTCAAAGACAATAACGTTTATTTCTTAAACCAACTATTGCAGATTACATTCGATATAAATTATCCTTCGATTACATTACATCCACTTCACTGCTATCTTTACATTCGACTTTACGTACTAAATACTCTATGCTTTTTTTCCCAAGAATCTGACAATATAACATTTTTTCACCAAAATCTAGCATTGACTCTGGCACCGAAGTAAAGATATCCTAAAAAACTCAATGAACCTCAAGTCATTGAGCTTCTAAGAGCTGCCTCAGCAAACGGCAGCAAAAAATTACAAGAAGCCTCAACAAAAAATTGTAAGACGCCCATCCAACCTTCAAATCCTCGTCTTTAACACGAACAATTATCCCTTCTCCCCCAAAATGATATAATCTAATTTCTTCAGCACCGTATCGTAACCCAAATGGTTCCAACGGATACAAACATTCTCTGACAATACCTTCCCCCACCCTCCACACCATGACAGAACCAAAGGAAACGTTACAAAGGCCTAGTTTGGGGAAGAACTTTACATCAAATTCCTCACCATCTTCATCCTCCGGCGACATATTATGCCATACTTGGGGCATCATCCTTATAACCCACCACCATAACATCCTCCTTATACCGGCTATTTATACCTAACTTCAATCTGTCAGGTTCATTGTACCACATTAATTGCTCCTTGGGAATGGCAAGACCAAATACAGTCTACCTTGACCTTGGAAATGACAAATAGACGATTTGTCAAATATTCGGCAAACCTCTTCAGCTTCCAATTTCTTCTCGACGCAACCACAAGTACTTATGTCGAGAATGGGGTGATTGTAGTAGCATATTCCCCATATTCGGCAAGAGTAAACCAGCACAGTGTAGTCTAAGCAGTCATACATAATCAAAAACATATAGCATTCGAGAAGATACCCCCAGTCCTCGACCTACTAAATATAGACGTTGTACTTGGTCAAGAAAGAGCTGTTAGAGATCCGCGAAGTTCGCCGCCTCCCCCGGAATAGGGATATTTTCTTTCTTTTTGTAAACTGCTTATATCTACTATAAATATAGGCAGAAAATAGATTATTCAACACCCCGCAATTCGCAACATTACCATCGTTACTTCTTAACCCTACTATCACTCCAAAAACTTGTAATAATTAGCATCTTACTAGATTTTACATCAAAATTTTCCTCGAGGTCGTAGTTTTTCTCAGCTTTTACTGAGTTTTCTACGTAAAATCTTGTTTATCAAGTCTTTATTGTATTCTCCTTACGAATAAGTATTGGCAAAGATTCTCCTTTAGGAAAACTTGCCACTATAATAGTGACCAAACTTATGATACTTAAAACATTCAACTCGACTTAGGTCTGTGTCAATGTTGGTCTGTCTATTATTTGATTTTACTCGATCATGAGGGTGTGGCTTATAATTTACTGATTGCCCTTATTTTTGAAATTGACATTTTTAAAAAAAATTAAAATTGCTGACTAATAAGAGCATTAATATGCGAATCAATATCCAACCTCTCATCATCATCCGAGACATATGAGTGATCAATCTCTCTGGCACCCTTTAAAGTTGAAAACTTAAAAGCTACACTCTTGATCTTCTTAGGATTTTCCATTTTCATCTCGAGTTCAAATGTTCACAACTTTTTAGCTAATGTATTTGGTTTCATTTTCTTAAGATCTTGAGCTTCCTCGATAGTATTATGTTTGGATCTAAAGCTCTTAGGCCGAGATCTTAGAACTTTGTGAACAATTTGGACATCGGAATAAGCTGCTCCTAATGCGGTACTAGTATTTGCAATATCACTTAGTCTCGCATTTATAACTTTCTTTCTTTGACTGTATCATCGCCTTCATGAGTTCAAACTAAAATATTCATAACTTCTTTTGAATTGGTACAAGCAGAGGTATGTTGAAACTCACTTTAACTCACAACCATAAAGATAGTATTACGACCCTTCGAGTTATAGCCGACAGTATCATTTTATTCCTTTAACCATTAGTTTCTAGGCATAGCAACCTCTATAGCACTACCTACCGGACCTTGCATTATGGTAGGGTGCTTCCATCCATCCTTCATGGAAATCAATGCATATTTCCTAAGTGATTAATCGATAATCGAATTAAAGATTGAATTGTAACGAAGAATTAACAGATAACAAAAAATTTGGTGAGATAATTTCCCAATAGGAACTCTATTGCTCAATTTGATTGATTACAATAAATTACTCCTCAAACCCTAAGTTTAAGATTACAAACTTAGATCCTTTCATATTGCCCAACCTTACCCTTTTTATGTAGGCTACAAGTTTCCTAGTTACAATATAGGACTAAATTGCCCTTAAATGCACAAAAGCTAGAAGTAGTCACGATAGTCGTTCGAACAACTTCCCTTATTAAGCTTGAAAACTAAGGTAGAACCAATGTCCCTCTGGGAAGCCAAAGTCATTCAAACGGCTCCAAATCTCGTTTGAATGACTTGCCCAAATAAGCCTTGAAAACGAGATAGCAAGAATCCCTTCTTTTAGTCTTTAACTTGTTCGAACAACTCTAAGGCTCGTTCGAGCAATTTGGCATCTTTTAAGAGGTGTAATGTCTAGATGCTCCTAGATTATGATTTCTTGCTCTGGCTAGAACTGAAGATGAGGGAAAGCAGTCATGTCCATTTCTCTATTGTACCACTTCGACTAGTATGGTAGTTAACCTTTCTTCCCAACTCTGAACGACTCGATACTTCTTCATCTTGTAGTAGTAACCTTCCACTCCAGAATACTATCATTCTGCAACGAATCTTCTCTTTCTATCTATAACTCATTAACTGATGATAGGTGAGTGTCAATTGTAGAGTTTTTATCTAGAAGAGACGACTCAAAATGTTTCAAATGCTCAACATTAATTACCAAATACATATTCATAAATGGCGGCAAATCTAATTGGAATGCATTTTCACCAATCTTCTTAAGTATATTAAATGGACCATAATAGATAGGGCTGAGTTTCTTACATTTTCCCTTTAGTTATTCCTTACCCAAATACAACCAAACTAGGTCACATTCTTAAAAAGTACACTCAACCTGATGATTGTGGTGCCGAGCCTTATACTTTGCTTGAGTCTTCGTTAATTATACTTCAACCGTTTCATAAACCTTACTTATCCTATCAATGAAACGTTGAGCTTTAACTTGTTCATTTTCTTCTATTTTAGACACCATCTTATCTCTAAGACTAAAGGCTATATAAAAGGGGATTTGAGGTAAGTACCCATGATAAACTTCAAATTGAGACTTCAAAGTGAAACTATGAATCGCTTGGTTAAAAATAAACTGAAGATACGGTAAATTCTCATCCTAATTTTTAGGATACTTAGAATGTAATACCCATAATAAATAAACAAAAGTACAATTTACGACCTCTGTTTGCCTATTAGTCTGCGAATGAAATGCGGTACTTCCCTTCAACTTAGTGTTTATCATTCCCGAAAACGATCTCTAAAAATGCCCAAAAAATGGCTATCCCTATCAAAAATAAAAAAAGAAGGGAGCCTGAAATACCTCCAAACGTCTCTAAAAAATAATCACGTTGTTCCTTCCCCTGTAATCGCCTTCTGGCATTGAATAAGAACTATCATCTTGCTGAATCGATCTACCACCACAAATAGAAAATTATTCTTACACTTGGTCATGGGCAAACCGTCCATAAAATCAATTGAAATACTATCCTAAGGTCAGTTAGGTACTGGTAATGGTAAGTGTTGTCCCAACTTACGATTGGAAGGCTTCGATGTGTTATATAGAATGCAACCACGAACCATACGAGCAACATCCACCTGCATCTTCGGTCAATAGACATAATACTGCAAATTCAAAAGAGTTTTCTCAATCTCGAAATGATCTACCACCTGGGAATAATGAGCTTTTCTAATCCAATGCAAGCAGTATCTACCCTCAGAAATACATATTAAGACTTCCCCTTTAAATCAAGTCATCCTTCAATTCACACTCACATGTCTTGCCTTATAGAAAACTTCTGGTCTTTGCCATCAAAGAGTGGAGAACGATTAGCAGGACCTCTAAACTTCCCAAAATCCATTATTCTCAAGCAATCGAGTTAGAATCCACGCTCATGTTGTTAAGCATCGATGCGTGACCACTCTGATAACAATTAAAATTTTAGACTACTTAAGATTAACCAATTTCAATTAATTTAGGTCAAAATTAAAAGGTTCGATAATCCTTAAATTAGTGGTCTAACTTTAGCCTAATTCAAGTTGATTTAGTAATCCAATAGTAAAAGTTAATAGTCACTAATGCTCAGAATAAATAATTTTAACCTTGTGGAAAACCCCTTTTTAGGAGAAAAATACACAGGTGGCTATCGAATCGCCCAACGGCTAAAACTCTGTTATTGAAAATAAATTATAAGAATTCAATCACTTATAGATTAGATAAGCACATCCCGTAGTTAACTCTCTTCTAATTGAGCATTTTACAATCGATTCTTCATTCTTGCAATGCCCTGCTTCAATCTCTCGTCAAAGCTTTCAAGCTTGAAAGTCATAAACTTTTCAAATCAAGATTAGGTTTTTGGAAATTCTACGATTGATTCAATTCGAGATTTAATTTTTTTAAAATCTCTCGATAAATTCTCTCTTCTCTCAAAAATTTCAATCCCTCGAAAAATTGGTTTTGGAAGAGTTGAAATTGAAAATATAAAAAAAAATCATTTAATAGAAAACTGAAAAATCCAGTACTCGGTTCGAACAAAACAAAAGTCTAACAGAAAGACTTCTGCCTATTCTATTTGAATAGAACAAAAGTCCATTCGAACAGAACATTACTTTTGAACTTTTGTAAAATACTAAAGGCCTAGAGTATTTAAGCAAAATGGTACAAAACCAACGTACATGTTCAGTGTTAGTCCAGTTGTAATCGTTCCGCGTGCACTTTCTCTCACGATGAATAACCACGAGATAGTTCTAACACTTACTCTAGACACGAAATTAAACCAATACAAAATATGGATGTTTCAAATTATAGTTTCATATTGAACTTCCTAAACGTAAAAAATGAATTTAACGTAGAAATATTGTTAATTAGGATGACCCCAACCGTTATTATTCATACATGAAAGAAAATATAAAATAACATGACATCTGACTTTGCCCCCGGAATAATAACACTAGAAAACAGAAGAAAATATGGATCCAAACTGCTTATAAACTTCAAAGAATTGTGTACTACTAGTTGTGCCTTCATCGCATATCTCTCGTGTGGGGATAAATTCTTGACAGAGTATCTACTATATTATTGAATGGGCAGCTTTGAACAATGGTCTAAAAATTATACCTATTTGGGTCTTCCTTTTCCCCTAAAATTTGTATATAACTTTATTTTATGGAATGATACATGTTTTTGACCTTTGGTTCTTTATTTCCACCATTTTGCTGTGTATTGCACACATTAAAAACAACAAAATCAAAATAAAATCCCTGCAAAATCAGATATAAAGCTGTTACATCATCTTAAGAGAGCTAAATAAAACAAAACAAAAAAACATACTGAAAACAATGATAAGCCTTTAGTAGTTACTATGAGACCTATTAATATTGAAGTTAAAGGCGAAAGAGTTCTGCACGACAGAGATCGAATAGTATCGCCAAAAAGTAATGTGCATCTGCCATGGCTTTCCATCTCAACAAAATAATACTTACCGTCTAAGAGTAATGTTGGTACGCAAAAACAAAATCACTTCATCCAATTACCATACATTATCCAACTTGAAAACTGAATGTGACTGGAGAACTCTTGATCTCTGAACTTGCAACAAGTCTCACTAAGATACCTTTACAACTTATCATCTATATTTCCTAGAAATTTAACATCTTTTGACTTGATATCTTTGGAATTCAGTCCAAAGATAATTAGTTGCCTGGCCTCGTTAAACTCGTTATTTTGAAGTTGATAACTTTTTCAGTGCTCGGTTTCTCTGTGGGGGATTGCTTCATGCAACTCCCATCATAATGTGAAGCAGCCTATGAGAAAGAGATAGCGGGACAAAAACTTTTGTTGTTTTAGCACAAAGGAAACAAACAGTGTGCAGATTCGCCTGCACAACCACACATCTAATAGAAAGCTCACAGGGTCTCTTGTATGCTTGCTTCAGTTTTCTCTTTAAGTGCACATACCAGACACTATGGTTGTGCTTGGTTTGCGGTATGGGAGTGCAAACGCACGCCCTTGCAGGTTGATTGGTTGGGCCTAGCACCAGCTTGTATTTGGGTAAAATAAATCCTTACCGGAAAAAAAAAAAAAAAAAAAAAAATTAAAACCAAAAACCTAATTCCCAAAAAAAAATAAAAAATTTGCAGATCTCTTTTTTGTTCTATAAACTCTCCAGATCTATTTCTCCAATCTCCATTAATGGAGGTTTAGATTTCTCAAGAGCATCCAAAGGTCAACCCCTCTCTCTCTCTTATCTTTCCTTCAATGGTCTCTGATTTCTGTTGTTTGGCAGATTGTATTGTTAAAGCATTGAGTTTGCGCGATTCATCAATTCCGTGCCGTTCGACATTGAGTTCGCTCTCTCATTCTTATAATCAAACTTTTCTCCTTTGCAAGCTATGGATATGGAGGTAAATCATGATTTACTTGAACATTTTCATAGATTTGAGATTGATTGATGTTTGCTTGTTCTATATGACCCCTCTTATCATTGTTTATGTGTATTTGATTTGTACTTCTTATTTAGATTGATGGGTGTTAGTAAATTTTGTTTGGAGTTGTCGGAGTTTGATTTTGATTGTTGGGATTTTAGGAAATTGGAAGATATGGGGTGATGGGTTGGCTGAATTTGGTGATTAAGGTGTTGGGGTTTTGGTTTACATTATTAGATATTCATTTTAGTTTAATTCCCTCTTTGTATAACCTATTTGTTTGAGTAATGAGTGAATCTAAACATGAATTGGAAATATATCATATATGAATTTATTGCTATGAAGTAGTATATCTATAAAGTATTTATTCGACCCAATGGAGTTGTTTAATCCTTTCATTTATGTTTTTTTTTTTTTTTTTTGAAGATGAATGGTAATAAAGATCATAGGAATAATGTCGTAGTTCTTGCTACTACAACTATGAATAATGAAGACCATAGGAATAATGCTATTGTCATTATGTAGATCAATATTATCTAGCAGATGCGCATTTACTCTTGAACCAGGAGTGTTACCTCCATTTTGTAATACTCGGTATCATCTCAATGACCAAAAAGGGCATAAACCTAATAATTATAAAGAAATATTCAATAAAAGACACGCGACACTCAAAAATTTGATCGAGAGGGCTTTTGGAGTTCTTAAGAAGCGGTGGAGTATACTATCAGGAGAATCATTTTACCCATACAAGACTCAAGTGAAGATAGCGATGGCGTGCTTTGTGTTGCATAACCACGTTTTAGGGGTTGATCCAAATGATTCATTCATTCAACAAGTTGATCGGGAACTTCAACTTTCAGAAAAAGATACTAATGAATAACAAGAAAATCCACCATGTTCCGAGAGTAACCCAAGAAGGAGATTAAGTGCTGAGCAAAATCAATGGGTACAATTTAGAGAAGACATGGCTAAGCGAATGTTTGACAACTTCAAGAATGAGAAAAAACAACTAGTATCTTAATTAATTATACATTTTTATGTTACTTGTTTGGTTCTTACTTGTTATGTAAATATTATATTTTTATGTTAATTGTTTGGTTGTTACTTCCAGTTTCGATGCATCTTTTATGTGTAAGTTTTGTCTCATTGGTTTAATTAAATTTATGCATATTAACAATCAATATTGAGTTTGTTTTGCATTTCTTTTAAATGTATAGGGAACAAATATGAGTAAGGGAGTATGTATCGGTAAGGGAGCTCGAAAAAAGAATAGAAGGACTAAGAAAGCAATTTTGAAATGGAATGCCGCAATGGATGCGGGTTTAATCGAGGTCTTGGTCGAGAGGCGTAGATTAGGTTTAAAAGAAAATAATATATGGGATGATAAAGTATGGACCATGGTACAGAAAGCTGTTCAAGAGAAAACATTCATTCAAGTAGAAAGATCTCATATAGATAATAGATATCGATCTTTAAGGAAGGAGTATATTGCAATTGATCTTGTCAAATCAAAGAGCGGATTTGGTTGGGATTCAAGTAAAAAGACAGTCACGGCATCTGATGAAGTATGGAAAATACTTTTAGAAGATCCGATAATATATCTTATTTTATATAATTTGACATCTATCTAAATATGTTATTAATGTTTGTTCACTTTAACTTTTTCATGTTTTCAGAAAAACTTTGACGAGTTTAGTCGATTTCGTTATGAGGGGCCAAAGTGGAGTTTTGAATCACTACAAGTTATTTTTGATCAAAATCATGCTCCAGGGAAGTATAGTTTCAATGGGTTGGATTCTATTGATGCGGATAATGATATTGGTGGCGATGATGCATTGGAAGTAGATAGTGCTAGTATGGCGACATCATCGGCTAGCAAACGACCGCGAGTGCACGGGAAGAAAGTGAAAAATGATGTCAAGGTGAAGCATGTGCTCTACTCATTGCATTCAATACTGGAGGATATGAAGAATAGTATAGATCGCGTAAAGCGTGCTTCTAATATGCGAGAAGAGGTTATGAAGGTTGAGGGTTACAGTGAGCACTTTCTTCATAATGCTTGGTATATCATGATGCGTGATCCTGTTGAATTGCAATTATTCATGGCGGGTGATGCGAAAGATAAGAAGATGGTGCTAGATGGATATCGTAATCGGATATATGAATGAGGTAACTACCAGCGAGTTTATGTTTTGTTGTATTATCGTTTAGCACTGATTATTTATCCTCGTGCTGATGTTAATGGTCCTTGGAATTATTTTATTGATGCTCACATCAGTGATTTACACGGAGCTTGTTAGCTTCCTTGAACTGTCTGTTATTAGTCACAAAGCATGAAGTTTAGCCTTTATAAGATAATGTTATTAGTCGCAAAATCGTTTGTTATTAGTCTTTATAAGATAATTGTTATTAGTCTTTATAAGTTTAGCCTTTATAAGATAATGTTATTAGCCTTTATAAGATAAGTTTAACCTTTATAAGATAACTGTCTGTTATTAGTCACAAAATTGGTGAACAAACTACAAAATTGGTGGACATAATTTATTTGATACAACATAACACCTTTATAAGATAATGTTACACATGCATCCATTGGGATCACATCTTACAAGTATATCACTGCAGAAGACTGGATTTTGTAGCACCTCCCCTGCGTTATAGATACAAGTCATACCAATTCCTTTGCCATCGTAGTGGGGGACTGAACTTAGATCACCCATCAATGGCCATTCCAAGCTTTGTTTGTTGGGTTTTGAATTAAATGTCTTGATGCCTTGTTCCAGCACGCTATAACAAGGCAGCAGCAACTATGATATTTGTGCAAATGCTTAGAACAACATCCTCCAGGACTATTGATCTTCGTGATAGAGGGACTCTAGGTTGGAAACATCCTGCTATGAGTGATTCCTTCAACAAATGGAACTCTTTGTTTGTATCCTTCACCAATTAGGTCAGCATCGGAGTTTATAGAAAGACCTCCTGTGGAGGATAGAAATAAACCAAAACATAAGCCAATCTGAAAGAAGCAGACCTGTGGAGGACAAAAAAAATCAGAAGGAAGCAACTCAGTAAATCCTAAAGCAATAAGCAGACCTGCAAGGTGATCAGCCACTTTATTTCCCTCTCTGTAAACATGGTAAATAATGAAGTACTCAAGTTGCCTTATAAAGTTAAGAATAGAACAGAGGATAACTCTAGCTTCCCAAGGAGGAGCAGTCAGTCCTTTAACGACACTAATTGCATTTTAGATCAGTAGTAAATTCTTACTGTTGATTTGATGCTTGGCATTTTCCCTCTGAGCTCACTACTAATCTGCCAAAGCGTTTAAATATCTATATTTGTTTTGTTCAGGATTTTAAATGTGAAGTTTACCTGAAATATAATATTGGGTTGACAGTAATGACAAGAAAAAGAGATGGGTCCCACGAGAAACTCGAAGATTGATGGCGCAATGACCGTAGATCCCTCCATTTTGCAAGCAGATGCCCATGCAGCTTGGAAAGCCTAATTCGGTGTGAGACATGTTCTTCTGAGAAGGATTTGTGTTTAGTTTTTCTTTATTGCATTTTCTATTTTTTGTTTTTTTTTGATGTATTTAAGAACAATACTGTCTTTTGTTTTGAATTCTAGTGATTTTACTACTGGATACTAGGTAATTGTGGTTTTCTTCCACCTTGATCTATTGGGAACTTTAGTAATGTTGGCTAAAATGTTCCTAATTTGTATAGCCCTTTGATTAACCACTTGATTGTATCATTTCCTATCAAGTTTTGCATAAAGATCTTGCTGAAGTGGCAGAATGAACATCTGAATAATAGTTTTTATTCTTAGATGTATTATCAGAATTCTAGTATAATTGTGTCATTTTGAAGGTGTACTTTTGTTAAATCTACTACTGAACATCTGAAATTTGAAGGTGTACTTTTGAAATAATTCAGTTGCAGAGCGATGCTGAACCAATCATTAGTGGTTTGCACCGGCTTGTGGTGGTGCGAACCAATCGCCATTACATTGGTGCATTGCAAGGAAAGCATTGCAACTCGATGCAATTGCACCCGCTTGCAAAATGCACTCCCATGCCGCAAACCATGCAATTGAACCCGCTTGCTTCAGTCTTCTCTTTAAGTGCACATACCAGACACTACGTATATAAATAGCAATATACAACTACACAAGGATTTCAATAATACTAAGTAACAGTAAAAAGTCAATTAATTACAAGCATTTGTCAAACATAACCATACCATATCAGTGAAATGTATATATGTAACAAAACTATAGGTCAATTACTAATCAGCATTCGTCAAACATTCAATACCCTATCAGTGATCTGTATATATTTGAGGTACAACTTCTTTTCTTTGGTTATCATATTCTATCTATGAAGCCTTAACAAGGTATTCAATCAACAGCTCGGAATAGGGTAAGTAGCGCTAGGAAGAGGTTGATGACATCAAGATAGAGTGAGACAGTAGCCCAGACGTACTCATCGTAGTTGAAGCGCTTAATCAAGTTGTCAGTGTCGTAAATGATATACCCAGAAAAGACAATTGCTCCCAACCCGCCATAAATTGCATGAGAAAGCTTCCCCAATGGGAACAATATCTGCAAAATGTTGAAATTGAAATATCAAATTCAAATCCATGAAAAACAAATACCAGAACATGTTCGCTCAAAGCTTAAAAAGATTAGTAGGAATAAAACATACAAAACAAAATACTAATAAATACCTGAATAAAACCAAAAACGATGAGCACAATGAGGGCACTAACAAAATAGGCCCAAGAAAAATGAAATTACGTCCTCTCTTTGCAGCCCAGAAAGTGTAGAGAGTAAGGCCAATGACCACAGCAGCTGTTAGAATTACAGCTTCCAATATAACCTTCCCTGTTAACAATAGAGACTATCACCATTTATATGAAGTTATTACTTAATAGTCACAACAACAAAAAACTAAAGGTCCAACTACTAAATGATTTAGCCCATTTTCATGTTAAATCACGCTCTTCAGTCTCAAAAATGCTCATATACAGTCCATTAACACGTAGTATTCCACATAAATTAAGTCTTCCAGTTCTTCAGTAAGCCCAAATACTTTATAACATATTAATTGCTTACGCCTTGCAGAATATAAGGAAAGGTTCTCTTCCAGTTCCAACAGATTTCTTTGAGGTGCACAACAAGGTTCTCTTACACAAAGAACATGGGATCAAGCAAAAATTCGGTCAGACATATTCGTCTATTTACATTAGTATTACGACCAACTGAGCAAAACCATGCTTGAAAATCATAACAGTCAAACAGCCAAACTTTTCATGTTATCATTTTTTAACATAAACTCATACTCAACCGTGTGAACTACTTTCACTGATCTAATAAAATATAAGGTCCAGATAGCAGCTATAAAACCATTACAGCTTACATTCATGAAATAATTATAATTCCGGCTATCACCACAAGTAGTATCTTCATTATAGGACACCACACAGGGCTAGTTTCACGGTTTCCGTCTGATCGTCCCCTTTAGTTTCTTCTTACATAGATTTAAGTTAATGTCCACCTAAGAAATTACATTGTGCCCAAATAGCATTCACTAACAGAACGTGCTACTTCACATTAAAAATATATGTTCAATAGGACATTTTATTTGATCAAGCATAAAGTATATTTTATTTTATTTTGAAGAGAAGCTGGGGTTTAGGCAGACCCCCACCACGCTTTATTCATATACTAATGATAATGGGTTCATGCTAAGGACGGGATAACAATAAATAGGTGTTTTTATCTTAAAGAGATAACTATTCTTCTGTAACTGTAACTGATTCTATGACTGATTCCTTATAAACCAATTTCGCTTGACTTATTTTTTGTGACAGCATATAAATCATCGCCATTATAAATTGAAAAAGTGAAAACCCATTATCTATATGGTTAAGAAAACACACTATTAACACATAAAAAATCACATGGAATTACATTCTATCCGTAGTTGGCACATGCATTTATTAAAATTGGGCATAACAATATGTTTCTTTAAGCAAAACTCAAATGTTCACCGCTCACATTATTAGACAACCTAACCCCCAAACTATTGACAAAACCATTATTCCTCCATATAACACCAATAACAAAAGGAAAAGAAAACACAAAGTTACGCATTCATACCACTGGTAAAAGCACATGATAACCCAACCGGGAACGCCAACGAAAGCGTAAACAACCCAAGCAAAAGCAAATTAAACGGATGCTTCTGTCGATACGCATAAAGCGGACACAAAACTGCGATCCAAACAAACACAATCAAACACCCAAAATTTCACAAAACCCACAAATCTTAAATCTTACTTATAAAGGGAACAATCAAAATGCAGATATAAACCGCCAACCCTGTCCCAGAACTCTTAAAGAAATGCCCAATGGGTTTAACGAAAACAACAACGGACGCAACAGCGATGGTGAGAAGCAATTGGACGGTGAGGATTAAGTAGATCTTGCGGATGAAAGCCCATCGAAGTTGTGGGGATTCAATCATCGACGGGTAAAGTTGGTTGTTGTTGTTGTTATTGTTTCCCGCTTCGATATCGCCACTTTTACCAAACGGGGGTTGTTGAAACATGATTACAGAGTAAGAAGAAATTCGGGTTTGTAGAATTAGGGTTTTGGTGAGAATTTGAAGGAGAGGTTTGGTTGAGAGGCGTGTTTGTTTGCCGCGCAATGAAGTTTGGTTTCTGATTCGTTTTGGTTTCTTGGTAGCTAAGAGCATCTCCAGCAGCCAGTGTGAGTGTGTGGGCTCTGACAGGGGAACCACAAAAAACCCAACTCACACTCTTCCTCTCCTAGCAACAAGTTTGAGTTGGACACGTGTTTTTTTGTTTTTTTATTTGTACTTGGAAGAGTTTAAAACACCGCGCGGTAAAATGAACACCGCGAATTGGTCTAAAACCCTATAAACATGCAAAACCCGGTAAAATGAACACTGCGCGGTAAAAGGAATACCGCGCGGTAATCTAAACACAACCAAACTCAAAAATTTTGACTCGGTTGAGTTACTGTAGCGCCACGTGAGCAAACCCATACTCGAAAAGTTGCTGCTGGGAGACTCAAAAGTGTGAGTTTGAGTGTGGGTTTGCAAACCCAACTCAACCCACACCCCTGCAGCGGATGCTCTAAGGATACGAGGGAATCACACGTTTTGTATGCCAGTTGGGTTCGGTTGGGAAAAATATAGGGACACAGCAAGGGGTAAGTAAGAACTAAGGAGTGTATTAGAACATCTTCAACAGTGGCTGGTAGTGTTACTGTGGGGATTGTACATAATATTTTTCAGCTCTAGGAGTGACTTGGGCTCATCAAATTTGTACTTGTTGGACGATTTTGAAGTCACTAATTGAGATCAGCTAAAATTTTTGAAGTCATCAAAAGTTAATAGTCACTAATATTCAAGAACAAGCAATTTTAACCTTGTGGGAAACCTTTCTCAGAAAAAAATTCACAAGTCGCTGTCGATTCGGCGGACAACTAAGCATCTACTATTGAAAATAAATTACAATAATTTAATCACAGACTTGATAAACACATCTCGTGGTTACCTCTCTTCTAATTGAGCTTCTTGCAATCGATTCCTCATTCTTGTAACACCTTGCTTCAATCTCACGTCAAAGATTTCAAGCTCTAATCTCATTAACTTTTCAAATCAAGATTAGGTTTTTGGAAATTTTGGTATTGATTCAATTTAAGGTTTAATTCTCTTTAAATCTCTCGTTGAATTCTCTCTTTTTTCAAAAATTTCAAGCGCTAGAAAAATTAGTTTTGGAAGAGTTAAAATTAAAAATAGAAAAAAACTTTTTAATAGAAAACTAAAAATCCCGTACTCTGTTCGAACATAACAAATAGAAAAAAAGTCTATTCAAATACAAAAAAGTCTATTCAAATAAAACACTATTTTCCTCAAAAAATACAACTCTTTTAAACTTTTGAAAATTAATAATAGGCTAGAGTATTTGAACAAAGATGTACAAAACCAATGTACATGTTCAGTGTCAGTCCAGCTGTAGTCGTTCCACGTGTACTCTCTAACGATGAATAACCACGAGATAGTGCTGACACTTACTTTAGACACGAAATGAAGCCAATACCAAATATGTATGTTTCAATCTCCCCCTTTAATTCATTTAGTGACAAAAACTATGACTATAAGAAGGAAAAAATTACAACTCGATGGACTAACTTAATCACTGAACATCCATGCTCATAGCCACTCTTTCATCCTATAACATCTACTCTGGAATCCCTGCACACTAAACAATATGCATCACGTAACCGTTTAAAAAATAAGTAATCCAATAGAAAACTAAAACTTACCCGGCTTACTTGTCACGATCACCTCTCCCCCTTTTGTAACAGATAAGCTGGATAGGAGCAGTAAAAAGTATGATAGTCAATGGAAGAAAACACAATATATGATAGAGATATAATAATAAATATCAAGTGCAAATATTCTAAAAAGAAAAGACTATCATAACAAAAGTGCACCTAAGTGTTAGGCATATCCTAAAGTCATACTAACCAAAATTAACATTCAACTATGATAACAGAGTGTAAACTGGAAAATTAAAAACATAGCGACCAAAAGGCGAGAAGCCGAATCATAGGCAAAAGATCAACTAAGTCTACATGTCATGGATGGGAGCATCATCACCTGAATGAGATCCTAAAAAATTATTGCTAAGACTTACAACAGAAGACTGTACCACCTGGATATTCTCATAAAGATGACCAAACTGAGAGTCCATGTAAGCATAAAAAGAGGTAAAGTGATGTGATATCGCTCTAACAGGTGCAACTGGCGCAGTACCAACTTGCGCAATACCTCCTCACTATCATCAGTCTCTGCATTACTTTCCTCGTGCATGTACTTCCTACTATTCTGCCAATATGCCAGATCGAGAACATTTCCCTTACAGCAGGGTTCCTCCCCCTCTGGAATACGATAACCAAGATCGGTCAAAAGTTGATAGATAAATTAACTAAAGGGCAAAACCCTGGTGGGAGAATCCGGGTTAGCAGTAAGGAGTATCTCATGAATAATAATACTTGGGAGATCTAGGTTTTGATCCTCAAGATAGAAATGCACTAGGTGGATCATATTCCCAGCAAGTACATTCTTATTCTCGAGTTGTTGAAAAATATTACGGTGGGCAATCATGTGGAATAAGAAAAGGACATGTGCCAGGTTTTTACGGTGAACATACGAACCTTTATCCTTCCCATAAGCAAGAAGTGAAGCCTCTATCTCCTTTTTTGTTGAAACATATCGTGAACAGGAGGCCACTCCATACGAGGAGTGGGATTGGGAGTATCTTTCAAATCAAAAGCCTTCAGAATAATAACCTGAGTTACATGGAAATATTGACCATCAATCATCTTATCAAAACTCTTCGCGTTCGTGCTCCAATTTTCATGCACATTTGACAGACTAACATAGAATGGACAAACTAGATGTGGATAACACGACAGCTTGGGCTCCAGAATCCCTATCCAACCACGTGCCAAAAAATTAGATTACAAACTGGCGATACTAAAAGAAATCTTAATCAAACTCGCCTCGTCGACAGACACCTCCCTCTGTTAATTGCAAAACTTGAGCTTATTCTTAGTCGACCAATTAGGAGGATTAGGATACATACCATAATTCTCGCCATTATTGTCTCGTGGCATCATAAGATGACGAAACCCTCTAACACCGCCAATGCCACTAACATCGCCTATAATCGGAGGTGGAGGGGCAGTACCACTTGTACTCTCCCCAACCACCATCTTGCCTCTCTTGACCGCAACTCTCTGAATGGGTACTAAAACCTCCGTACGCTTGCCTCTAGCCATAACCAAGATTCACAATCTCAACATTCACAATTAATACCCCACCTGGAAACAAAAATCCAAGCAACAACACAAACAATCACCAAGGGGTAGAAAACGGGTATAAAATGAGCTGGGTAGAAAACGATGGTAATATTTAAAGATACAAGAGGCTGCAAACGGACAAAACTTAGGGTGAGCATAACCAAGGCAAAAAATGGGTAACAAGAAAAATGCCTATTATCATATCTTCAATCTCACACTGTGGTTCCTGAAATCTTTTCGGGGATGACAATAAGTGGTTCTTAGTTTGGGAGTTGACACGTCTTACTAGAGGAGGGCACCACTCAACTCTCTCTGGGTCTCTTCTCTCTCTTCTTCTAAAGCTACTAGGGTTTACTAGATGTAGGAAGAAGTTCTCCAAATAGGTAGATCCCCTTCCTTCCCTATAATAAGGAGAGTTTTAGACCTAGAGGTACTCGGGCTCACATGACCTATGTAAAGTCTGAATCATACCTGTGGGGTTTTAGACTTTACCTCTCTACGTGGGCCAGATATAAGTATTCTTGTCTGTATAAATGTTTTTAACATGACTTATGGGTTGTTAAATGAGCTCTCTACTAAAATGTTCTCAACCAGGGATGGGGGAGCCTTTCACGACCCACTGGTTTTGAGGTAGTAAGAGTGTGCTCCTACAATTGCCCCTGCAGCCTTCGCTCTCTGAGAGGATGATAGAGGGATGAGTTTACATGTCAAGGTTACGGGCTTTGGTAATATACACGTGGCTTTATTCAGATCAAGGGATATTCACCTCTTGTCTTAGAAAATTGCTCATGTAATAGGATTTGTCACCTTTAAGCGGGTATCATCTCGTTGGGTGACAGTTAATGCTCGTATAAGTGGAAAGGTTGTTTGAACCGTTATTCCTAGGTATCACCATTTGCCATTATTGCATTTATTATTAAAATTTTGTGTGTATTGAGGTGGTGAACACCAGCTATCATAAATAATGCCATTGAGAAACGTATGTTGCTCACACACAGAAGCCATCTTTTCAACTACCCCCTCTATCTAAGAGCTGCAAACACTTTGTTATATTTCTTCTCTATTCTCTTTTCTTTCTTACTCTCTTTCAGTTTACCATTGTTGTTGCTCAGAGCTATGAGTTTTTTGTAGAAGAATTTAACTCGTTTGCTTAGTGCTTCTTGACAGTCACATTCGCTATACTCGGCGAGTTGAATTTCTCAACTGCATTTTTATTGTGTATGACTGTTTATTGAAAATGCCTGTATTTACTTTTCATGTGATCGTTGTGTGGGGTTCATGTCTGTGTTTATTTTGTAATGAATCTAGCTTTTGTAGTATTTTCATTTAATTGATAGTGTATCTACTGGGATAACTGCTTCTCTATGAGAGGCGGGCAAATGCTTTGGGTGTTAAGTGCCCTACTCATGATTTTTTGAGTAAAATGTATGTTATGCCCTTTAAAACATTTAAAATTAAGTTCAACTACCCTCTTGAAGGACGACCGCTTCTATGCGAGGAGTACCTTTTGATGATGGGTCCCTTAGGTGGCCATAGTTGTGGGTGTTGCCCCATTTTCTTTTGGAGTTGTTACTATGAGGTGATTATTGATGTTTATGCCTACGTGTGGACTAATTTTAGTTTAACCGCTACACTTGGCTCGTGTAGGTTCGACCGCTCATATTGAACAAGTCTTGTGTGCCTTTGACTAAGAAGTCTTTGGATGAGGGATGTACTTAGGCTCGTCTGTAAGGCCCATGTGTATTGTACACCTTACCTGGGAAGACCACCACCACCACAAACACAGGCCCTTGAGCCCCGCAAGGCTTAGAGGTTGAGTATCGCATAGATTTTTTTTACCACAAAAGGATCACTACAAGAAAAACAACCTGTAGGGAGAGCGAAAAAAGTGTTCCAAAAAGCTACTAATCCGCCCTATAGCTATTAGGGATGTCTTTTGGGATTGCAAAGTATTGCCCCTTTAGGGCGGTGTCCCAAATACATTAGAGACGGGTACATCAGTTTTTATTACTATTAAGGACGGCTTTAGAGACGACAAAAATTCGTCTTAAAAGGTCTTTATTTTTCAACTCTTTTGGGGATGGAGTGTAACCGTTCATAATACATAATATTTGGGAAGAATTTGTTAATCTCTAAAAGTATGGCGCCAAATTTTCCACCCAGCTCCAATATTATTGGGGATGGATTATTCTTTCTCTAATACGTAATATTTGAGACGGATTTGTTTGTCTTTAAAAGTATGATGCCAATATTAATAGAGACGGATTATTCCATCTCTAATACATAATATTTTAGACGGATTTGTTTGTCTCTAAAAGTATGATGCCAAATTTTTCCACCAAAACCACTATTAATAGAGACAGATTATTCCATCTCTAATACATAATATTTTAGACGGATTTTTTTGTCTCTAAAAATATGATGCCAAAATTTACCCGCTTACGATAATATTAATAGAGACGAAATAAATTATCCCTAAATAAGGTAATGCTAAATGTAGCATTTTTACAATTTAAATTACGCCCCTATTAGATAATAAAAATCATTCATTAACCACAAGTTAATTTAAAAGAAAGAATGATTTATTTATAAGATTCCACAAACACCAATTCCATCTAAATAAATAAGGTCTCAATCCACCTAGAACATTAAAAATTATTGTTCAACCACTAAATGTAACTTGAGTATTCAAATTAATGATCCAACCTCTTACGCACTAAACACGGAACCATCGATACATGAACAATATCTCTACGTACAATAAACACTTGCTTGTATCGCTCCCATAGTTGTTAAAAGAACTACCTGATATAAATAAAATAAAATTTTTACAACCTCTACCACAACATTAAAGAATAATTGCAAACCAAAATAAAAAAAATCAAGTACATATTATGAAATTGAAAATATAAAAATTTAAATAGTGCGTGACATATATATATCAGAGTCCTACGCCGAAGCAAATCAAATAGGAGAAATTCTGCTAAAATTTTTGGTAACACTTCCCTTGTAAATTAAACATTCCATTTTGTAACTGTTAGGAAAGATATACAATTTATAAATACTCAAGTGAATAATGTAATCTTTCAGTTTGAGAGCGCTTAGGGCCAGTATACATACAACACACTCCCAATTCCTAAGATTATGAAATCCACGCAAATCACACGATAATTGGATATCACATAAATGTCATATCAGCCACTAGGCTTTATAGTATATATAAATCTCAGCAACTACAAACATTAACACCTGATTAAGTATAGTTTCATAACATGAGTATAAATCACTAGAAGTTGCGACACTATACCACCAAATGCTACTCGACACGTAGTATAGTAAAATGTAAGATACTCGTATACACCAAGAATGAACTATACGATGATAAATCTGAAATTACACTCCCAAGAAAATTTACAAGTAACATTAAAAGTTTCTTTGCTAAGCTAGAAGAGTATGTTAGCTAAAGACCATTCCTAATTCTACTTGTATAATTGGTATGACCACAGAGCACAACGAGCTTATAAAATTCAATATCTTATATTTATATTATCATACGACTTATACCCCATCTTATTCTTCAGAAACAAACCACCATGTGTTTAACATAACAATATTAGTTTTATTTAAAACTAGCTTATCCTACATTAGTAACACTACACTCACTAGTAACATCTGTAGTGGTTGGCCTGGAAAATGAAAAATTAGGCCAGTACTACTTCTCTTATCACAGCATCATCCCTTTCTCTTAGAAAATTCCCTAAAGCCACTCTATTAACTGTATCTTTCTTCCTTCCTTATAAACAACATAACCAGAGAATTTAGGGTGGAGTTTTTTGTTGTTGACTACATTAGTAGTGCTATTTCTCTTTCCACACCACCAAAGTCGGATGAGAAAATAGAAACTTTCTTCATACCTCAAATTAGTGGTACTATTATGATGGCAAAGAGAGAATGGTCTTTTGATCTCTTCAATGTTAATTTCTTTTATAGAATTACGTCATAGTCGATCGTTAGGTCTCGTTTTTTGCCGCAAAGAGCTTGAGAGAGTGTGGGATGTGAAAAACTAGTATACCACAAAATGGTGGGGAAATGACCGAAGTCCTTGTTTAATAAAAACTCTAAAATTACCACCCCTCTCTCTCACCCCTAATACCCACAAGAACACAAAACTATAAAATTGCCACTTCACCCCCTCTTTCTCTCTACTAACAACCAAAGAAACTATAAACTCAAATCTTCATTCTGTTAAGCAACCAAACAAAAGAAATCAAAATAAGCCAAATAACTAAAATACAAAAACACTACAGCAAAAACTTCATTCTCTCTGCTAATCAGAGTCACATTCATTGTGACTTCTTACCAAAATTTGTCTAATAACCACACACATTGGATTTAATACTTCTAAAAAATATGTGATAAACAGCCCATTAATTCATCTAGAAGAATTTGACCAAAATATCTTTACCAATACCCACTCACACGAACCTTTTATTGCCATACTCACTATAAATCTCTAAATGCAGAGACATGAAATTGGGTTTGAAGATATAACTTCCAATAGGTAAAAATGACAACTTCATGACTTTAGAACCGTAAGCCCAAAAGTGGCTATATTCCAAACATATTTGCCTATTCTTTGATTGCAACAAAATCCAAATATAAATTAAGCATGGCGTAGAATTCAAACACAAAAATCAATCAACAAAGTAAACATATCCCATCATTTAGTTCATTTTTTTATGAATAAATATCCCATTGTATATATCATAGTTTCGCTTCCATCTATGTAATTAACAAAGTAATCACTTGAAATCAGGAATACCCACGTACCTCAAACTGTAATGTTAAGAAACGCAAAAGGGTTTTAAGGTAGACCCAGAATGATAATTTTAAATTGAAAGATTACAATCTGTGTTTGAAAAATTGGCTTTGGGATGGACTTACCTTTATCAGAAACCCTAGTTTACGTTTAACTCGATTCCAATTTCATCTTCAATACTTGCGAAAGCTAGGGCACAAAGGGGCAGAAGGGAACCTGGTTTAGTAACAATGGATGTCAAATTTGAGAGAGAGAAAAAGAAACCTTGTTCTTGAGGAGAAGATAGTGATAGCGAAAGAAGGAGAGGGGAAAAAAGTGAATTATTAGGGGAGAGATACTAAATCAATGGAAAAGATGGAGGGGAGAGGTAGAGATCTTTTTTTGGGAGAGAGAAGATAATTTTTGGCGTCGATCCAATGTGGAAATATGATTGAGAATAGAAGAAACCAAAATGCTATAATAAAGGGATTGCCATATCCATCAGTCCCTAAAATTTACTATTAAGGATGGGGTGATTCTGTCCATCCTAAAAAGCAAAAATATAAGAGACTGAATCAAAGTTATCCATAATGTTCTATTATTAGAGACAAATTTTACTCGATCTCTAATATCTGGTCCCTAATAATCATTTGTTTTTTGTAGTGGATGGTGTTGGGGAACTTGGCCCACGAGACTATTATTAGTAGTCGTTCTAGGGGCGCCTCAGAAACATTTTTGCCTTACCCTAGTGAGTGGAGATGACATGCTTCCTTAGCCGAGTACGAAGCATATGAGATAAATATGGAATATCTGGACATTGTTAACCAGCGTGCCAGGATGAGTGGGAGTGATGAATCGATTTGGCCTAATTGTCAGACTTTGGCACCAAACCAGTATATCAACTATTTTGGGCAGTTTGATGTTGGCCTTCAGTTCCTTTTGGATGATCTAATAAAGAAGTGTTTAAACTCGTTTGGACGAGCACCCATTCAGATGAATGAAATCTTTTATAGGGTAATGATGGGTTGTCAGTTAATTAACAAGTCTGTGCGCCCTTGCTATAATGTGGGTTGTACATGGTGGCTTATGAGCCTACAGTGCCACCTCCTATGACTCGTGCTTGTTCCAAAGCATTCTTCGAGGGACTCATAACCCATACGTCAGCGAAGGCGAGGGTGGGAGGTATAGTCAAAAAGTTTCTTGCTAAGAAGAGGAAAGAGTAACCAAAGGTTCAAAAAGTTACACGTACTTGTGCTCCCGAGTTGAGGTACTGGTATTATATCGCTTGCAAGATAGGAGAGCCAAATTTTTTTAATTTTCTCACTGGGGGGGGGGGGGAGATTTTTTGGAGTTGGCACCCCCTTCTTGCGATTAGGGCTTTTTATTTTGACAACGGTCCCAATCATCGTCTCTATCATAATGTATACTAAATGTATGTGTTGTCTTCTCGTATATGCGCATTCTTTCATCATTGATTTGTGATCTTATGTTCTATTTGTTCCTCACAGGTATCACTTATAAGAGCTCAAGGCTGTGTTGGTTAAGCATATAAAATTGGGAGTGTCGCGTGCTAACCCATATTTTTAATGGGGAGTTTGTGGCACATAAGTATTGGTCGCCAAAAAAATATAGTGAGCCACGTTAACGAGCTACTTGTAACACTAAATCTATTCATAGTGCCCATTCTTACAAGTCTGCCGAGACTGTTGAGAGGAAGCCTTATTTCCTTGCTGCAAAGGGAAAATTTTTTGTAAGTACCTCGTAGACTCCCCCTCTTGTTCCTGGTTTGAGCCCTTGTTTAAGGAGTATCAACATCCACTTTGAGAAGGATGTACATAGCACTAAGTGCAACAAGTCTACACCCCTGGGGCTTGCGGATGAGGAACTAGAAGATTTAAGGTGGGGGGTGGGGAGCAATAGCCCTTTTCTTAGTCCTTCGTAGGGGAGGCAACCCGTTCAATGGGTAGTGGTAAGTTAATCGTAGGTGCCTTGCCTGAGTGTAAGGTCCAGAGTATGCCTTCCAAGGACAAAGAGAAGGATCACTTGACCGAGGCTCTCGCAGACCCCCATGCTCGGTGTGCTGCGGCCGTTACTACAGTTCGTGTAAGAATTCTAGTTATGCAGACTTTCTTCTATGCTTATCTTGTGTATAAACAACTCGGCCTTTATGCATATCTTCACTTTATGTTTTACAGTGTAGACTATCTCTCGAAGCCATCCTTTAACATGGTGAGAATCTTGCTAGTCGTAATAATGACCTTGAGCGCTGCCTCACTGATATGCAGGCCTACCAGAATGAGCTACTTAAAGAAGTGGTCCAGCACGAGTTGGCCGAATATGTTGCCTATCAAGCACAGGCACTGACCAAGGATGCCAAAGTTCTCAAGGAAGACAAGCTGACACTCCAGCGGGACTTGAAGGCCACCAATGGTCCTGTGAAGAACCCGAGGTTTGAAAAGGAGGTGGACGAGCAAACACTCCTTGGGCAACTTGAGGGTGAAAAGATGGTGTTAGCAAACCCGTGGGGGCCGCGTGGAGGATCTCGTGGATAGCTTGGAAAATGTAGAAATGGAGTTTCTTTTATCTACCGACTGGTGGGTTGCTACGTTTCCTCCTCCCTTGTTTTCCTTGCGCTTAACCTAAGATGTCCCCGAGTTGCGTCACCATGTATTCTCCGGTCGGCAAGGTCCATTTTTACTTGGTTTTAAATGGGACATCATTGTCAGGAAGAGGCAGAAGTTGCTACAGAGGATGTTGTTGCGGCTGCCGCAACAAGCTGTGTCTCCGAAAGTAGTGATCCGTTAAGGTTTTCTATGAAGACTATTTTGATGCTCGTAGTGGCGATGTTGTAATATTAGGTTTATACTTTCTGCACCACCGTAAACTTTTAACTATTCAGGTCGCATAACTATACTATCTAACTTTGGTTGTTTTTCATTTGGATATATTTTTATAAGTGCAAACATTCTTCTATATGATGATATGTGCTTCTTTCTTGTCCTCGTTGGATTCTTTCCATCGGTCGTTTGGTCAACCTAGTAAAAATAGTTATTCAGAATTTTTCGAGTTAGCCTTGTTGAACTACTAACATTGGTCGTTATGGCAGCCTAACATAAATTATACTTCGGAATTTTTTGTTCCCACAAACTCTTTAATTAGACCTTGTTGGACTACTAGCATTAGGCTTTATGGCAACCTAACATAAAATATACTTAGGATTTTTGAGTTCCCACAAACTTATTTATTAGTCCTCGTTGGACTACTAGCATTGATTGTTATAGCGACCTAACACAAAATATACTTGGGATTTTTGAGTTTCCAAATACTCATTTATTAGTCCTCATTAGACTACTAGCATTAACCATTATGACGACCTAACACAAAATATACTTGGGATTTTTGGGTTCCAACAAACTATTTTACTAGTCCTCATTGGAGTACTACCATTGGTCATTTCTACGAACATAGGGGACCAGATTGGGAGTTATGCATTCCTGGTATCGATGTATCTTGGGAAGGTACATGGCTGATTTGGTTAAGTAATTTATATTGATGGTGCTGATTTTGACACCACATTTATTGATGGCATTGAATGCTATTTCTATAGTAAAAAAAAAGGTTGGCCCTTGAACTTTCACATGATTTGAACGTGATGAAGACTCAATCCTAATCCCGTTATGAAGAGATAGAAGCTTTGATAGCTCCAGTGAATGAAAGGTGGACTACGGTCTTGTTTGGGTCAGGAGGTTTGGATGATATTCCTCGACTGTGCCAGCATCCAGACATGGAGTCTTTCCATGAACGCGATCAAAAGGAGGCACAAGAAGAGTGGAATTTGTATGTGTTGTTTCATGATTTTATGGTGACCTCTTGTGACAGTGGTTTTGAGTTACAAACGATGACTTTGATAGAGCTAGGTCTCTACCAGGAATATCATTATGGAAAAGATTATCAGTCTCTTAGGAAAAGATGTGGGTATCCCGGGTGTCTAACCAAAACGAGCTTGTAATAACTTTTGCACTATTTTGATAAATAAAATTCTTATTTTGATTGAATTTTATTTACTCATGTTTAGTAACGTGTTTTGCTTAAATAACGCTCACGGTATTTGGGGATGATATTTTATGTTAAATATGCCCTCAGTAGTTGGGGAGGTTGTTTTTAGTTTTAAAAGCGACCCCAGTATTTCGAGAGGGCGTTTTACTTCAAAAATGTCCCCCAGTAGTTGGGGAGGTCGTTTTTACTTTGAAAAATGACCCTAGTATTTGGGGAGGGTATTTTACTTTAAAAGTGCCCCTAGTAGTTGGGGAGGTCATTTTTACTTTAGAAAGCAACCCCAGTATTAGGGGAGGGCATTTTACTTCAAAAATTACCCCAGTATTGGGGAGGTAATTTTTATTTCATAAAATAATGCTAGTATTTGGTGAGGGTATTTTACTTCAAAAATACCCCTAGTACTTGGAGAGGGCCCCAATATTTTGGTGTGGGCATTTTATTTTAATAATGCCTCTAGTATTGGGGAGGCCGTTTTTATTTCAAAAAATGACCCCATTATTTAGGGAGGGTGTTTACTTCAAAGCAGTAATTTGGTGAGGGCGCTTTACTTTAAAAATGCCTCCAATTTTCAATATTGTTTATATCCGACAAAACGATATTGATTTTTTGGTAAAATTTGTACAAAACAGATTATTTTATTGGTTCTACTTGCGGTGATTCATTGCATTCCAAGGGTATTTTAATTTTTCCTCGTCGTTGTTTATCAAATAGTAGGCATTTCCATCTACGACTCTTGAGATGATGTATGGCTCTTCCGAGTTTGGTTAAAGTTTTCCTTTGTTGTGGTTCTGGGCTGTGGGGAAGACCTTTTTTATCATGCATTCCCCCTCTTGGAACTCTCTTGGATGAGATCATTTGTTAAAATTTCTCGTCAGTATCTCTTGGAATTTTAGTATTTAGAACGAGGCCTCCTCTCTTGTTTCATCAATAAGATCAAGGTTTTTTGCGAGGAGACGCTTGATGATTTCACTGCAGATAACCAAAGATCTTGTTGTGTGGGCTATGACCTTTATGGACAATACTACCTCGGAACCGTAGGTAAGCATAAACGGAGTGAAGCGTATCGTCTTTCAAGGGGTTGTTCGGTAGAACCATAACACGTAGGGAAACTCGTCGACCCATCGACCCTTGGTGGCATCCATGCCCTTGCTGATGGCCATCAATTATTGCTTGTCGGCTATCTCGGCCTACCCATTCTCTTATGGGTACCTTGGGCTTAATGACAGTATTTTAATATTGTAGGGTTGCATGAAATCGATGACCTTACTGCCTATGAACTGAGTTCCCCTGTCTGTTATGAGAGCTGCTAGGATACCAAACCTTGTGATAATGTATTTCCCCATAAAATTGATCACCTCTTCTTCTCTTATATGAGCGAGTAGGATAGCTTCCAACTACATAGTGAAATAGTCTGTAGCGGCCAACAACCATTTACGTCTCTTAATTGCCATTGGGAGTGCCCCAACTGTAAGGGCATATCCCTCAATCTCACCTAAAATTGAGATGTTCATAGTTCGAATTACCTCCGTATCAGGCTCACGCATCCTCCACATGACTTCTCAATAAAATATTGCCACATATTCCACAAACTGATGATAAACGTAGGTCGAGCTTAAACTGAAAAACTTGAACAAGTAAAAGCCACCTGTCTCTCATGAGCTCAACAGTTACTCAGTTAACAACCACTAACCACATTGTTCAGAGATCGTGGTCCAACACGATGAAGAGTTGCGGAAGGGGCCTATATAAAGGTAAAGTTCCAGAAGAGACAAGGAACAGATAAGATATATGAGAAATCACGAAAAAGACTATATCATATGAGATTCTCAAGCACTCAAGACTTCTTATTTACAATATCAAATATTTTTAAGTCTAGAGATAACTTGTAATAGGATATCGTCAGCCTCACGCAATAAAAGTCACTGTTACAAAATACTCAACACGAGGTCGTGGTATTTTAGCATATTTATAGGTTTTCCATGCTAAATACCTATGTTATTTCTTGTTTGCTAGATTGCAGACACAGGTACACTGGTGTAAGGACTAATTCCAGGCCATGTCGAGCTCACGAAATTAGGCTATTACATTTGGCGCCATCTGTGTGAAAGAAATTATTTCCTCAATATCTTAAGACATTCAATCACTCTACTACAACATTTCAGTCAGGGTCACATCCAGGCGACCAACTCCCGGGTCCAGGTCGATCTATCAATTGCACTGAAACAACTTTTAGAGCTCTAAGCGAATCTCAGCCATATTCTCTGCCATCTGTTCGCCACAAGTCTGCAGGAGGAACCACTCAGATGGTTCCATTCTCTACCTGAAAACTCCATATGCACATTCGACCAGCTACAAAAAAAATTCCTTAAGATATATGCTCACAACAGAGATAAAGAATAAAATATGTATTCTCTTATCAGTCTCAAGCAATCCAGCGGAGAGATGCTCGAAGCATTTACAAAGACGTTCTTGGAACTCACGAGTAAAGTGGACAATCTTGATCGGAAGACTGTTGTTACTTCTTTCACCAATGCACTCCAACTTGACTACAAAGCCAAAGAGTACCTCACCCTCAACAAATTGGCGACCTTGGAGGATATGATCACCAAGGCCAATGGCTACGTCGACCTAGAAAGGATGATGCCCGAAAGACATAAATCTACTAATACTATCCTTACTTCAAAAGGTTCCTCTACAGATCGAAAAATAGAGCCTAAGGAGGACCAGGGTGACCAGAAGCGCGCCAAGTGAAACTCTAGAACCCTAGGAAAGGCGGGGCCACAAGTCAAACTTGTCCTCCCAAAGATGAATGTTCAAATCTCTGCAAAATTTCCAATTTTCCTGAAAGATAAGCTCTACTGCCTCTCCCAACCATTGGAACCAATCGAGAGCCGACCATACTACATTCATCATAAGGTAAAACATCATTGTACTGAAAATTTCTATGCTTTACAGAGGTTGCTCGTATTGATTTTCAAGGAGGGACGGATGCTCGAATAAATTATCGACCTGGAATCATACAAGGATGCCAATTATAAGAAGCGGCTCGAAATTGCCCTGGTCGAAGATCAAGCGGAGGAGAAGCATCTTTACCATATGCACCACAACAATATGATCAAGATGAATTAGATCACCAACTTTAACAGATTTAGGCGCAGGAGATTGTTAGAATGCTGTGATCTCACACCTCAAGATAATAAAGCTAAACTTCTGCCTGAGTCAAGCAATCGCCGACTTGGAATATCCGTCGATGATTGTGATACTAGCCATTTTAAAATTCTACATCATGATGCGCTAGTCATAATAATCAAGATAAAAAAGTTTGTCATGCACACAATGATGATCGATACTGGTAGCGGTATTGAGATCTTCTTTCAGAGCACTATCGACCAAATGGGATTTGTCGATCAAGTTATTCAGAGCGATACCGATATCAGCGGATTCAATAGTTCTAAAGAAGAGTGAGTAGGGAAGATCACCTTACCTATTACCACTAAACCAGCCACCATCAACGTCATCTTCTATGTGATCAACGCCAAATCTTGCTATCTCAGGATTATGGGCCGTTGTTGGATTCATAATATGGAAATGATCGCTTCCACATATCATCAAGTTCTCCGCTTCAAACACAACAATGGTATTTACAAAATCAGGAGTAGTCATAAGCTTTCTCAATCTTGTGAAAATACCGTCTCTGCAATTCTAGATACCTCTGACATATTTATTGTATAGCAATTACAACAAGTTGATTTCCCAGATCATCAGCCATCCACGAAGGAGCCCACAGAATACATTAACATTGATGGACCAGGCAGAGGTACTTTCATTGGTACTAAGCTATTTCAACACGAGAAAGACACTCTCATTCAGTTCTTACGACTAGATAGAAACATTTTTACATGGTCTTTCGAAGAAATGTCTAGGGTCGATCCGACCAAGGAATGTCACAAATTGGCAATCAACATCAATGCTACCGCAGTCAGGCAGAAACAGTGACGCCTATCACCACGACTTCAAGATGAAGTTAACATGGAGATCGAGAAATTTATCAAAGTGGGGTTCATTCAAGAAGCCAAGTATCCAGACTGGATATCCAACATCGTCGTTGTCCCAAAAAATAATGGAAAGGTCTGTGTTTATGTAGATTTTACCGATCTCAGCAAACATACTCCAAATGACAGTTTTCCTCTTCCCAACATTTATCAGATCCTTAATTCCATAGTAGGTCATGAACTCCTATCTATGATAGACGCTTCTTCAGGATACAATCAGATTCTACTCTTGGATGAAGATCAAGAAAAGACCACTTTCATCACTGAAAGAGGAATTTATTACTGCAAAATCATGCCCTTTGGACTCAAGAACGCAGGTACAACTTATCAGCGATTGATGACTACTATGTTCAAAGCACATCTTGAAAAAGTCGTGGAAGTCTACATTGACAATCTCTTGTGAAGGAGCTTACAGTCTATCAATCACATATTAGATCTCAACATAATATTCAATATACTTCGATCTTATAGGATGCGTCACAATCCTGATAAGTGTCAATTCATAGTACATTCAGGTCAATTTCTAGGCCACTTCATTAGCATGAAAGGGATTCGGGCCGATCCAGATCTGATTCGGGCTCACCTCGATATGCCATCCCCTAAAACAATAAAAGACGTTTAGAAAATTGACGACAAGATTATCGCAATCAACCATTTGGTTTCAAAATATTTAGACCACTGTCATTGGCTATTCCTATTACTCTGCGGTTGTACCATACGAGGAAAAGTTCAGCCAAATACAGAGGTTCAGTGGACTTCAAAATGTGAGGCAACTTTTTAAGATCTTAAAACCTATTTGGGGAAGTCTCCCATCATGAGCACCCCAATAGATAATAAGGTACCGATTACCTACCTCACAGTTACAGATACTTCACTCAGCTCGGTTCTCATTCTACTTGAAGGGAAAATTAAGAAGCCAGTCGACTTAATCAGCAAAACCCTCACTCCAACAGAAGCGAAATACTCTAAAATTCAGAAGCATCTTTTTACTCTTGTTTATACTTCACAGAAGCTCAAGAACTACTTCCAAGCTCATTCAGTCAAAGTCATGACGAACTACCCCCTTCGGGAAGTTCTATCCAGGAAAGAAAAATAAAGAAGAGTGCAGCAATGGTCAGTCAGTTTGGGAAAACATGATATCAAGTTCGAACAATGTCATTCTATAAAAGGGAAAGTCGTGGTTGATTTCTTTATATTTTCTAGTGGAAGATCTCGAGTGGGAAGAACACGATCCTAACCTTTTAGAGGATCCACCCCTAAAAGCATTTTTTGAGCGTGCTAAATGGATTACAAGGAAAGGGTGGAGACTTCTAATAGATGGATCAGCAGGACCCGTAGGGTCAAGAATTAAAATCATATTGATTGCCCCTTCAAGCGACAAAATTTAGAAATCAATTTTCCTGGATTTTGTGGCCTTAAATAATGTCACTGAGTACGAAGATCTCATTCACGGAACCGACCTCGCCCTCGAGCTCGGTTGGCCAGAAAGGTGGATAACTTAGATAAAAAAACTATTGTATCAACCTTCATCAATGCTCTACAAATTCAATACAGAGAAAAAGGGCATTTGTTTTTAAATAAACCACTACTTTAGAAGAAATGATTAAAAAGGCAAGCGGATATATCGACCTGGAAAGGATGATGGCAAAAAGGTATAAATCTACTAAAAAAATTCTAACCATGAAAGGTCCAAACACAGATAGAAACAGTGATCGAAGCGGTGTTGAATAAGGCAATAATAAATTGGATAAAAAAAAGGATGGAAAGACACGAAAGGGAAACTTACTGCCAAAGCCCATCATTTGAAAGTTAAATGTTAAGCTCTTTGAGATTTAACCGATGCTAATGAAAGATAAATTCTTCCGTAACGCTCAACCTTTAAAACCAATTTAAGGTAAACCTTGCTGAAAGCACCATATAGTAAAAGATCATGATACTAACAAATATTACGCCATACAAAGACATATGGAATACATCTTGAATGACGAAAGGATGCACGAATATATTATCGGCTTGGAAGGATATAAGAATGGAAGCTAAAAGTAAGAGGTTGATATCATTTAAGTCAAAGGAGAACCTGAGGAAAAAAATTTATATTACCTCTGCATCAATTACATGATTAAGATTTATCAGATCAACAATTTGGCCAGGTTCAAGAGAAGGAGATTGGCAAAATCCCATGATCTCACAGTAATGGAGAAAGAGGCAAAATTGCTACCTATTTCATTTGAACATTGGAATGTAGGGAATGTAAAGTTCCTACATCATAATACGTTGGTTGTCATGCTAAAGATGAAGAACTTTATTATGCACATTATGATGGTGGATACAGGTAACGTTATCAAACTCTTCTTTTAGAGTATGATAAAACTGATTTGGCTTGCAGATAAGGTGAAAATAAGCAAAATTGAAATTAGCATATTTAATGGGTCCAAAGAAGAAAGGGCTATAAATATTGTTCGACCTATAAAAATTGGACCCACTACCCTTGATGTTACCTGTAGGGACTTATCCCTCGAACTCACTCATAATCGAGCCCATGCAGCTCGATTTACCTCCATCTCAGGCTCACACATTTTTTAATACTTAACACTCCAGTCAACATTCCAACCAGCCCCACGAACTACTCATGAACTTGGGTCAAGCTAAACCTGGAAAACGTTATCCAGTCAAAGATACCTGTCTCCCATGAACTCGTCAATTATTTAGTTAACCGCCACTAATGACATTATTCGAAAAACGTGTTCTAGCACGATAAAGAGTTGTGGAGAAGCCTATATAAAGGAAAAGTTCCAAAAGAGACAGGGACCAGAAAAATATTACTCAAACTTTTTATTTACGTGATCAAAAATATTTATATATTTAGAGATCACTTATAATAAAGATATCCACTCCAAGTAATAAAGATACTTTAACAAAAATCCTCCATACGAGGTCATGGTTTTTGACCTATTCAAAGGTTTTCCACGCAAAAACCATTTGTTTCCATTTCTTACTTTCCATTAGAATATTGTTATAAGTTTATTGGTGTGATAGCTAACTCCTAATCGTATCGAGCTTACGGAATTTGGCCATTACATTTGGCACCGTCTGTAGGAAACATTACATTTCCACGATACCCTAAGGCAGTCTTTCATTATAATTTTTAATTGTGGTTCCTTCCCAATGATAGGCCGCAGGAACTCAGCTCGAAATTTATATGGATTCGGGATAGCTCACCAAGTTACGGGCGAATCTCTACGCCGAGATAGAAAAATGCGTTGAACTTGAACTTCAATTGACAAGGGATCGCGAGCTCTGAGAGAAAGAGCTCGATGCAGAAAGACAAGCTCATTTCACAATGCTCAAACAACACAAAAACCAGATGACGATGATGCAAACAGTAGTCGAGGCTCTTCAAAATACTCAGTAGGCCCTTCCAGCCAGAGGTCGCGATCAAATTCCAGAGACCTCACACATTTCGACAAGGGAAATATTGGGACCTCGGGGAGCTGCCAGTAGAGCTATTTCCAAAAATTTACCACACGGACTGCAACCCTCCATCCATTTGGGGGGAAATATCCAATCAGAAGCCAGTCAAGGTCACCAGATTCCTATCTGTCAGGAGGAAGACCAGTGACCTTTACATCAAGTTCTAGCACAAGATCGCTTGAGTGAAGATATGGGAACTCATCATTCCCTGGCAGCACGTCCAGCGATTTAACCAACGCGTCATTACGTCACAAAAGAACACATGGACCAACAAATTAAGGAGTTGATCGAGTCACAAGTTCTGGGAACTTCCGGCGATTCCACGAAGTTACAAGGAAGTCTGATTGCCAAAAAACTTTTCAATATGGGAATACCGAAAGGTTTCCATACTCCCAAAATTCACATGTACAACGGTGCTGACCCGAAGGAGCATATTCAGCAATACCGCGATTCATTGGGGTTGTACTCCAATCTCAACCACATCCTCTGCCGCCTGTTCGCCACAAGATTACCGGCTGAACCACTCCAATGGTTCCATTCTCTTCCAGAGGAATTTATCTACACGTTTGATCAGCTGAAAAAATAGTTCATCAATACATATGTTCACAACAATGACAAAGAGGAGAACTTGTATTCTCTTATCGGTATTAAGCAGTCACATGGGTAAAAGTTTGAAGACTTCTCAAAGAAATTCCTAGAGCTCACAAGAAGGGTGGATAGCCTCGACCAAAAAATAGCCGTAACCATTTTCACCAATGTTCTCCGGCTCGAGTGCAAGGCCAAATAATACCTCTTCCTTAATAAGTTTGCGACGTTAGAGGAGATGATCGCCAAAGTCAACGGTTACGTCAACTTAGAGAGGATGATGTATGAACGAAAAAAGTCAACTAAGTCTATCCTCTCCACCAAAGCCCCACCTGCAGAATGAACCAGTGAGCCTAAAGAGGAACAAGGAGATCAAAAACGCGGCAAGGGAAACACTGGATACCCTCGGAGAAGCAGTCCATAAAAGAAACTCGTCCTCTCAAAGCTGAACGCTTGAATCTCCATAATTTTTCTACTGCTGTTGAAAGACACGCTCTTCTGCGTCTCTCAACTACAGGAGCCCATTGAGAATCATCATTCTACTCACAATTTCTATGCTCTATAGTGGTTGTTCGAGCTCATTTTCAAGGAAGGATGGATGATCAAATACATTGTTGACCTGAAGTCCTACCAAGATGGAAACTATAAGAAGCAACTCGAAGTTGTTCTGGTTAACAACAGAGCTGAGGAGAAGAATCTCTGCTATATGCACCTCAGCAACATGATCGAAATCAACCAAATCTCCAATTCTAAGTGATCAAAGCACTGGAGGCTCTCAGAATGCTGTGATCTTGCACCTCAAGACAAAGAAGCCAAACTTCTTTCCGAGTCGTGCAATCGCCGACTCGGAATCTCCCTCGAGGATTGCGATACTAGCCATGTCAAATTTCCACATCATGATGCGTTAGTCATAATGCTCAAAATGAAACTGTTTGTCATGCACACAATGATGATCGATACTGGAAACGGTATTAAAATTCTTTTTGAGAGTACGATCGACCAGATGGGTTTGGCCGACCAAGCCATTCAGAGCGACATAGACATCAGTGGGTAATAGGGAGGATCGAGTGGGCTAGATTATCTGACCTATTACCGCAGAACCCGCCACTGCCGATGTCGTTTCCTACGTCATCAATGCCAAGTCCCGCTATCTTGGGATTATGGGCCGCTACTGGATACAAAATATGGAAGCAATTGCTTCTATCTATCATCAAGCACTCCGATTCAAGCACGACAATGGTATTTATGAGATCAGAGGTAGTTAAAAACTCTCTCGAGCTTGTGAAAATATTGTCTCTGCCATCCTAGATACTTCAGACAGATTGGCCTCATAGCAATTACAGAAAATTGGTCACCTCGATGATCAATCACCTACAGAGGAGCCCAGGAAATATGTCAACATTGATGGACCTAGCAGAGGTAGGTTCATCGGAACCAAGCTGGTTCAACATGAGAATGATACATTCATTCAGTTCTTGTAACTCCATCGAGACGTTTTTGCATGGTCTTTCGAAGAAATGCCCGGAGTCGATCCAGCCATGGCTTGCCACAAGTTAGCCATCAACATCAACGTCACAACTGTCAAATAGAAACAGCGATGACTTTTACCTTGCCTTCGAGATGAAGTTATTACTGAGATTGATAAATTGATCAAAGTGGGATTCATTTGAGAGGCCAAGTATTCGGACTGGATATCCAACATTGTCGATATCCCAAAAAAGAACGGAAAAGTTCACGTTTGGGTAGATTTTACAGATCTAAGCAAACATCTTCCAAAAGATAGTTTCCCTCTTCCCAACATTCATCAGATCCTCGATTCCACAGCAGGCCATGATCTCCTATCTATGATGGATGTTGCTTTTGGGTATAATCAAATCCCGCTTCTGGAAGAAGATCAAGAGAAAACAACGTTCATCACCGAAAGTGGCCTTTGTTGTTACAAAGTCATGCCCTTCGGGCTCAAGAACGCAGGTACCACATATCAAGGATTGATGACTGCTATATTCAAAGCACACCTGGGAAAAATTGTTGAAGTCTACATCGATGATCTCCTGTACAAAAGCATACAGTCAGATAATCACATCTCAGGTCTCAACACAATATTCAACATCCTTTGATCATACAGAATGCGTCTCAACCCTAATAAATGTCAATTTGGGGTACATTTTGGCCGCTTTCTAGACCACCTCATCAGCATGAAAGGGATTAAGGCCGATCCGGATCAAATTCGTGCTCTCCTTGACATGCCTTCTCCAAAGACAGCAAAAGACGTTCAAAAACTCACCGGCAAGATTGCCACTATCAACCGTTTCATTTCTAAATCTTCTGACCACTGCCATTCGCTATTCCTATTACTCCGCGGATGTACCAAATGAGGAAATGTTTAACCAACTGCCGAAGTCAAATGAACACCAGAATGCGAAGCAGCTTTTTAGGATTTTAAAATCTATTTGGGGAGGTCTCCCATATTGAGCACCCCAATAGGTATTGTGGAACTGATAATCTACCAGGTAGTCACAGATACTTCTCTCAGCTCAGTTCTCATTTGCCTGGAAGGAAAAATTGAGAAACCCGTCTACTTCATCAGCAAAATACTCACACCAGCGGAAACAAGGTACTCTACAATTGAGAAACTTCTTCTCACTCTTGTTTACACTTCACTGAAACTCAAGCACTACTTTTAAGTTTGAATAACGTCATTCCGAAAAAGATTAGGCCGTTGCCGATTTTCTCACGGATATTCCAATGGAGGATCCTGAGTGGGAGGAGCATGACCCAGACCTTACCGAGAACACGCTGGGGAATCCAACCCCCAATCCAATCGACGAACGAGCTGACTGGATCACTACGTCAGGGTGGAGGCTTCAAACATATGGATCAGCAGGACCCACAAGGTTAAAAATCAGGATCGTTTTGATTACCCCTCTAATGAAAGAATTGAGAAATTAATCTGCTTAGATTTTGAGGACTTAAATAATGTCACCGAATATAAAGCCTTCATTCATGGACTCGACCTTACACTTGAGCTCGGTGTCCCCAAACTCTCAGTTTACACCGATTCATTACTCATCGTTCATCATTATTCTGTGCAATACAAGAAGAACGAGATGATTATAGAATATGCAGCCCTCGTTGCAGATAAGATGAGTAAGTTCTTGAAAGTAACTCTCAAATATCTTCCTCGAGGTTAAAACAAACATGCCGAATCCTTGGCATATCTAGCCGGGGTCTTGGGTATAGAAGCTCGATATCTCCAGATCAAAATCATTTCATCCTACAACATTGCTCGCATATCTGTATATACGATCAACACTAGAAGCGATAAAGGGGCAGACGATAATTGGCGAAAGACTTTTGGGGGTGATAAAGGGGGAGACGACGATTAGCGAAAGACTTTCTTAGCCTACCTCGATGTCGACAGCAATCGCAATGGACCACTCTCAGCAGATCAAAAAGAGCGCCGATAGCAAATCAACAACTCGAAGCGTTACATTACTCAAAACAGTATACTTTACCGCCTTTCCGTTATAAGGCCTTACCTCAAGTGTCTCTCAAAGTCTAAAGCAAGGAAACTACTCTGCAAACTACGCGAAGGAACTTGTGGTTCCCACGCCACAGGTAGATCATTAGCAAACTGAGCTAAAACTCAAGGAGTATTCTGGCCTGGCATGCGCAAGCAAGTAAAGAGTATTCCCGCAGATGCGACACCTGCAAAAGACATGGACATATGATACGCGCTCCTGCGCTCGAACTCTATGCAAGCAAGGTTTTCTGGCCATTTAAAAGATGGGCACTAGACCTCGTCGGTGAATTCCCTAATTTCCTGGTAATCGCCATCACCTACTCGTAGTTACCAATTACATTACAAAATGGGTAGAAGCAATTCTACTATGTCAAGCCAGAGAAGAAGAGGTCATCTCTTTTATTTAGAAGCACATAATCACTCGATTCGGGTGCCCCCACCTAATTTGTATCGATAACGGGCCCTAATTTGTGGGAGATAAGGTCGTAACCTTCCTAAATCACCATAATATCATCCACTCACCATCAAATCCATCTACCCTCAAGGAAATGTCCAAGCTGAAATTACCAACAAAGCTATTGTGGATGGACTCAAAAAATGGCTTCACTCATAGAAAAAAAGAAATTGGGTTCGCAAATTACCTCACGTTTTGTGGGCATATCAAACCACTCCCCAACAATCCACAGGGTGTACCCCGTTCCTCCTTGCTTATGATACTGAGGCAGTGATTCCTTTTGAATATTATCATTCAGTTCGTGATCACGAGCTGACTGACGAGGAAAATAAGTTTGAATTAGCTTGTAACCTCAATATGATAGATGAGACCAGGGAACGTGCCATCGCTAACCTAGGTCAATTTCATCATATGCTTGCCTGATCGTATAATAACCGAGTCAGGAGCTGTACTTTCCAAATAAGAGATCTTGTCCTCAAAGAAATTCCTCAACATCGTAAAGAGCCTCACACTGGAAAATTAGCCGAAAATTGGGAGGGTCCATTCATTATCACAGGTCTCTCAGGCCTGGGATCATACTATCTCATCATTGAAGAGAGAATCCCCATTTTAAACCCTTGGAACACTAGATGACTGAAATGGTACTATCGTTAGGCGTCTTACTATATTTCCATTGTTCACTTTTTGCTTTTCAATTCTGAAAGTGAGATTCTTATCGCCATCCAATATAAATTCTAAACTTATCAATGAAAGGTTTTTTGAACAATATTATTCTCTTCACGAACATTCGTCCGCATTTTACAGATTAAAGCATAGATAATACTAGCTTACAATCAATCTTTTCCATGTTCAATCAAGGATATCACTTGATTGGCTTCTTTTACTACATCTCTGCGATTATAGCAAGTGTAGAAACTTGTTTCATATCAAAGACTCAGCCAAAGAAGAAATAAGGCAAAGGTAATACCAGTCTTCATCTTTTTCAACTTGTTTGGATCATTTCAATAGGCTGGATCTAAGATAACACTTGGTTTAGATGACTCATTTCATCTCTACGATTATAGCAAGTGTAGAAACTTGTTTCATATCAAAAACTCAGCAAGGCATAAGATAAGGCAAAGGTCATACTAGCTTTCATCTCTTTCAATATGTCTGTGACATTTCTATAGTTTAAATCAATTTTTAACTTGGTTTAACTCAACCAATTTCTGTGATTAAAACGAATGTAAATTTTTGGTTTTATATCAAAGACCCTACTAGACACAAGATAAGGCAATGGTCATACTAGCTTTCATCTATTTCAATGTATCTGCGATAGATACTCATTATTTTTAGGTTAAATTCATATTACAAAGGATTTTTTTTCTGCTGATGGAGTGTCAGTAGTGCTTCCCCCCACATAAAGAGGTCAAGTTTTCAGTTCACGGGCCATAACAGTTCTACCTTATTCTATCGATTCAGTAGTTCGAGAACCCAGTTGGGTCTCGATGACGCCCAGACAGTTTCCTCGATCTATTTTAGCTCCGCAGATGCATCCCATATTCGCCAAAGTTTTGAACAAGGTATCTCGTTCTGACTCAAGCTTTTTTACTTTCTCTACAAAATATGCAACAATCACCCTTGATAGGTCAGATCGAGATGCATCAGGTACTATCATTGTTGCAAATCTCATTTTCAACCTCTCGAGGCGTGACTCTAACCTAGCATACTCATTCTTCTGTTTAATTATTTCTGCATTGACCTTAGCATGGTAGAGTACATCTTCTTCCAACTTGGCAATATACTTCGCTGACTCAGCTAGGTTCATGGCTTCTAAGTCTACTACCTAAGCAAGAAGACTCCCAATTTCTGCGTTGAACTCTTCCTTAGCTGGCAAATCTTTCAATAATTCTTCTTTCCTCTTCACCAACGATTCCTATGCTTTGATCTCCACTTCCATAACTTTCTCCCTATGCTGGCATCCAACTTATGCTGGCATTCCCTTAAATTTGTATTTCCCTTCTGAACATGCCCCTAAATTTGAGATACATCACTTTCTGCTATCTAATAAGACCTGAGAGACTAACTACATCCCCTCGAACTAAAGGAGCCTTAACCTCAATTTTACTTCCCCCAGAACGCTCTCTAGCCTCGGCTTTCTTGGAACACACAATAACTTGTGCCATTTCGACTTTAAGTCGTGCAACACTCTCGTTTAAGTCGTTGCACCTTCGTTGCATTTCTCAGAATTCCATATCCTTGGCAGCGAGGACTGTTTGCAAATGTTCAGCTGCGGCTTCTGAAGCCGATAGATTTTCTCAAGCTACCATCAGCTCGTTGTCCTTTTTGACAAATTTTTGTCTCATTCGCTCCAACTCGTTCCTATAGTTTTGAAGATCAGATCAAAATTGTTCCTCTGATTGTTCCAGCGCCTGAATATGGCATTGTGCCGTGTCGGCCTGCTTACCCTTCATAGCCAATTTGTGTAGTTGACGTTGAAGCTTCTTGGCATGTTCTGTTACCTTAGCTTGCTCTTTCAATTCCTTATTTATCTCAACATCTTTCTCTTCAGCTTGAAGAATCCGGTCGAAAATGGCCTGGGTCAACTTCACGAGTCTGAAATGCGCCTTTACGTATTGATCTTCTCTGTTCTCATTCGCCTTCTTCATCCTATCAAACTGCTCCGCAAATTCCCAATTACACATGAGTACGTTGTCCTCACGTGAGCGCGATGAATCTAATTCGACCTTGGAAATATAACAAGTTTTAGTATAGTTCGATTCAGGAAGCCTTTGAATATATACATACTACCTTTCTAAGAGACTATGAGATTTCTAAACATTTACTTCCAAATACTTTTAGACTAAAAGTTTGGAGTTCATTCTCAGATGAGCACTTCATGAATCTTCTTTCGGCGTACAAGGTACATACTTTCGATATATTACTCTGTATTAATGACGTTAGATTTTTACCAGGCATTTCTATCCTATTTACTTGGTAACATAACGTTGGTATAACATGAAAGTCAAAAAACCTATTCCGATCTAACCCGCCGCTCTACTTACGCTGATAACAAGGCTTTAGAGGTCTTTCTTTCCCTGGAAAGTCCAGACTCTAGGTCATTTATTCTGAGACTTATCTCTCTAACTGCCTACAAAAGGTTTATAAAACAAAGTCAATTTACAGAAGTTTCTTCCCCACACATAATTCAAACAACTTACAAGTACTTATACAAACACACATATCTATTCTACCTTCTCACTACCACCTTCTGGGAGCTCAACGTCATCCCCTTGATTGTCGAGCACCATCTGACGGGAAACATCATCCAGACCGTCCACAATCCCCGCCGCTTCTGCTTCCTCCTCATCTTCCTCCTCAACATAGGTGTCCGCCTTAATGGCATCCACCTTCTCCTCAAAATAGCCTTTCAGCATCAAATGATGCCCTAGTCTGTCACGCTCCTCGACCATCTTGTCAAGATTGGCCTTTGTATCCACATGTAGCTGACCAATCACCACGGCATATAAAGCCTTCAGCTGCCGAACTTCCTTCTGAGCGTCTGTCCTGAATCGAGCTAATTCTTTTTCCAGCTCAACATTTGCCTTTTTCAGCTTACTTTTTTCTTCCTCTATACCAAGCCATATCCCCTTAACAAGACGAGAATCCTGTAATAATTACATTGATTTCAACGACTAGTTCGAAACGTATTAAACATTTCTTTCTGATAGAAACTTACCACCTTGCTCATATCCACCTTTCCTTGGAGAACCGCCAACCTGGCCCTTTCCTCAGACTCTTTAAGGTTATCCACTGAAGTTGATCATCCCTCTGCGACCTTCCCTTCTGACTCCCCCGAGGACTTGACCCATCTCCTCTTATCTTTTGCGACCTCACCACTTCCAGTGGTGCCAGAGGCTAACAGAGCCTTCAGCATCCATTTCTTCAGTTATTTTTGAGCTACTTTGCTCGCCTTGATAGGATTCAGCTGAGCCGAACTGCCAGTTCTAGTAGTCTTGGAAAGATTAGTTTGTGTCTCCTCACCACTTGCCTTTTTCCTTCATCAACCCCCGACATCGACCTGGTAGACTAGCTTTTCGAACCTTGTTTGACATACTATCGACCCTCTTCTTTCTACCCAAACCGAGTCCCTCCAACACCAATTCGAGTTCAGTCTCCTCCTCCGCAACTTTGTCCAACAGGGGTTCCTTCCTTTCACTGTAGACTTCACAACTGGAATAGCATATTTTTACTATTAACTACAGTTGTCAACAAAATGTAACAATAATTCTATCCATGCATGTTTATACTTACTTTTCTTTACAAATCTAAACCGAAGGTCCAAAGGTTCCTCGTCATCTCTTTGAAGACAATTACCCTTCATCCATATGGTGTTGTCATACCAGGTTCGACCTGCTGAATTCAGATCGAAAAAATGACGTCGAGTTGCGCTCGCAAGAAATAAGACCCCCCACTGGCCTTATAATTATTCACCCCATATAACTGCAAAATGTCCTCAGGGGTTATCCTCCTCACTTTTTCCTCCCTTTCCCATTTTTCATTCAGATGGTCTCACACGGTTATTATCTCTCACATGTTCCTGCTCAATTGTATAGGACATGCCCTAATTGCATTCATAATCCCCTTCACCAAATTGGTGAGTGGCAGGCTCAACCCATACCCTAATTGAGATCAGTAACATAAAAACTCTGAGAGATCACTCCGAACATCCCTATCGAAATATTCTAACGCGATCGATTCATTTATACCCCTATCTCATTTTTCTACTTCCAAATATGCTAGCAGATAAAATTACTCTTCCCCTTTTGCTACTGTACAACCCCTAAACTACCTACCGACAAACTCTACATAATTGCCCCACTTCCCTCCTACTTATTCCTTGGCATTACAAAACTCTCTAAAGGCATCATAACCCATAGGATAAGATATCAATTAACCAGGGAAATCCGGGAATTGTTCCAATCCTACTTCCCCTTCATTATCAGACTCATTCGTCCGACCAAAGGTCGATACCTCATTAACAAGCGAACTACCCATCTTGAAAATAAATTCTGCAGGCACGTTTTCAACCTACACAGATGCCTCTCACACTCAAACTATATACAGGTTAAGGTATTTATTATTCTTCCATCTATGTATATATATATATATATATATATATATCTTCAACATATATCTCTGATCAATCGTTTAGGTATAGCATATATCTTTAGCATATGGAAATACCTTTAACATATATCGTATACATCACTACTAACCTTCAGTATCCGAATGAGAATTGGTAGTAGAGTCAAGTTTTCCTGCTGCTGTATTGCCACCTGCGAGATCCAGAATCTTTTGCCCTCTTCAGCTATTTATTACTTTGGATAACTCTTTATCAAATCCCGTGATCTTTCGTCTCACTCTCTGAGTGCTCTCCAAATTTTTTGAAGTTGTAAAACATTTGATTGGAGATGAAGAATAACTATTTATCCTTTCTCTCTCAAGCGGCTGACATTTATTGCTCCTCGCACGAATTATCCTCGATTCCAGAACCGAGGCGTCCTTTTCACTCTCCATGTCAGATGCCTTATACCTTTTCAATTAAGCAACCTTTCCATCATTGCAACTCCCCTTATTTTTAACATATTTTTTCTCTCTATTTCCATATCTTTTCCTGACCTTCCCATACTCATGATGACTCACTCTGTACAATGTCAGAGTTTTATTTCCTTTTTCATACAAGCAAAACTAGAAGCTTCTGGATTTTAATATTTTTGTATCTCTGTCCTTGTTTATCATACTTATAGTGATTGACGTTATCTTCTAAACTGCACAAATGTTTAAAATTATTCAAAATGTTTGCTAAAACAATCTCAAAATAGATTCGCCCCTATAAAGGATCCGATTAACCTATATTATTTATGTTACATTCAAAACAATTATATTATTCATAGGACATACTTTACACAACATCCATCAAAGCATAAATCATTTATACATCAGCACAACCTTATCAGCACGAACTCATTTCAGATTGAGCGGCATTACAACATTTCTTCATCACTTATAAACAGTTATTCACCCCAGTACCCAACACAATTCAGTTCGATTTAATTTTTTTTCTATATACAGTTTATTGAATATCAACTTTTATTTATGTTAAAGATATTACATACGATTTACAGATAATAAGTTTTTACCACATTGACCTCAGGGATCCAACATAATGTTATCCATCCAGCAACAAACTCCAGGTACTTTATAGACAACAATTTTTCTCTATTTATTAAAAGTCATAGGTCATTCAAGCATACCGAGGTATCATGTCTTCCAGTTCTTCTTGATTCAGTGATTCTTCACCCTGATGTAAAGAAGACATTGGACACAACAAAAAGTCTCATTCACATGAGTTTGGTTGAAGTTCAATCAAACTTCAAATGGAAGCTATGCAAGCAGTAAACTCAGTGCGGGCCCCCACAAAACAAGATAAATTTCTTCTGAGCGCCAAAACATGATGAAAATACGACAACAGACTCCCACTTCTCATCTTCCTCCTCTACTGCCATCACCGCCTCTTCAATAACCACTACCACTAAAGAGTTGGTAGAGATGAAGAGGGCCAAACCTTAGAATCCATGGAGGCACAAGAAATCAGCATATCTGCCTCGTATATAAACCTATCCCTGCATATAAAACCCTAACCCTATCTTCCACAAGGGTGCGGAGACAGACCCAACGTTCCTCGCCTGTCAAGGCAAAGGCATGAAATCCTCACTTATAGTAAAAATCTTCCTCAGCTTCAATCACTTCCTCTACCAACAAGCCTTGGTACGTAGAAGGAATAGGGGCGGGGATCGCCATTTCTAAGGAACGGTCACCAAAGTATTTCAACTTCAACCTTTGCGTTTTAGACGTAATCCTCTCTTCAAGAACCATACTCCGAGTTTTCACCATATCAAAAAAAGTTACGCATGCTGGAATTATTCCAAAGATTTGCTACAGGTACTCTTTATATAACCCTAAATTTATTGTGCAGGTACATTTTCCCAAGCGTTATCATTCATTACGGACACGACTATTCAAACACAACCGTCACATATATCTGCATCATCATTTAATACCCATCACTTTCCAATATCACATAACTTCTACCGAGTCAAATACCATCATTACTCTATTTTGAATTTCAAACTTTTCACATTTTTTTTTAACCAAAGCCACTCGTGACTTCGGTTGCGAGGGGGCGATTGTAGGGACTTATCCCTCAATCTCACTCATAATCGAGCTCACGCAGCTCAATTTACCTCCATCTCAGGCTCACGCATTTTTTAACACTTAACACTCCAATCAACATTCCAACCAGCCCTACGAGCTACTCAAGAACGTGGGTCGAGCTAAACCTAGAAAATGTTATCCAGTCAAAGACACCTATCTCCCACGAACTCGTCAGTTATTTAGTCAGCCGCCACTCACCACATTATTCAAAAAATGTATTCTAGCACGATGAAGAGATATGGAGAAGCCTATATAAAGAAAAAATTCTAGAAGAGACAGGGACCAGAAAATTATTGCTCAAACTTCTTATTTACGTGATCAAAAGCATTTATATATTTAGAGATCACTTGTAATAAAGATACCTACTCCAAGCAATAGAGATACTTTTACAAAAATATTTCATACGAGGTCATGGTTTTTTACCTATTCAAAGGTTTTCCATGCTAAAAACACCTGTTTCCATTTCTTACTTTCCATTAGAATACAGGTTCATTAGTGTGATACCTAATTCCTAATTGTATCGAGCTTGCGGAATTTGGCCATTACATTACCTTTTACATGATCAATGCAAAATTTTGTTACTTAGGTATCATGTGACATTACTGGTTGCATAAGATGAAAGCAATACCATCTGCATACTACCAAATGTTTCATTTTAAATAGAATGAAGGAATATATGAAATCAAAGGAAGTCTGAAGCTTGCTTGTGCTTATGAGAATACTGTATCAAACATAATTGACACATCATAGAAATTTACTTTATTAAAATTACAGAAAGCTGATCATGTCGAATATCAGCCTCCCACAGTTGAACCCAAAGAGTACATTGGGATCGACGGATAAGGCAAAGGTATATTTGTTGGCACAAGGCTCGATCAAAAGGAAAATGAAGTCTTAGTATAACTCCATTGAACAAATAAAGATGTATTCGCATGGACATTCAAAAAATGCTAGGAGTTGACCCAGTACTAGCTTGCCACAGGCTTAATATAAAGGACAAAGTTACAACGTTCAAGCAAAAATAAAGAAGGTTATCTCATTAACTAAGAGACAAGGTAAACAAGGAGGCCGATAAATTAATAGAAGTAGGCTTCATCAGGGAAGCCAAGTGCCTAGACTGGATCTCGGACATCGTAGCAATCCCAAGAAAGAATGGTAAAGTTTGAGTTTGTGCAAATTATATCAATCTGGACAAATTCATGTCGGAGGACAGTTTCCCTCTTCTCATCATCTATAATATATTAGACGTAACTGTAGGGTACGAGCTACTGTCCATGATGAACACCATTATGGGATACAATCAGATACCACTCTTGGATGAAGACTAGGAGAAAACTATATTCATTATTGAGAGAGACCTTTATATTTACATAGTTAGGCTATTTGGGCTAAAAATGCTGTAGCAACTTACCAACGTTTAGTAACGAATATGTTCAAAGAACATTTGGGGAAGATCATAGAAGTATACATTGATTACATGCTCTACAAAATCTTAAAGAGAAAAGATCATACTGCATACCTTATAATTATCTCTGACATCTTACGATTATACAAAATGTAGCTCAATCCAAACATATGTCAATTTGAAGTTCACTCTGGAAAATTCCTTGGACATCTTAGTAGTAAGAAAGGGTAGAAGTAGACCCATAATAGATTTGTGCTCTAATGTCCACACCATTGCCAAATAATAAGAAAGATGTACAAAAACTAGCTGACAAAATCACAGCTATCAACAGGTTCGTTTCTAAATCATTAGATCATTTTCGATGGTTGTTTATGCTACTCCGCAGATCTACTTACTAGAAAGGAAAAAATAAAAGAGAATGAAGACCTCAATTAGATAAAAGAATATGAGGCCATTTTTCAAGAGTTGAAGTACTTGGGAAAGCCTCCAGTGATGAGTATACCAATAGGAGACGAGGAGTTAATAATCTATCTCACACTAGAAAAAAACTCTTTGAGCTCTATCCTGATTTAATTAGAAGGCAAGATCGGGAATCCAGTATATTTCATAAGAAAAATGCTTACTCCAGCAGAGAGAAGATATTCTAAAGTTGAGAAACTCCTCTTAACACTTATGTACACGTCACAAAAACTAAAGCACTACTTCCAACCACATTCCATGAGGGTTATTACGAGTTATCCCCTTTGAGAGGTATTGTCAAAAAAAGAGAAAATACACCGAGTACAACAATGGTTGGTAAATTTGACTGAGTACGACATTAGATTCAAACAGAGACCATTAGATAAGGGGCAGGCCATAGCCGACTTCTTAGCTGACTTCATAGTAGGTTATCAAAATTGAAAAGAACATGACCCTAAAATAACATAAAAACATGATGTTGAGTAGCCTAAAAAGCTCATTAAAGATAGAGCCGAGTGGGTAACAAAAGATGGGTGAAGATTACTTACAGAGGGATCAGCAGGGCCTACAGAGTCAGGAGTGGGAATCATTCTAATCACTCCATCTACCGACAGAATTTAAAAGTCAATAAAACCCAATTTCGAGGCAACAAACAATATCAGAGAGTACAAGGCCATAATCAGCGGGTTAGATATGGCATTAGAGATTAGGGTAACTGAAATATCGGTATAGACCGACTCGTTTCTTATAGTCCACCACTACTCCAAAAAATATAAGAAGAATGGGAAGATGATCGATTATGCAGCATTGATGGCTGAAAGAATGAGAAAATTCAAGAAGGTGACGCTAGAATACTTACCTTGTGAAGATAATCAACCTGCCGACTCACTAGCTTACCTAGTTGGTGTGTTGAGCACAGAAGCTAGATTTCTCAAGATCGAAGTGGCGTCAATCCCCAACATCGATCATGCCGTGAAATGTACAATCAATACTGAGGGCGATGAACATGAAGAAGATGATTATAGGAAGCCCTTCCTAAGATATATAGGGCCAAAAAATAAGTGTGGCGGGGACTTCCCAGATGATCTGAAAGAAAAAGGGCAAGTACTTGGAAATTCAAAACATTACAGAGTGTTAAAGAATGGGCTATACAAGGGATTGGTCACTGGGCATTATCTTAAATACATCACATATAAGGATACCGAGGAAATGCTTAAGGAATTTCACGACGAAATGTACAGATCTCATGTAGTTGGACGCTCACTAGCAAACAGGGCTATCATGCAAGGAGTATTCTTGCAAAAAATGAGAAAATAGGCCAATGAATATTCACGAAAGTGTGAAGCGTGTCAATGACAAGGATACAAGATAAGACCTCCTGCACTATAACTACTTATGAGTAAGGTATTTTAGCCATTTAATCAATAGACCATCGACCTAGTGGGAGAATTTCCTAGCACGTCGGGTAACAAAAAATTCTTACTCATAGCAACTAATTACTTTTTCAAATAGGTCGAAGTGGTTCCAATTTGTCAAACTGGAGAAGAAGAAGTCATCAAGTTCATATGGGAAAACATTATCACAAGATTTGGCTGCCCGCATCTTATTCGAATTGGCAATGGGCCCCAGTTCGTTGGTGAAAAGGTGACCTGCTTCCTGAACAAGTATAACATCATACATTTACCATTAAATCCATACTACCCACAAGATAATGGAAAGACCGAAATCACAAACAAAACAATAGCTGATGGTTTTAAGTAACTATTGGAAAGGGAAAAAAATGGAAATTGGATAAGGGAATTGCCACATGTCTTATGGGCCTACTGGACGACACCAAGATAGTCAATAGGATGCTCTCAATTCTACTAGCCTACGATACTAAGGACGTAACCTTAATGGAGTATCACCATACAGTTAGAGATCATGAACTAACTGATGAAGAGAATGAGTTTAAGCTTGTTAGCATGTATTAAAAATTGGATAGATGAGACAAGAGATCGAGCTATTTAAAATCTAGGCAAGTAGCATAACATGTAGGGAAATTCGAATAACAAAAGGGTTCAGAACCGTGAGTTTGAAATCAATGAATTAGTACTTAGGGAAATCCTAAATAGCAGAAAAGAACCAAATACCGGGAAGCTGGCAGAGAACTGGGAAGGATTATTTATAATAGTAGGAAGAGCCAGATTAGGTTTGTACTATTTGATGATAGTGGAAGGAACAAGGATTCCAAATCTTTTAAACACCAGGAGATTGAAGAAATACAATCGCTAGTTTGATTGTTTTCTTATCTACTTAACATAATACAATTTAATCAGCAGTTTGCACAATTAGTTTACTACTGAATGTGATATTTAATCTTTATTTGTATGTACATTCCAGTCTCATCAATAAAATCTATTCAAGTTCATTCCCACATTTTTTTCTGCTATAATCTAATAAATATACTAGATGATTAAGCAAAGGTAAAACAATCTTTAATCCATGGATAAATCTACTATATATTTAAGAGAATCGACATATTTTTGTATTTTCCTTAACATCCACAGGTCAAATTCTTTTTTATCACACTCGAAGATCCATCCCCAAATTTTGGGGCTCTAGAAGTAATAACCTATTTACCAGCTTTTGTTTGACTTTTGCTAACACGAACCACAAGAGACTCAGAGTTAACAACATTGAAATTATCCCGATTCAAGTAATCAACATGAATAATGTCCAAATTGCAAGTACCTATTGCCTCAACCATGAAATCGTACATTCTATCCCTTTTTTCTTCAATCCTCTTTATTTTTCCACCATAAAATGCTATCAAAGACTCCAAATTCCTTTTATGAGGATCTCCAGACTCAAGTTTCTCAATGTTAGGCAACGACATATCTGTTAATTGTTTATTAGTTTTCTTCGCAAGCTCGTGGGATCTTTTCATGTAAATCTCTACATTTTTCTTCATAATTCTTTTATTCCCTAACTTGGCCTCATATTTAACATTGAGTTTAGTAATATTTTCTTACGTAGTTCCTAAATCATCCCTCAGCACAGATTGACCCATCATACTTTTCTTCAACATATTATAAATATATTCCTTATAAATCACAATTCCTACACAAAATTGTTCTGTATAAATAAAAATGCATTATCACATTCACATAATCATAAATAAATCATTAAAACTCTAGCTGTTGCTGAGCAACCTTTAGCCTTAAGGACACAGGTTCTTAGCTCTGGTCACCAAAGGTTTAATGGTCGCAAGGTCTAGATGCAATCCATTTTCTTCAAAAAATGTAAGATAAGCCTCCTTAAGCCCCCTCTCACTATCTATTTCACCCTTAAGGAATAAATTTAACATCATAAGGTCTTGGGTATTGGATGGAGTGTTCTTCCTAATACCACCAGGCAAGAAAGGTCAAATTTTAATAAACAAATCTCTACTTTTCCTAACAACTTCATCCAGCTCAAATTTTTCTTTAGCCCAACCGTGCTGGGCATCGCTTAAGTTTTTCCAATGAGCATCACTAAGAGCTTTGTATTCTCTCACCTGACCCTCCGTCGGTACAATGACATGATTAACTGCGACTAATATATTTTTTGTCCTAGAAAGATATTTTCTCAAAGTATCAATAATTGACCTTAATTTGAGAACATCTCACACGTAAGAGCCTTAAATCAATTAATAAATAGAATAAGCCATCCATCCAAATAGAGTACTACTAAACTATCATAACAAAACAAAGAAAAACTAATGTCAACCTTATCCCAAAATCTCAAAACAAACTAGTTTAAGCTACCATGTCCTGAACATTTACCTCATGAGCTTGATCCCACTCTAGAGGTACATTCCCATCAGGACCAAAGATAGTCCCCAATCCTTCTCGAACAAGATCAGCTTTCTCTTTTACCTCTTCAAAAACTGGACCAACAATGTAGTCAAAATGACGCTCAGACAGAGCAATAAGATCAGTTGAAGAGTAGCCATCTTTAAGGATATGTTGGGTACATATATCCCGTACACTGCTCACTTGCTCCATGTTCCAAGCTGAGTCTTCCCTGAGCAGGGTGACAAACTGTTGGTACTGGGCTTTCAATTCAACCTTATCCTTAACAGACTTGGCCCTCTCCTTAGCCAGCACCTTCTCCAAGTTGGAGATCTTCAGCTGAATTATAACCTCTCAACCATAAGTATGCGAGAAATAATGCTTAACATCCACCATGCCAAGCATCATCCTTGAAAGCATATGGGAGATTTGTAACAAATGACAAAAAGTTAGAACGGGCACAAAGTACGATGTAAATACATTTATCAACAACAACTACCTTATAGACCTCCATATTTAGATCTGGCCTAGCGGTAGTAGCGAGCTTGCGGAAGCTCACCTCCATGCCTTTTAGATCTACTGAACCATGGACCTTTGGTGCTACATCAAGTTTACTGACAGCAACCTTCGAAAGAATGACCTTGGAAGAGAAGGGTGGTAAATTGCTCAATTTCCACTTCTTCAAATTACTTTGAGACTCGTTATTACCAGCGTCAATAAGCTCCACATGCTGGGATTTAGAAGGATTTCTCTTCAAAGGTCTTCGGCGACCAGAAGTAGTTGACCAATAAGTTATGTTAAAAGGCTTCAGTGAAATAGCCATAACAAGAGCAACCATATGAATACTTAGACCAGTATTCAAAGCAGTAGCCATAACACGATGAGTGGCAGTAGGACTAGACCCAACCATTTGTCTCTTAGCCTGTACTCTTTGAACTTTCAGAGACTTGTTATTTACACTTTTGTTCCTGCTAATACCAAGTTTGCCAAGAACTTCCCAAAGTTCAATTCCTAAACGAGTGACTATAGTAAAGAGATAATTTTCTTTATTAACATTACACCTGGGATCTGCAAAAGTAGTGATGGGGCTAAATCAGAAATAAAATGAAAGCATACAAAATACAGTTTGATAAAATGCATGTACTTACGATCCTTAAACAGCCTATATGTTAGGTCTAAGGCATCTTCATCAGCTCTCTGCATACACTCACCCTTAAGCCAAATTATGTTGTTGTTTCACATTTTGCCAGCAGAATCCAGATCGAAAAATTAAGGTCGAGGGAATACAGTAGAAAAATAAGCACCCCCACTACTGCTGAAGTGCTTTACATTGTAAAAAATTTAGAATATCTTCTGAACTAAGGCGCCTATCCCTGCCCTTATTGATCCACGTCGAGATAAGTGCCTCACAAACACTGATCACTTCACATACATTCCCATGTAACTAGGCAGTGTATGCCTTGATTCCATTTATTATGCCTTTGGCAAAACTACTCAAAAACATACTCAAAATATAATTAAAATAAGCTAGATAGCAAAGAAACCCCTCCTCTAAATCATCAGATTCACCCCCATCAAAATATTCTGAATATCAAGAATTTAAAACGATTAAAATATTCTGGAAAATGAATTTTTATCATCAAAGACTTGATTTCAAAATTAAAACTAAATAAAAAATAAGCCACAATAATTACTATTTATTTTTCAACAACAATTTCTACTCTATTTATCTTAGAAACATAAACTCTAAATAGAAAACCACTAACCTTCAACACCAGATGAAGAATCGTGAATAGAAGACAATTCTTTCTTTACAGATTGCTCCAATAGATGATTATTATGCTTCGCAAGACTCAGCTTTGTAATAACATAGTTTATTTCCTTCTATTCTTAGGAATAACAACTTTTTTTTCTCTCTCTTTGGGAAATTTCCTCTGCTTTGGTAAAATACTTGGGAGAAGGGGGGGAGATATTTATAGAGTCCCTCAATAACTGCAAACATTTACTAGGATACGCATCAGCCACCCTCGGTTTTTCAATAAAGGCATCTTTTCTCCTCCTCTGATCAGATAACTAATTTCTTTTAGTAACCGCACCCCTATCAACATCGCCCCTATTTAAAAGTTTTGAATAAGATAAATCTCTATCTCTTCTACTCATTTTTACTTTTAAAACTCACAATTTGATAATAGTCCTAACTAATTTGTCTTCCCACTCGCATAGAAAATTGTACTTCTTATTAAGCTCGTTTTCCATTTCCACTAACAATCGTTTCTTTTTCTTTTATTTCCTCCTAACTTTTCTTGCTCTCTTCTCGACCAATTAATTTCGATTACTCAAATATTCAAACTCTTGCAAATTGCCATCCAACAACAAATTACTATTCTTATACATATTCCCTAATTCGATCAAGTAATAATTCTTAGCATAACTCAGAGACCTACAAATTCTCAACCCTCCAAAAATATCTTTGCTGAAATCCTTCTCAAACACTCTACAATATTCTTCACATCTAGTAATCAATAAATACAACAATAAAAGCTATTTATTAATCTTTCGACGATGAAAACAAAGGAAACTGATATACAAAATTTACCAAGAAAAGGGGAACACAAAAAGAAACAGACTTATTCTATTTTAACTTATTTCAGATTATAAAATCAATAATGAAAACAAGTTGAGCAACAGTTCAAACAATAAAAAACAATTACATTTAAAACAACCTAGATGCCCAACAACACCACATCGAATAACCTCTCTCCTAGCAATCTTTTCATCCTCCTCTACTATATCTTCAAGAGCGATTTCCCTAATAGTAGTTACTCGAGTTTCAAGCTCGGTAATCATATAAGTAAAAATATCACTCCAAAATTATCGATCAACCTCAATTTTACTCTCTGCTGCATTCAGTCCTTCTACCTAAAAAATAGATATTGCTATATCGGCATCATAAGAAAGCATTCCAAAAATCTGTTTAAGAACTTAAACAATTTTTATTGCCAACTTCCCTTCAACCGAATGACAATTCCTCTAAGAGTAATTTCTCACCATGTTTAACACATAAACTATTAAACCCCCACCACTTCATTTATAGAAATGAAAAAATCTTAGATATTATCAAAATTGTATATTTTAAGGGATGACAGTAATCACAGGTAAAACTTGACAACTGTCATGATTATCTAAACAAAAATTGCAGGTAAGGATTGTAATGGTATGTTTTTCGGAAGGTAAACTTTGCCAATACTTCAGTAAGGAAATTGTAATTGCTCACCTGAACACGTTAGATTTTACGTGGAAACTCAATAAAACCTAAGTAAAACCATGACCTTGGGGAGGGTTTAGGTATAAAAATCCAATAGGTGCTAGTTATTAATATTGGTAAACAGTAAGAACTTAAAATTGTGTAAGAATGATAGAGTTGCGGATCGGATTAACTTATGTTTTGCCTGTATTTATAGTTGATACAGGCAGTTACAAAAATAAATGGTTTCCTATTTTGGTGGGCAGTGGGCGATCTTCGTAGATTATCCTGTAACGACTCTATTTAACCAAGCGTAACGTCTACTGTAGTGGGTTGAGCTCTATGGTTAGAGGTGTGACATCTTCTCGAATGACATAATTTATTCGACTAAGTTCTACTAGCTTCTCCTTATCAAATCTGGGAAATATGTTACTATAGGGATATTTGCAAACAGAATACAAGCAGATAAAATTATAGAATGTAAAAAATAGATTACAGTTTGGCAACGTAAATTTTATTTATAAAAAAATTAATACAAAATCCAAGCTACACCCAAGGTAGCCACATCTATGTGGTCACTTGCACTCAACCCAGTAGCCTGGTCCTCCTCTATAATCATTTGTTTTGCATTTATTACGCAACTGAGCTGTCTTCTGAGAATAATGGAATTGTAACATATGAAAATATTCATTATCTGCCATCTATACTTCATCCTCTATCATTTCATAGTAAGTTGGAAGCATATGAATGGGGGTCTCGTTAGAAAGAGACCAGTTTCCAAAGTAACGTCGATGAAGCTCGTGAATCTTGGCCAAAACCCATTTTTCGCGTTGTTGAGCGCAGGTGGTAACCATTTTTTTATAGAGATAATTTGAAGATTATGAAATTTTATTTAGAGGAAGAAGGATAAATTCTGAGAAAGAAATGGAGAGCACTTATAGCATTTACGTCATTAATTATGATAACGAAGACATAATAATCTGCATTGGAAACTATAAACATGGGGAACTTCAACAATCAGTAATGGATTCTAACGTTAGAGATAGCATGACAAATTCAAATTACAAGAATGAGCTTAATGTTAAACTTCTCAAATCAAGATACTTGTGCCTTTAGTCTAGATTAGGCGATTGAAGGGACCTGTCCCTCAAACATTACAGTAAACTACCTCAATGTTAGGCTCATACAAAGCTTAGAAGACTTGTATCCTAATGATGTTGTCACCTATCCCATGAATTGACAATTACAAGAACGGCCTTTGAAACCTCCACCACTTTTGCCCCTAATTAAGGCTAATGTACTGATACCTACGAACTAAGGAAATCTATAAATAGGGCAAGGATGATAAAGAACAGACATAAGTTTTGGGAAATATAAAATACCCAATCAGTCTAATTCTAGAGTACTAGCCTTTGTAACTTGTAATATCCAAACAATGAAGAATATTCTTTCTAATCATCAAGCAGAAGTCATGGTTTTTACCATTGTTTGAGTTTTAGGTACATTTAGCGTAAGAGACTAATTTTAGCTACGAGTTTCGGCCCTTACAAACTCTAGCAATGAACCAAGCTTCTCTATTACAAGAGGGACTTAATCTTCTCCCAAAATTAGTTCTACTAGCATCTCGACAATTTGGGATAATTACGATATTCCAAATTGAGGATTGCAGGGTACGCGAGTACCGACGAAATCGTATAGACAATGACCATGATAACTACGTCAACGACATCAACAGCAGCGACTATGCAGATCTAGCCAACAAGTCCAGATTTACATGTAGCACCTCCAATCTCCCCCTCTCTCTTCGACCAGCGTCACCAATGGTGATAACGCAACTGACACCGACAATACCATTGCTTCTTTTCTCTCTCTCTACCCTTGTTATTACTTCAGCAATGACAGTGTCACTAATAACTACACCTCTACCATTAGCAACTGGTGTGGCAACCATATATTGGCTAATACCAACAGCTCCAAGGGGAGACCAGAACCTGTTGCAGGCGATACATTACTTTGGTCCCAATTCATCCCAACATCCCAATAATTCTCAATGATTACAAAAGGGTCCATTTCGCAAAGAGGTTTGGTTCCACCAGGTTAACAACATAATTCGGGGTTTGGGTTTGGCTCCACCAATTGACAAAAATAGTAATGGATATGTAGGACCAGCTTGCGGAGATTAATGAAGTAAAAGTCAACAATCAGGAGGTAGACGTCTGCAGAGTTCCCTCGATCACAAAGTTACATACACCTCCCCAAGGGGCAAGGTACTCAGGATAAGGTACTCAGCAAAGATCATGGGCATCTGAAAATGATTTAATGACTGATAACCAATATTAGGAGGAGTGGGATCTTAGGGAATACGGGGATAGATAGGGTTTCCACGGCAGGTGAGAGCAAAGATGTTGAGTTTTCCCAGCAAACCTAGGGTCATAACCTCGGAGTAATAGTTTTTAATCAAACCTAAAGATAGGTAGTACCAAGTATGGACAACAGCCTCAGTATGGTACACATGGATATGAATTCCTGGGTAAACAAGAAAATTAGGTAGCAAACACTATTATTTTGGCCTTTCAAAATCTAAATTCTGACGTTAAGAATAATATGCTTGAGTTTCATGGGAAGTCTGATGCAGCCAATCAAATTGTTTGGCTGAATAATGTCAACAAGATTTTTATATTTTAGAAGTACACAAGGCAACAGATATTAGTCTTAGTAGCAACGAAGTTAACATGTTATTCTTTAAATTAGTGAAAAACAGCACAACAATTGAAAATTCCCGTGGGAGAAGAACATATAACAGATTGGGAAGTTATGCGTGGAGAAATGATTGTCCATTTTATTCCCAATACATATGAGGAGGAAAGTTTTGCAAAACTTCATATTTTATGATAGGCTAGGAATCAGTCAGTGGATAATTATACAGGTAGTTTCTATATGTTATTTTCGCACGTTATTTTCACAGAGTCAATGATACAACGGGTTAGTCACCTTTGTTTGGGCTGAAAAAGCAGATTCAAGATAAGATGGTCTTGACCTCGCTTCAGTTATTTTCTGAGATAGTGGAGATGGATCATCAAGTTGAAGCTATCAAGGATTTTGTCATTTACAATGCCAACAAGCTGCGGTATCAACAAATCCATCAACTATTGTAAGGATAGCAACCTGCTGGTTCAACTAGCACGTCTATTTTCTATAATTGCAGGAAAACAAGGCACGTGAGAAGATAATGCCCCACTCCTAGGAAATCAATGGCACTTTTGTTACAGCATCTTCATGATCACATCGATGAGGCACGTGAGCAGTAATTAAGCGAAGATTACAGTGTTGTAGTGGTCACAACAATTAACCTTCTACCTCCATGAATTCTTGGTCCAATTTTTCAAAGAGGGGGAGAATTGAAAGGTCTCAGTCGGTCGTCACCTACACTACCGTGACCAATGCACAAGCCCCCTATTAGACAGTCCCTATAAGTTTCTTTTATTACATTAGTCTTTTAGTATTTTATTTTATTTAGCTAATTCTCTAATTAGGGGATTACTCTTAGTAGTGTCCTATTATGTTAGTAAAGTAGTTAGTAGTTAGTGGAGACAATTGGGGAATTTCTAGGATATAGATTATTTTTGGGGGAGGGGAGAGCTGGTGTTGAGTTTTGAGAGAAAAGATAAACCCCAGTTAGGTATGGAGAGAACTTGTAGTTGTAGAGATTATTGAATAAAGGAAATCATTCTTTATAAATTGTGTTATTAATCACTTCTGTACTTTTAGTTGTTATAACTAAGAATACTAAGATGTAGCTGTACATGACTTACTTTATGCAATTTATTTGATATATTATCAATTTACACACTCTTTCGATAAATTATCAATTTGCAAACTCTTTCATTTTGTATATCGCATATACGCTTGATATGAACCATAAGATATATTGTTGACTCGGGTCGAACCAAACCCTAAAGGATCCGAAGCAGTATGCACTCGACCGAATCCATTAAGGATTTTAGCGATCCTTAACCAGTTAAAACAAAACATTTAGTATATGAGTTTATTTAATCTAGTCAATCATCAATGATGCTGTAGGGACCTATCCCTCGACCTCACTTGTAATCGAGCTATCACCAGTTCGAATAACCTCTGTCCCAGGCCCACGTATTTTTCAGCATAACTTTTTCAGTCAACATTTCAGCATACTCTGCGAACTGGTCAAGAACGTTGGTTGAACTTAAATCGGAAACTCAAAACCAGTCAAAGACACCATTCTCTTTCAAACTCACCAGTTATTCAGTCAACCGCCACTGACCACATTGTTCGGAGAATGTGCTCCAGTACGATAAAGAGCTACAGAGAAGGCCTATATAAGGAAAAAGTTCCAAAATAGATAGGGGCCAAAAAATTTCACAAAAGATCTCCTATAAATTACATATTCTAGATTCTCGATCAATCATCAGAGCATCTTAGTTACAAGGCTCAAACATTTTCTAATCTTAGAGATCACTTGGAATAAGATATCCGCCTCAAGCAATAAATATACTTTCCGCAAAAATCCTCCACACGAGGTTGTTATTTTTTTTACCTATTCATAGGTTTTCCACACTTAAATTACCTGTTTCATTTCTTAATTTCTATTAGAAAATTGTTACAGGTTCATTAGTGTGATAGCAAATTCTAAAGAAATTTTGAGCTTACGAAATTTGGCCATTACATTTGGCACCGTCTCTGGGAAATATTACATGTTCACGATGTCCTAAGGTAGTCTTTCACTACAACTTTCAATCATGGTTACTTCCAGACGACCGGCTGTAAGAACTCATCTCAAAGTGTCCATGGATCCGGGGTAACTCACAGAGTTACGGGCGAATCTCAACGCCGAAACGGAAAAACGTACTGAGCTTGAACTTTAGTTAACTAAGGATCAAGAGCTCCGTGAAAATGTGCTCGATGCTGAGCGATAAGCTCGTTTGGTAGCATTCAAACGATATGAAGATCGGATGACAACAGACTACCCTGGAGGCTCTACAGAATACTCAGCAGGCTCCACTAACAAGAGGTCACGATCAGCTTCTAGAGACCTTATGTATTTCTGCAAGGGAAAGGTTAGAACCTCGGGGAGTCGCCAGTAAAGCTATGTCCAGGAATCTACACCGCGAACCACGGCCCCATATATTTAGGGAGGTGAAGTTCAGTCCGAAGCCATTCGAGGTTATAGAATCTCCGCCCGCCATAAGGAAGAATATTGACCTCAACATCAAGTTCCAGCACGAGATGGCCTAAGTGAAGGTACAGGCACTCATCATCCACTGCCAGCTCATCCAATAATTTAACCGATGCGTCATTACATCACAAAATAACATATGGACCTACAGATTAAGGAGTTGATCGAAGTACAGGTTCTGGGTACTATCGACGATACCACAAAGAAACAAGGAAGTCCGATTGCCAAGGTACTTTTCGATATTGAGATACGAAAAGGTTTCTATACTCCCACAATTTGCAAATACAAAGGTACTGACAAAAAGAAGCACTTTCAACAATACCGTGATTCATTAGGGTTGTACTCCAATCTCAACCACATCCTCTGCCGTCTATTCACCACAAGTCTATAGAAGGAACCACTCCAATGGTTCCACTTTCTCCCTGAGGACTTCATTTGCACATTCGATCAGCTGTAGAAGCAGTTCATCAAGACGTATGCTCATAATAGAGATAAAGAGGAGAACTTGTATTCTCTTATCTGTCTTAAACAATCACATGGGGAGAAGCTCAAATATTTCTCAAAGAAATTCTTAGAGCTCGCGCGAAAAGTGGATAACCTCGATTAGAAAGCAGTTGTTACTGTTTTTATCAATACTTTCCGGCTCGACTGTAAGGCCAAAGAATACCTCTTCCTTAACAAACCTGCGATATTGGAGGAGATGATCACCAAAGTCAACAATTACGTCGACTTAGAGAGGATGATGTCCGAGCAACAAAAATCTACTAAATCCGTCCTCTCCACCAAAGGCCCATCTGCAGATCGAGCCAGTAAACCCAAGGAGAAACAAAAAGATCAGAAACGCACCAATGGCAGTGCTGGTTACCCTCAGAGAGGCGGTCCACCAAACAATCCCATCCTCCTAAAATTGACCGTCCGAATCTCTACAATTTTTCCATTACTATTGAAGGATTCACTCTACCGCGTCTCTCGACCACTGGAACCAATGAATAGTCGACCATATTGCCTGCACCATTAGGTAAATTGTCATATTACTAACAATTTTTATGCTCTACAGTGGTTGCTCGAGTATAGTTTTATAGAGGGACGGATGCTCGAGTACATTGTCGATTTGAAGTCGTACAAGGATAACAGCTATCAGAAGTAGCTTGAAGTTATTCAGGTCAATGATCAAGCTGAGGAAAAAGACCTTTACCATATCTACCTCAGAAACATGATCAAAATCAATCAGATCACCAATTCCAACAGATCAAAATGTAGGAGACTATCGAAATATTGCCATCTCACACCTCAAGACAAAGAGGCCAAGCTTTTCCCTGAGTCGAGCAATCGCCAGCTAGGAATTTCATTTGAAGATTACTATACCAGCTATGTCAAATTTTCACATCATGATGCGTTAGTAATAATGCTAAAAATGAGGAAGTTTTCCATGCACACAATGATAATCGATACTGGAAGCGGTATTAAGATTCTGTTTCAAAACACAATCGACCATATGGGATTGGCTGACAAAGTTATTCAAAGCGACACCGATATCAATGGGATCAGTAGTTCCAAAGAATAATGAGTAGGCAAGATCATCTTACCAATTACCGTAGGACCAGCCACCATCGACGTCGTGTTCTATGTCATTAATGTTAAATCTCGTTATCTCGGGATTATGGGCCGCTGCTAGATTCACAGCATAGAAGCAACCACTTCCACATATAATCAGGCACTACAATTCAATCATGACAATAGTATTTATGAGATTAGAGGTAGTTAGAAGCTCTCTTGGGCTTATGAAAATACCATCTCTGTTATCCTAGATACCTCTGACAGATTGGCCGCATAGCAATTTCAGTAAGCTGATCACCTCAATGATAAGCCTTCCACGGAGGAGCCCACAGAATACATCAACCTCGATGGACCTGGATGAGGTACTTTCTTTGGTACTAAGCAGGGTCAATAGGAAAAAGATGCTCTCATTCAATTCTTACAGCTTAATCGAGACGTTTTTGCATGGTCTTTCGAAGAGTTGCCTGGGGTCAATCCGACAAAGGCATGTTACATATTGGCCATAAATATCAATGCCACAACGGTCAAACAGAAACAATGACGTCTATCACCTCGTCTTCGAAATGAAGTAAACACCAAGATCGAGAAATTGATCAAAGGTGGGATTCATTCGAGAAGCCAAATATCCTGACTGGATATCCAATATTGTCGTTGTGCCGAAGAAGAACAAAAAAGTCTGAGTTTACATAAATTTCACCGATCTAAACAATCATACTCCAAAGGACAGTTTCCCTCTTCCCAACATTTATCAGATCCTCGATTCTATAGCTGTCCATGATCTCTAATCTATAATGGACGCTACTTCAGGGTATAATCAGATTCCACCTCTGGAAAAAGATCAAGAAAAGACAACTTTTATCATTGAAAGAGGTCTTTATTGCTACAAAGGCATACCCTTCGGACTCAAAAATATAGTTACTACATATCAGCGGTTGATGACTACTATGTTCAAGGCACACCTTGGGAATGTCATTGAAGTCTACCTCGACGATATCTTATGCAAGAGCGTATAGTTAGCCAATCACATCTCAGATCTCAACACTATATTTAATATTCTTATATCTTATAGGATGCGTTTCAACCCTGATAAATTTGAATTTGGGGTCCATTCTGGAAGATTTCTCGGTCACCTTATCAGTAAGAAGGGGATTGAGGCCGATCCGGATCAGATTCGGGCTCTTCTCAACATGTCTTCTCCAAAAACAACAAAAGATGGTCAAAAAATTATCGGCAAGATTGCCACGATTAACCGTTTTGTTTCTAAATCTTCAGACCGCTGTCATTGGCTATTTTTATTACTCTTTGATTGTAGCAAATGAGGAAAAGTTTAGCCAAATACAGAGGGTGCATAGACACCAGATTGCGAAGCAACTTTTCAGGATTTTAAACCTATTTTAGGAGGTCTCCCATAATGAGCACCCCAGTAGATAATGTAGAACTGATTATCTACTTAGCAGTCACAGATACTTCCCTTAGCTCAGTTCTTATTCGTTTGGAAAGGAAAATAGAGAAACAAGTATTATTCATTAGAAAGACCCTCACACCAGCGGAAATAAGGTACGCTAAAATTGAGAAACTTCTTCTCACACTTGTTTTTCCTATACAAAAACTCAAGCACTACTTCTAAGCTTATTCAGTCAAAGTCATGACGAACTACCCACTTTGGGAAGTCCTATCCAAGAAAGAAAAATCGATAAGAGTACAATAGTGGTCAGTCAGTTTGGGAGAACATGATATCAAGTTCGAGCAACGTCATTCTGTAAAAGGTCAGGCCATTGTTGATTTTCACACGGATTTTCAAGTGGAAGATCTCATGTGGGAGGAGCACGACCCTGATCTTATAGAGGAAGCACCTGAGGATCCACCCCATGCTATTCGACGACTGAGTTGAATGAATCACTATATTAGGGTGGAGACTTCTCACAGATGGATCATCAGGACCCGCAGGGTCAGGAATCAGAATCATTTTAATTACCTCTTCCAATGACAGAATCGAGAAATCAATACACTTAGATTTCAAGGCCTCAAATAATGTCATCGAATATGAAGCTCATATTCATGGACTCGACCTCTCTCTTGAGTTCGATGTCCCTAAACTCTCAGTTTACACGGATTCACTACTCATCATCCACCACTACTTAGAGCAATGCAAGAAGAACGGAAGGATGATTGAATACGTAGCCCTCGTTGTAGATAGGATGAGCAAGTTCGGGAAAGCAACTCTTGATTATCTTCTTCGAGGTGAGAACAGACACGCCGATTCCTTGGCATATCTAGCCAGGGTTTTGGGTACAAAAGCTCGATATCTCGAGATCAAAATCATTTAAACCTCCAACATTGATCGTATTTCTGTGTGCACGATCAACACTGGGGGAAATAAAGGGGGAGACAACGATTGGCAAAAGTCTTTCTTAGCCTACCTCGGTGTCGACAATAATTGTAACAGACCAATCCCAGTAGATCTAAAGGAATGCCGATAGATGATCAATAACTTAAAGTGCTATACTAATCAAAATGGTGTGCTATACCGCCTTTCTGTCACAGGGCCTTACCTCAAGTGCCTCACCAAATTAAAAGTGGATAAATTGCTTCGTAAATTATATGAAGGGACTGGTGGCTCCCATGCCGCAGGCCGATCACAAGTAAACAAAGCAATCATATAAGGTGATTTTGGCCTGGCATGCGCAAATAAGCAGAGGAATACTCCTGTAGATGTGACACCTGCCAAAGACATAGACACATGATACGCGCTCCTGCGCTCGAGCTCCATGCAAACAAGGTTTTCTGGCCATTAAAAAGATTGGCACTGAATCTCTTCGGTGAATTCCTTAACTCTCCAGGTAACCGTTGTTACCTATTCGTAGCTGCCGATTATTTTACAAAATGGGTAGCAGCAGTTCCACTATGTCAAACCAGAGAAGATGAGGTCATCTCATTTATCTGGAACCACATAATCACTCGGTTTGGGTGCCCCCACCTAATTCGTATCGATAATGGACCCCAATTTATGGTAGAGAAAGTCGTAAGCATCCTAAACCACCACAATATCATCTACTCACCATCCAATCCTTACAATCCTCAAGGCAATGGCCAAGCAGAAATCACCAACAAAACCACCGTGGATGGACTCAATAAAAGACTTCACTTATAAAAAAAATGAGAATTTGGTTCGCGAGCTGCCTCATGTCCTATGGGCCTATCGCACCACTCCCCAAAAATCAACTAGGTGTACCTCAATCCTCCTTGCTTATGGCACTGAGGCCGTCATTCCTTCTGAATATCATTATCCAGTTCGTGATCATGAGCTAACTAATGAGGAAAATAAGTTTGAGTTGTCTTGCAACCTCAATATGACTGATGAAACTAGGGAACGCGCCATTACTAACCTAGGTCGATATCATCATATGATTGCCAGATCATACAACAACTAAGTCAGAAGCTGTACCTTCCAAATCAAAGATCTTATCCTTAGAGAAATTCCTCAACATCGCAAAGAACCTCACACTATAAAATTAGCCAATAATTGGGAGGGTCTATTCATTATCACAGGTCTCTCAGGCCTGGGATCATATTATCTCATGACAGAAGAGGGAATCCCTATTTTGAATCCTTGGAACACTAGGTGACTGAAACGATACTATCGTTAAGCATCTTACTACTCCATTTCCTTTCCTTACTTTTGTTATATTATTGTTCAATTCCAAAAGTGAGATTTTCATCTCCACCCAATGTAAATTATGAACTTATCAATGAAATTCCAAGTTTTTTACAAACATCTCTCTACATATCTAGATTGTACAAAATAAGAGATAGAGCAAATGTAATACTAGTTTTCATCTTTTTCAACTTGTTTGGGTCATTTATAATAGCTAGATCAAGGATAACACTTGGTTCGGCTGACTCAACTAAATTTTTTTGATTGTAGCAAATGTAGAAACTTGTTTTATTTAAAGGACTCTACCAAACAAGAGATAAGGCAAAGGTAATACTAGTCTTTACCTTTTTCAACTTGTTTGGGTCATTTATAACGGCTAGATCAAGGATAACACTTGGTTCGGCTGACTCGGCTAAGTCTCTGCGATTGCAGCAAGTGTAGAAACTTGTTTCATATCAAAGACTCTGCCAAACAAGAGATAAGACAAAGGTAATACTAGTCTTCATCTTTTTTAACTTCTTTGGGTTATTTATAACAGCTATATCATGGATAGCACTTGGTTCGGCTGACTTTACTAAATCTCTGCGATTGTAGCAAGTGTAAAAACTTTTATCATATCAAAGACTCTACCAAACAAGAGATTAGGAAAAGGTAATACTAGTCTACATCTTTTTCAACTTGTTTGGGTCATTTATAATGGCTAGATCAAGGATAACACTTGGTTCGGCTAACTCTTCTAAATCTTTGCGATTGTAGCAAGTATAGAAACTTATATCATATCAAAGTCCCCACCAGGCATAAGATAAGGCAAAGGTAATACTAGCCTTCATCTCTTTCAATATATATGCAACATTTCTATAGTTCAATCAAGTTTTAATTTGGTTTAACTCAGCCCACTTCTACGATTGAAACAAGTGTAAAAACTTATTTTATATCAAAGACCCCACCAGACACAAAGATAAGGCAAAGGTAATACTAGCTTTCATCTATTTCAATGTGTCTGCGATATATACTATTTATTTTTTAGATCATATTCATATTGCACGGAATTCTTCCTGACTGATGGGATGTCAGCCGTGCTTTCCCCTATAGTAAGAGGTCGAACATTCAGTTTACAGATTACAGTAACTCTACCCCTCTCTATCAAGTCAGGAGCTCAAGGGTCTAAATCAATTTCCATGGAGGCCATGCAGTTCCCTTTATCTATGTTTACTCTGCAAATGTATCCCTTATCCGATAGACTTTGAATAACGTATCTCATTCTAACTCAAGTTTTTTTACTTCTTCTACAAAATACGCAACTATCACCTTTAGAAGGTCTGAGCATAACGCATCAGGTATGACCATCCTTACAAATTTTGTTCACACCTTCTCAAGGCGTGACTCTAATCTAGCATATAAATTCTTCTGATGAATTATTTCCATATCAACTTTGGTATCATGTACTACATTCTATTCCAACTTTTTTATATATATTTAGCTGATTCAACCGGGTTTATAGCCTCCAGGTCCACTACCCGGGCTCAAAGCCTCTTAATTTTTGCGTTCAACTCTTCCCTAGCAGGATTATCCTTTAATAATTCTTCTTTCTTCTTCATCGCCATTTCCTTTGCCTTGACTTTCCCTTCCAAACCCTTCTCCCTGATAAGAGCAGCATCCAACTTCTGTTGGTATTCCCTTAAGCTTGGATTACCTCTCTGCACATGGCCCTGAATTTGAGCTACGTCACCTTCCAGCTCTCTAATTTGTCCTGATAAACTCACCACATCCCCTCGGACTAAAGGAACTTGAACATCATTCTAATTCCCCCTCGAGCGCTCTCCAGCCTCTATTCTCTTGGCACATGCGTTGGCTTGTGCCAGTTCAGCCTTTAATCATGTCACCCTCTCATTTAAATCATTACACCTTCGTTGCATTTCACGAAACTCCATATCCTTGGCAGGTAGAGCTATATGCAAGTGTTCTGCCATGGCTTCCGAAGCTGGTAGATTTTCTTAAACAACTCTCAACTCGTTGTCTTTTTCAATGATTTTTTATTTCAGTCGCTTCATCTCGTTTCTACAATTGTGAAGATCAGATCAAAATCGTTCCTCCGATCTTTCTAGCGCATGAATACCATAAGAAGCCATTTTAGCCTGCTTATCCTTAACCATCAACGTGTCAACCTGACTTTGGAGCTTCGAAGAATGTTCTTTGATCTCCACAAGCTCTTTAAGCCCCTTTGCTATTTCAGCATCTTTTTCTTCAACCATATGAGTCAGGTCGGAGACAGTCTGGTTTACCTCCACAACTTTAAAATGCACTGTTACATGTTGGTCTTCTTTGTTCTTATTCGCCTCCTTCAACCTATCCAACTCCTCTGTAAATTCCCGGTTACATTGGAGTACATTATCCATATGCGAGCGAGCTGATTCCAATTCGATCTGTACGATATAAATTTTTTAGCACTGTTCGATCCAGAACACAATCAATGTGCATCTATATTTCATTTCCAAACTTATATATGATTTCTAACATCTCTGATGTTCAAATACTTCTAGACTAAAGGTTCGAATGCATTATCAGATAAACGCTTCATGAGGTATATTGCGATGTCTAAGGTATATACTTTCGATATATTACTTTGCATAAAGAGCGCTGAATTTTTCTACTATATTAGTGACATTTCCCTAAAGCTGATAAAAAAATTTGTGGCCTACATCTATATCCTATTTACTATGTAGCTTTATATCGATATAGCATACAGGCCAAAAGGCATTTTTTCAATTTAACTTGCAGCTCCGCTTGCGAAGACAATGAAGATATGGAAATCTCTTTCTCCCTGACAAGCTCAGTCTCTAGGTCTTTTATCCTATGAATCATTTCTTTAAGTGTCTACAAGAGGATTACAAAATAAAAAAACTCAGCCTAAGAGTCTATTCAATCTACGCAATCCAACAGTTTATAACACCCATCCAAAATGTTCTTACAAAACCAAATCATTTCTCTATCTTACCATCTCGTACTCGCCCTCTGGGAGTTTGTTATCGTCCCCTTGGTTATCCAACAGTGTCTGACGAGAGACACCGTCTAACCAATCAACTACTCCCATCGCGACCTCCTCCATCCCTTCATCATCATCCTCCTCAATGTAGGTGTTCGCCTTAATGGCATTTACTTCCTCCTCAAAGTATCCTTTCAACATCAGGTGGCACCTCAGCCTATCGCACTCCTCTACCATCTCCTCCAAATTGGCTCTCGCCTCTACCTATGGCTGACCAATTGCCACAACATGGAAAGCCTTCAGTGCCTCCAGCTGCTTGGCATCCTTAATGGCATCAACTTTTACTCGAGCTAACTTTTTCTCAAGCTCGATTTTCATCCTCATCAGCTCGTACTTGTCTTCCTCAACTCCAAGCTAGATCCCCTTTACCAGCTGAGCAACCTGCAGAATAAAAATTTGCCTCAACATCAGCTTAAACCACAATCCATAATCTTTTTTGCATAATTAGTATAGACTTCCCATCTTGCTCATATCTTCCTCACCATGAAGGATTGCCAATCTAACCCTCTCCTCAACCTCTTTGAGGTTATCCACCATGGCCAATTGCTCTTTAGCGACCTTGTCCCCCGATTTCACTGAAGGCTCGACCCTTTTCCATTTTTCTTTAGCGACCTCAACACTTCCAGTGGTTCCAGAGGCTGACGGATTTTTTAGCATCCACTTTTTCGGATATTTGTGAACTATTGTGCTCGACATAATGGGCTCCGGCTGAGCCGGCCTATCTATTCTAGGGGTCTTGGCTAAGTTGGTTTAACCTTCCCTGCTAGTTCCTTGCCTCTTCCCTTCGCTAGCACCCGCCATCAACTTGGGTCGATTGAGCCTTTTTAACCTTCTTCGACCTGCTATCTATCCTTTTCTTCCTACTAAGCCAGAGTCCTTCCAGCACAACTTCGAGCTCAGTCTCCTCCTCCGCAACTTCGTCCAACAGGGACTCTTTCTGCTCTACGTGAGACTTCACACCTGCCATATAAAACTTTTTTATCAGCAACTACAGGCATAAGTTCAAACACATCAGTAATATTTTCTATGCATGGTCATACTTGCATTGTTTTACAGTTATAAACTGAAGGTCCAAAGGTTCTTTGTCATTTCTCTGAAAGCAATTACCCTTCACCCATATGACGTTATCATTTCAGGCTCGACCTGCTGAATTCAGATCGAAGAATCGAGGCTGAGTTACGCTCGCACAGAAGTATGCCCCACCACTAGCGTGATAATTCTTCACCCTATAAAATTGCAGCACATCCTCAGGAGATATCCTCCTCACCTTCCCCTCATTGTCCCACTTTCATTAAGATGGTCACAAATACTAATTACCTCCCGCATGTTCCCGTTCAATTGAACAGGACATGCCCCAATTGCATTCATAATCCCCTTCATCAAGTTGGTAAGGGGAAGACTCAGCCCGTACTCTAATTGAGACAGGTAACACGGAAAACCTTTTTCAAGGTCACTACGAACACCCTCATCAAAGTACTCTAACGAGATCAATTCATCTATGCCCTTATCTCATTTTTCCACCTCTAAATCTGCCAGAAATTAATAATATTCCTCCCCAGTCGGTACCTTGCAACCCCTAAACTGCCTACCAGCATATTCTACACAATTACCCCATGTCCCTCCTACAGCAGCCTTGGCTTTACATAATTCTCTAAATGCATCTGAACTAAGAGGATAGGACACCAGTTGACCAGGAAAACCTAGAAATGGTTCCAACCCTACTTCAACCTCATTATCTGACTCAATCGCCCGACCAGAGGTCGACACCTCGGTAATAGGTAAACTATCCATTTTAACTGCAATTTCTACAGGCAAGTTTTCGACCCTACATGACTGCCTCTCACGCTCGACCTACATGCAGGTTCAAGTATCTATTATTATTTCATACAAATCGGTCATATCAGCATATAACATATCTTTTATATATTATGTGCATATGTCAAAATTACAAAAAATTGCCGTATATAGCTATTATTAAGATTTTCTTCAAAAATGATTTGCAGAAATACATATATACTGCGTACGTCTCTATTAACCTTTAGAATCCGAATGAGAATCCGCAGTAGTGCCTAATCTTTCCCTCACGACGGTGCTGTATAGCCACCTGCGTGATCCAATGTCTTTCACTCTCTTCAACCGTTGATCACCAACAAATAAGTTATTATTATGTCCTCTGAAAAATTTTCACACCTCTCTATCTGTGCTCTCCAAATTTTCAGAACTAGAAAAATGCTTGAATGAGGAGGAAGAAGCACAATTTATCTTTTCTCTCTCTAGCGGATGGTAGTTATTATACCTCGCACGACCCGTCCTCGGTTTAGTAGCCGAGGCATCCTTTCCACTATCCATGTCTGACGTCTTGTACCTTTTCAATAAAATAGACTTTTAATCATTACCCCTCCCTTCATATTTTAACATATTTTCTCTCTTATTTCCATTTCTTTTTCTAACCTTCCCACACTCATGATAACTCACCCTACACGATATCAGATCTCTACAGCTTTACGTACAAAACAAAACTAGAAGCTTCTACATTTCTTTATTTTTTGTTTTTCTATCCTTGTCTATCATATTTATAGTGATAGTGACGTCATTCTCAAAGTTGAGGAAATTTTAAAAAATATTTAAAATATTTATCACAGCAGTTTTAACAACATTTACAACAATAGAGGATCCCATTGATGTACATAATTTTCTGTTAAAATTTAGCAAACTTATATTTATGCATGATAAACACGTTATACATTATTACATCTAAATAACCTAAACGACCACGTCAGATCACATTACCATTCAATCAGCCATCTTGGAATTCAATATCGATCATAGCAATCAATTTAACCATTTCTTCTCAATCTACGGGATTCAACGCCAATACACAAAAACATACCTCATAAAAGTACCGGGCATATTCATTTTCCCTACTCCTAACGTCTAATTATTCAAGCTGATACTTCCTTACTGGTAACTCAACATCATAACCAAGCACACAAAAAATCTTCTCCCGCACTTCAGCCATCTTTATAGCCAATCGTCCCTCTAGGGCATGACGTATCCTCAGAGATTGAGTTCGCACCATCCTAACCTCTTCTCCAACTTCGCAAATCATCCTACCCATATTTATACGTTTTCCACTCACTTTCCCTTCAAAACGTGACTTTTATCTTTTATCTCGTAACAGAAAACCATAAAATCTTGAGTAAAATATTTAAACTTATGTCTTTCTTCGAGCTCGTCCTTAAAATTACTTTCTAGTTTGAGTTATCCTAACTAAAATTATTCTTCCATCAAACTCTGTTAGAACAAATTTTTGAATTGCTAAAGTCTTATAGTTTTTTGCTCCAACTTTTTAACATATGAAACAGAATCTACTTACGTTACAACACACATTTTCACACATACTCATTTCAGTTCGAATAAAAGAGGGTAATACTTGCAATATCAATACATTCTATAGTTTCTTCATAATAATTTAGTTCGATTTCTTCAGAATCTATATCTACAACAGCACAAGTAATTGAATGACCTATATTTATTCATATCAAAATCATTACAAACAATTTTACAGATAACAAGTTTTTCAGGACACCGAACTCCTGGTACTTTACAGATAACAAGTTTTTCACTATTTTTAAAAGTTACAGGTCATTCAGGTACGCCGACACATCAACTTCTCCAGTTCTTCTTGCTTCAGTAATTTTTTACCCTGATATAAAGAAGAAATTGGAACCAATAAAGAGGTTCTCTCACATCAGTTTGGTTGAAGTCTAATCGAACTTCAAATGAAAACTATGCAAGCTGTAAACTCAGTGCTAGAACCAAATTCTAGAATTAACGGTCTACTGAGCACCAAAACGTAATGGAAATACATAAGCAGACTCCCAATGGTTGTCTCCCTCCTCTAGTACAATCACCCCCTCCACAAAAACCACCACCACTGAAGAGTTGGTAAAGATGAAGAGGGCCCGACCTTAGAATCCTTGCTGATAAAAAAAATCAGCATAACTGCCCTGCAGTTATGCCTATCCCTGTATATGATGCCTTAACCCTGTCTTTCGCAAGGATACAAAGACAGGCCAACCGATCTATGCCTATCAAGACGACGACATGAAACCTCCACTTGTAGTAGAAATCTTCCTCAGCTTCAATAGCTTCGTCTTCCGACATGCCTTGATACGTCGAAGGAACAGGAGCGGGAATCGCCATCTCCAAGGATTAATTCCCAAAGTACTTGAACTTTAATTTCTACATTTCAATCGTAATCCTCTCTTTAAGGACCATGCTACGAGTCTTTACCATTGATAATTACATAAAAAACAAACATGCACTGCTCCAAAGATTTGCTATAGGCACTATTTTTATAACACTATATTTATTGTGTAGGTACGTTTTCCCAAATGTCATCATTTATTACAGACGTAACTTTTTGAGTAGTAATCGTCAAATATATTAGCATCAACATCATCATTTAATACCCATTTCATTTCAATTACCGCACAATTTCCAAAGCGTAAACACCATCATGACTACGTTATTTATTCACAATTTTCAAATCCTAATACCCGTTACCCTCTGATTCTTTCTCAACCAAAGCCACTCGTGACTGTAGAGACCTATTCCTCGGCCTCACTTATAATAGAGCTATCACCAGTTCGAATAACCTCCATCTCAGGCTCACGCAATTTTCAACATAGCTTATCCAGTTAACATTTCAACATACTCCGCGAACGGGTCAAAAACGTAGGTCGAACTTAAACCAGAAACCTAGAACCAGTCAAAGATACATGTCTTTCTTGAACTGATCAGTTACTTAGTCAACCGCCACTAACCACATTGTTCGGAGAACGTACTCCAGCACGATGAAGAGCTGTGGAGAAGGCCTATATAAGGAAGAAGTTCCAGAAAAGATAGGGATTAGAAAAATTACACAAGAGATCACCTAGAAATGATATATTCTAGATTCTTGATCAATCATCAGAGTATCTTAGTTACAAGGCTCAAGCTTTTTCTATTCTTAGAGATCACTTGTAATAAGATATCCGTCTCAAGCAATAAATATACTTTCAACAAAAATCCTCCACACGAGGCCGTGTTTTTTTTACCTATTCGTAGGTTTTCCACGCCAAAATCACATGTTTCATTTCTTAATTTCCATTAGAATATTGTTACGGGTTCATTGGTGTGATAGCGAATTCCAAAGCCATTTTGAGCTTACAAAATTTGGCCATTACAGACTCCATGTCTCAAAAATTAAATAAAAGAAGATGATAATATATATTTACTATCTTAATTTATTTTGTAACGGATATATTCTTAATTTTAACTCATTTACATTAATTTAACATTATTATAATCATAAATCTATTAAATCATGTAACTAAAGGATTAAGATGAGGCATACCATATCAGATTCATTAGTACTTTGTTTAGTTCCTAATGGGCTAGGTCTTTAACGAATCTTAAAAAGCCTAATCCCAATCCTACCATGAAGGATCAGTTCGTCTTGGTTATGTAGTGTTATCTACCCCATTGCCTCCCCTAATAGGATGAGTATTGACTACGGTGCATGACATCATAGTACTGGCATGCTGAACTAGGCATGCCCATGCAGTATGCCATTGGACTATTTGGTATGCCTTTTGACCGAGGTTAAACTCATAATTTTACAGTTTTATTGTATATATTATATGTATCATATATGATCATAGAAGTTCCAAAATAGCATTTTTCGCATCCACTGTACTCTAAAGAATAAAAGACTAATGAGAAGAAAGGGTTTTGCTTAATTTAAATATTCTAGAAGTCAAATAGTCATCCTTACTCGTAGTCATAGTTCCTCCCCTTTCTAACAATAAGAGAAATCAAAAAAACCTTTTCAAATTGGCCAATAAACACGTAAAAAAACAATTTCTTTGAAGAAAATTCACAATCTAAAGACCCATCGCATTTTAATACTAGAGTTCATTATGATAAGCACCATAATCAATTCTTCCCTCTCTAAATTTGATGGTTTTTTATTGTTTAATTGTATTTGATCTTATAAATATTAATCTTGTAATGGGTAGTATAATCACATAATGTTTTGGCAAATACCTTTATGAATATGAGTCATTTTCCAATGTCCAAAATTTTTGCAAGCTACTAAGTACTTAAGGTACAAGATAAAATCGCTTTTATCAATCCAAAGATAAAGAAACCAAAAACTATTACGACGTGGTGTGTATTTGGCTTGAGTGGTGTTGAGGGGAGGTCGGAGAAACTTAAGGGAGAACAATGTTTATGTTGCAAAAGTTGGCCTGAGAAAGTAACCGTTTGGAAAAGAATTGCTTAGTTACTAATTTTTTTTGGAAAAGACATGCTTTTTGGCATGCCATTTGGGTTCGGAATGCCATGGTTGGAATGCTGGAAAAATACGTGTCAGGTACCCTAGCACTAACCATAAAATTATATTTGGATTATTTAGATTATTTTGTCTTGTCGATTGATAGTGATGTTCATGTAAAAGTAAAGCTACTAAATCCTTAAATTTTATCGAACAAATTGAGTTAAATCTCGAAAAGAACTAAAAGTATTAAGCCAACAATTGGGTGCCTATTTGAGATATCAAGCCGTGGTTGTTATATTTTTCGAATGCTTTATCCTGCCAAGCTTCACTCTTAATCAACACTGCTCCTTTGAAGTATCCTTAACCTTGAATATGCTGCATAATACATAATTATTTTGTTCACCTTTTTCCCTTTCGGTTTAAAATGAGCAAGGTTATTTTTGATTTAACCCAAGATAGTAGTTTCATCAATCGATTATAGCAGAACAATGAACATGGGTGCATGGGCTTCAGTAACAATTCAAAGGAGTTTATCCAAAAACATGTAAAATAATTAGTGGAAAATGCCACATTCCTTTAATTTGTATTGGATAAAATTTTATATGTGAGGTTATATTTTTAATCTCATGAATTGAAGTGTTCTTATCGCACGATAAAATACTACAAAAAGTTAAGATATTTTTTTATTGAGTTGTCCTTACCTTAAGAATTACCAACTTCGTAGTAGTGTCCATCATCAAATTTCTTGAGGTTATGCAACAACTGCTAAACCTAGAGACCAAATAATGTGAACATCTCCTAGTGCATGTCATCCACTCGTTAACAGTCTTCTTATTTTTGCCTATTAAGATTAAGGGCATAACTAATAGAGATGTTTTTATTTTAAAGTCTAATTAGATTATAATTTGGAGAGGTATGAGACTTGTTATTGTAGGAGGATTAAGGTTGAGGCCTATATAAGGAGAGGGTGGTGTAAGTTTATTTCTTTGTTGTGATTGAATAAAGTTGAAGGTTTAGCCCTAATTAAGTTTTAGGTTGATTTTAGCGTTAAAGACTTCTTGATTTAGCTTCCGCATTGAGAGTTTACATCAAATTGGCTTCAGAGAGAGATCAATTTTTTGGCTTTCACGGTGCTTCTTAGAGTGATTCTCTCTTGATTCGTGATTTAAAATTCTAGGAAACAGTTATGAAGATTATGATTTTTTTTTGTGCACTGTTACAGTGATTCACTACAGTGTTCCTACGTCTACTTCATTATTTTGCGATAGCTACAGTGATTTTGGCGTATACTACAGTGTTTTCAGCAACTGCTACAGTATTTTATGTACTTCTACAATTATTTATGTATCATATGCTACAGTGATTTCTAGTAAATAAAAATGATCATTTTTTGTTTTTTTGTTCATTTCATGTTCAATCATATTTTTTTTCCTCCTCTATGGCGAGTATGATCCCAATGGGAAGACCACCTAGTCTTGAAGACCGTGTTGAGCGTATCGAAGCGTCGGTAGAAAAAATTAAAGGAACGTTCCAATTGGTGGAAGTGACGGTCAATCAAATTTTCTTTCGCTTTAGTTTCGAGGTGAAAATTTTCTCTCTGATATTTGATGTTGTTTGTGACTCTCACACACCATGATTTTATGATGGAGGATTACCCCCCGTATATGATAAGTTCTCAGATGACTTCGAGTATAATGGCATAATTTTGTAGCTCAAAATTATCTCTTATACCAAATGTTCATGGGGCAAAAATTAATATAATACAAGGAATGACACAAGTGATTTAGCGCGGAAAACCTTTGAATAGGTAAAAACAGCATGACCTCGAGTTGTGGGTTTTAGTAACAATAACTTTTATTGCTTGAGGCCGATATCTTATTACAAGTAATCTCCTGAACTAGAAATGCTTGATCTTAAAATTAAAAAATTTATGTTAGAGTCGAGAAAATTAGGTTTTTCCCTCCTTTATCTCCTCATAAATTTTTTCTTTATATAGACTTTACCCGTAACTCATTATTGTGCATGTTACATGTATAATGCATGAGTTTGATATCGAGGTAGTTCAAGTTTGGATTAGGTCGAGGGATAGGTCCCTACAATCGCCCCCTCGTAACTGAAGGTAAAAGTGGCTTTGGTTGGGAAAAAACCTCTAGATTGTTGGTATTAGAAGTTAAAACGATATGATGTATTGATGGGATTGGACTAGATGGGTATTCGGTAATTATTTATGGAGGGATGTTTCTGGCATTTATGAGATGGGAAGGATTGATGTACTTGACGTTAAGGGTTTTGGGAGTAGCTCTTCTTTGAGTGATGACTGTTTTTTAAATGTACTTGCGCGTTAAATGTTAGTTTGATATAAATAGTACTTGTTCTGGAGCTTTTGTCAAAATACGATGTTGTTTGTAATATCTTTGTATAATATGATTGTTAATGGTGAAGACCCAGAGAATGGTTTATGAAGAGAGAGTCTCTCCTGAAATGTAAGGGTTAAAGGTACGGTACTTTGAGGACCAAACTCTGGAGATGCCCACGCCTATTCCCGTAGCACCGACATATTATAGGATGTCAGAAGAAGAAGCTGCTAAAGTTGAAGATGACTTTTTTTGCATCTGGAGATTTCATTTTCCAGTTCTGTCTGGGGATCAATGTCGGAGGTGACTTCGCATCCTGGCGGAGGACAAGGTTGAGGAGACAGATGTGGAGGCCGGCGTACATACGAGGGACTGGGTTCTAAGGTAGTACTCCCTTTGATCTTTACTAACTCTCAGTTGGGTGGGGGGGTTAATGGAGGAGGAGACGGTGATGGGAGAGGAGGAAATGGAGATTGGAAGTCTTTCTTTTACACAATCATCTTCTCCTGTCGTGAAGAATGTCCTCGTGCTGAGGGTTAGTTCAAGCACTAACACCTTTGCTTCCTTAATTTCTTGCAGAAGGAAATGGTGTGAAGGAGGGATCAGGCTCAGTGATTTCCATTTCCTACTTTGCTCTAGAAGATTCTTTAATTTGATATAGTGTTAAAAACTGATATGTAACCTGTAGAACGATCTGTAATAGTATCTGAAAGATTTGTTATTTATAAATTATTCTATAATTGATATTCGAGTTAATGAAAAAAAATATGTGTGCAAAACCTCTGCTGATAGAATAAGTTGATTTTACTAAAATTAACCTACAGGAAGTATACATATGTATATTAGAGGATGATAATTTAATATTGTACTAAAAAATGGAGTTGTGTTTAGTTAAATTGTGAAAAATATATGAGAAATTGCAAATATGTAGATATGTTTGAAAATGTGTATCGAGCTGAAAATGTTCCAAGAACCATGGGGAGAGAATATCCTTTTAAATATAGAATATACAAAAAATTAAAAAATCGAGCTTATGGAGATATTGTTTGGAAATGCTTTACAGTGGAAGAATTGTGAGAATTAGGTTGAAATGTAATTGTCAAATTCAAGGAAGATGATTTGTATAGATAAGTTTAGATAACTTTCTATCATGATCTTAGGGTTTCCAGTTATGGAAAAATAGATTATAATATATATGGAATGCGAGGGATTTGAAGTGATCTTGCAAAAATGTATAAATATGAGGGAAATGTGATATAAAGAGGAGGAAGAAAAGATAATATGGTGAAGACTCGCTCTGAAAGAGTTCTTCATAATACAGAGGGACGACTAGCAATAAAGATTGCAGAAGTACGGGAGTGGTTATTTAGGTTGTTAAATTATGATTCTGACTTGCCCGAATCTAAAATTCAGTTCGAAGGCTTGGATACGAGGGCGAGTAAAATTGAGATTGGGCGATACTTTTACTCAGAGATATTATGTGAAGTGATTTTGGAGCTTGTAGCTCAAAAAATGGTTATTAGGAAAATTACTATGGATGAATAGAGGAGGAAGATGTGAGGATCGTTAAGGGTGAGCTAATTTGGTGTGGCGCCCCAGGGCATATGGGATGCTTTAATTGAAATTATATGTGATGGAGCGAACGTAATAAGGTCAAATAACTGTAATTGGAATGTAGAAATAATGTTTTGTTTGAATCTATTTATGTTTTGTTGTAAATGCTGTTTGGAACTGTTTGTGAATAATATTTTTGAATTTTTGAAATGTGATAGCTTTGGAAATGACGTTAGTAGTTCTATACGTAATGAAAGTAAGAATGGAAAAGGCAGATTAGCTTTGATTTTTGTCTCTTGTATAATTATTGGAAAAGTTTGATTGCGTGATAGTATCGAGTCATCATAAGTTTAGGGAGGTTAGAGAGAGATTTGGATAGGAAAGATAAGAATATATAAAAATATAGAGTTTGGGGTAATGATGGAAAGACATTTTCACCAAAAAGGTGCGAAATGTATGACATTAATTATAGAAGGGACGCCTCGGTTCCAAAATCGAGGATGGCTCATACGAGGCCCAATAACTACAGCAGTTAGAGGGAGAAAGTATAAATTATAGTTTGCTATTATAGAAGGGACGCCTCGGTTCCAAAATTGAGGATGGTTTGTACGAGGCCCAATAACTACAACTGTCAGAGGGAGAAAGTATAAATAATAGTTTGCCTTCCTCATTCAAGCTTTTATGAAACTCTAAAAAATGAAAGGACAGTGGGAGAGAAATTTTTTTTTTTACAGAGATTCAGGTAAGAAAGGGGACGACGGTAATCTTCGTAAAAGGGGAAAGAAGTCTGCGGGGGAAGAGTCCAGACGTTGGAGAGAGAGTATCGTGGTGAAAAAAGGGCATGGTGTTGCCTCTGATTCATACTCAAACGTTGAAGGTCAGTGATTGAGTTTTTAATTTTTGAACGTGATGTTTAAAAAATTATGTGGATTTTCAAATTTTAAATTTTTTTTATTTATAGTAATCTATAAAATTTTGTTTGATTTCTGTGAAAAAAGAGAAATATATATATATATGATATACGTATATGTATGATGGATATATGGTAGATATGCGCATAAATGTGTATAAATAAAAGATAATAATAAGTTGACAGAATTCCTGGACCTTTATGTAGGTTGGGCATGAGGAATATCTGTTATAAAATCAAACCTCATCTTCAGGCCTATATTTGAGATGGAGACTTCACCTGATATGGACACATTGACCTCTGGTCGTACTATTGAGTCCGAGAATGTAGAATTTATAAATGTAGAGTCTGTGGGGAAGGACAAAGTAGCACTCGTTCAATTTCTAGATTTCCCTAGTAAATTGGTATTGTACCCTCCAAACTCTGATGTATTCAGATAATTTGGTAAATCCAAAGCTAATGTAGGTAGAAAATGGGGCAACATTATAAAACATGCTGGTAGATCTTTTAGGAGATACACTGTAAAAAGTGGGGAAGAGTATTTCTTTTTGTTGCCTGATTTAGAAAAGGAGAAATTGGGTAGGGGAGTAGAGGAATCGATTTATTTTGAGTATTTTAATGGGAATGTCCAAGGTGACCGGGACCAGGGATTCCTTTGCTATCTGTCTCAGTTGGAATACGGACTGAGCTTGGTATACAGAATACTATAGAGGTTTGTCCTGCTCAACTGAATGGCAATATGTGGGAGGTGATAAAGGCCTGCGAAAATTTGAATATATTATGGGAGGAGAATGAAGTGGAGAGGAGAATAACTCCTGAGGACGTTTTGCAGTATTACGCTGTGAAATATTATACTACAACTGGAGGTGTGTATTTCTGTTCGATCTCGTCTCGAGCACTTTTCTTGGATCTGAATTTTGCATGTCGAGTTTGGAATGACAATGTAATATGGGTGAAAGGGGATTGCCTTCAGAGAGTGGATGAAGAACCAATGAAACTTATGTATAGAACTTTGAAGAAAAGTAAGTAATAGTGTATAATATCGAATTATTATAATTGAAGGATTGTGCTATTATTTTACAATGTGTTATATTTGTATTTCTAGTCCTTGGTCTAAGGTGACAAGAAAGGAATCACAGCTAGACATTGTTGCTCGTGAAGGTGTTGAACTTAAGATAGATCTAAAAGAGCTTGGCATTAAAAGAAACAAAAGAGCTAACAATAAGTTATAGAAGGTATAAAAGTCTCAAGCGAAGAGGCCAATGACAGGAGCAAGAGTTAGCAAGAAGAGTGGAACAGACGGGGAAGAATGTCCAGCATTAAGGAGGGTTGTAGAAATGGCTCTGGAGGATGTTCCTATAGGAACAACTTTGAGCAAGTTAGCTCCAGGCACCCTAAAAAGAAAGCTGTAAAGGGTGGCTCGGCCTCCAGCACTACGATGAATGGGGAGACCAAAGGGAATATGAAAAATATGTGGGTTGAACCTCCTGCTACTGTGTAAGGGGTGAGGGTCGTAGAGAGCCAACCTGTTAAGGAAAATGAGCTGGCTGGCTATGGAAAATAGGCTGAGGCTAGTAGCATAAAAAGGTATTAAGGGGCTGACTAACTGTATACAGCTGGAGTTGAGCAAAGTGGTAAGTTGATGAATTTTAACTATTAATCTTTGTATTTAGTTTTGAGCTAACAATGTATTTGTCTTTATTGTAGACTGTTCTCTTATTGAAGTGTTTCTACCTCGAGATCTAGGAGGGAGAAGCTATGTTTGAGAGTAGGAGAGTCGAGCTTGAGAAGAAGGTTGCCCGACTTGAATCTGACTTGGCTCTAGAGAAGGAGCGATTGGTTGCTGCGAAGGATGCGCATAAGGTGTTGATAACCGAACTTACTGAGGAGGCGTAGAAGAATGTGGATGACGTTATATTCCATTGCGACAGACTTGGGTGCCAACTCCTCGCAGGAGCGTACACAGTTGTTGACCTCAAACCCATTATGGCTGGTACCTACGTCGAAAAGAACAAAGGAAAAGAGGAGGTCCTGTTGATGGAGGTGTGGCAACAGGGTTGGATTCGGTCTCTCCCAGAACTGATCTAGAGAACCGGGAGGAAGATAATGTGAAGGTAGAGTAAAGCTGTTGAAGTTTCGAAGTGTTTGAAAATCATAACATAGAAAAAGTGTACCTATAAAGTGAATTTAAATGTTGTTGCCAACGATCTAAGACCATACTTTGACCTTAAGTTAAGAAACAGACTTGCAATAATAACATGTCTAGAAAATAGAAATCTGTTAAAAGTCTGAAATTTATCAGCATTATGTTTGATTGCATCTGTGAAATATTGTTGAATAAAGCTTGATATATTTTATCTGTTATATAGGTCGAATTAGAGACTGCCCGCTTAAGATAGCAACAAACACTCTAATACAATCATGAGTTAGTGGTGGAGTTTGAAAACATTAGAGATGCATCTGAGGATAGGGAGGATCGTTAAGTCAAACTACAGCTTCAGTTCACAAAGGCGACAGAGACTATTGACGACCTGACCTGAAAGGTTGAAGGTAAAGATGTTGAGATAGAAAATGCGCAAAGAAAGCTCACGGAGGCGCCGATTGAGGTGGCAATGTTAAGAGGTTTGGGTAGATTTGCTGATGGGGAAAGGTAAAGAGGTGGATGTTGCTCGGTACTGTATTCAGTCATTAGAAGTGACAAAAAAGGAGTTACGGGACTTTGTGACCAGTTTGATGGGTTAAATGACCAGGCAAACAAATAAGATTGAGCACACTCGAGCTGATCTGGTAAGTTCCTAAAGTACACTTGAGCAATTAAAGAGTGAAATAACTAAGAAAGAGAACAAGCTTGTGAAAGTTTGAGCTGACTTGGCCCATTTTGAAAGTGTGGCTGATCTATTGACTGAGGACATGCCTACTAAAGATATTGATTTTTGGATGGCTCAAAAATAGTGCGATGAACTGAATGAGAGGGTGGTTAAGTTGAAGGCAGATTTAGCAATGGCCAATTCGCGTATCAGGAAGGCCGAGGCTGGGGAGCGGTCGAAGAAAAAAAAAGATGATGTCGGGGTCTCCACTGTAAAAAGGGGTGCGGCTGAGCTATCAGTTCAAACTAAAGAGTTGGAGGATGATGTAGCTTGCATTCAAACTCATGTACAAAGAAGAAATTAATGCTTAAGGGAGAGCCAAGATAAATTAGATATAGCTCTTTGCAGAGAGCGAGAGTTAGCGGTGGTGATCAGGGGGAAGGATTAGTTGTTAAGGAAGAAGGATGAGTTATTGAAGAAGGCTCATGTTGGGGGATGCGATGGAGACGACTGAGAGTTGGTAGAACTTCTCCCCCAATTAGATAATCTGAGGACGGTAAACAAAGTTGAGTTAGATAAAGTAACATAAACAATAGCGCAGTATAATGTGGTTATGATACATGCAACAAAACGTATGCAATGGAGAGATGATAGATACAAAGACTTGAAAGATCATCCCCATAGATTACCAAAGCATTTTTCTGAGGCAGTTATGCCCGATCGAAATTCGACTGTTCAAGAAATAACACACTCAGAGGAGCTAATGGCTGCTATTGCCTATTTTGTAGAGGAAGTAAAAATGCTTGAGTTTGAGAAGGATACCTTACATAACTTAATGTCATTCCGAGGTTGTATCGGTAATGCTGATATAGATCGAGAAAGCTGTCTGAATGCCATAAAAACAGAGTTAAGATCCTAAACTGATGAATTGGTAGAGAAAGGTAGGATTATTACAGTTGCTCAAGGTCTAAAATACATGGTGGAACGTCCTCCTATGTAGGAGAAAGCGAAGCTGGCCTCTCATAAGTAGAAAAGAACTTTTAGAAGTAACCTGTAGAAGTAACATGTAGTTGTAGATATATAAAGAGACAAAAACTAGTTTGACCTTTGCTTTAACTTATGCCTGATAGAGATCTTTGATTGAAAACTAGTATTACCTTTGTTTTAATTGTTGATATATGTATAAATGGGCTATTGAAAGCTTATATTACCTTTGATTTAATCTATGTATAGATGTTGGTTGAAAGCTAGTATTACCTTTGCTTTAATATGTTTTGATAGGCGATTGAAAGCTAGTATTACCTTTGCTTTAATTTATGTACAGATGTTGATTGAAAGCTAGTATTACCTTTGCTTTAATTTATGCGTAGATGTTGATTGAAAGCTAGTATTACCTTTGCTTTAATCTATGTATAGAGGTTGATCAAAAGCTTGTATTACCTTTGCTTCAATCTATGAGATTTACTAGAGTCTGCATAAATAGAGAGTAATGTGGGGAAAAACTTGGAAGTTTTCATTGAGTAGAATATAATGTACACTGTATGGAGATTAAAATTTCACTTTTAGAATGTATAAAACATGTAGGAGCAGCTGTGATTATCAGGGAGTAAGATGGTATGCCCATAAGACATGTGGGAGCTCTTGTATCCAGTTCCCTTTCTTTTATGATTGAAGCCTTTTCTTAAGCCCATCGACTATGGTTTAGTTGGTGATTTCGGCTTGTCCATTGCCTTGTGGGTAGTATGGATTGGATGGTGAATGGATGATGTTGTACTTGTTGAGGTAGGCTATGACCTTTTTTCCAACAAAATATGGTCCGTTATCGATTCGAACCATGTGATAATGTGCTCTGAGATAAAAGAGGTGACTTCTTCTTCTCTAGTTCAACAGAGACAAACTGCTTCCTCCCATTTCATAAAATAAATGGTTGCTGCGAATAAGAAACATCGGTTACCTCGAGTATTAGGAAATTCTTTGACGAGATCAAGTACCCACCGCTTGAATGGCCGTAACACTTTGCTTGCATGTAGTTCAAGCGCAGGAGTGCATATCATGTGTCCATGTCATTGACATGTATCACTTTTTTGTGAATACTCTTCTTCCTGCTTACACATTCCAGGCTAAAATACTCCTTGTGTGATTACTCTGTTAGCAAGTTATCGACCTGCGGTGTATGAGCCACAAGTCTCTTAATGTAACTTTTTGAGCAATCTGTCAGCTTTCTTTATTTAGAGATATTTAAGGTAAGGCCCGGCGAGTGAGTAATGATATAGACGACCGTTCTTAACTATGCAACGCTTCGAGTTTTCGATTAATTATCGTTACTCTTTTGGATTTGTTGGAAGGGGCCCGTCTCATGTGTTCTTCGGGCCGAGGTAGGCAATAAAGGGTTTTCGCCAATCGTCGTCTTTTTCTTCAACGTCCCCAGTGTTGATCGTGTATACAAAATGGAGATCAATATTGGGGGAGGATATCACTTCGATCTGTAGATATCAGTCTTCTATACCCAAGTCCATGGAAAAATAAGTCAATGAATCGGCATGTCTGTTCTCGCCATGAGGTAGATAGTCGAGAGCTGCTTTCACGAATCAGCTCATCCTATCGGTAGCGAAGGCTGCATATTCTATCATCTTTCTATTTTTCTTGTATTGTTCTTAGTAGTGGTGGACGATGAGTACAAAATTTGTATAGACTAAGAGCTTGGGCACGCCAAGCTCGAGTACGAGCTCAAGTCCATGAATCAGAGCTTCATATTCTATGACATTGTTGGAGGCTTCCAAATCCAAGCAGATCCATTTCTTGATTCTGTCATTAGAAGGTGTAATCAGTGCAATTCCAATTATTGACCCTGTGGGTCTTGCTGAACCATCTTTAAGAGGTCTCAACCCTTTCCATGTAATCCATTCAGCTCGTTTGTCAAAAGGTTTGGCAGGTAGAGTTTCTTTAATTTCTTCTATATGGTCAAGATCGTACTTCTCCCAATCAGGATCTTCCACAGGAAAATCCGTGAGAAAATCGGCAACGGCCTAACCTTTTTCTGAAAGGCGTTGTTCGAACTTGATATCATGTTTTTCCTAACTGACTGGCCATTGCTGCACTCTTCGCAATTTTTCTTTTTTGGATAAAACTTCCAGGAGTGGGCAGTTCGTCATGACTTTAACTAAATGAGCTTGGAAGTAGTGCTTAAGCTTTTGTGAATTGTGAACAAGGGTTAGGAAGAGTCTCTTAATTTTAGAATACCTCATTTCCGTTAAAGTGAGAGTTTTACTGATGAAATAGACAGGCTTTTTAGCCTTCCCCTCAAGTCAAATGAGAAACGAACTGATAGAAGTATCTGTAACTGCCAGGTAGATGATTAGTTCCTTATTATATACTGGGGTGCTCATGATGGGAGACTTCCCCAAATAAGTTTTAAGTTTTTGAAAAGCTACCTCACATTTTGATGTTCACAAGATCACTTCATTGGGCTAAACTATTCCTCGTTTGGTACAACCTCTGAGTAATAGGAACTGTCAATGACAACGATCTGCTGACTTAGAAACAAATAGGTTGATTGCAATGATCTTGCCCGCAAGTTTTTGTACGTCCTTCGCTGTTCTTGGAGAAAGCATGTTGAGGAGAGCTCGAATTTGATCGAGGTCAGCTTTAATCCCCTTCTTGTAGATGACATGGCCAAGGAACTTGCCTAAATGGACTCCGAATTGACAATTATTAGGATTGAGCTGCATCCTATAAAAATGAAGAATGTCGAATATTGAGGATAGATCTGTGATATGGTCCTTTGATTGCAAGCACTTGCAGAGGAGATCATCGATGTAGACTTCAACAATTTTCCCCAAGTGTGCTTTGAATATAGTTGTCATTAACTGTTGATAAGTTGCGCCTGCATTCTTTAAGATGAAGGAGATGACTTTTTAATTGTAAAGTCCTCTTTTAGTGATGAAAGTGGCATTTTCCTGATCTTCCTTCAAAAGAGGTATCTGATTATATCCAGAAGCGGCATCCATCATAGATAAGAGTTCGTGACCTTCCGTGGAATCAAGAATTTGATGAATGATCGAAAGGGGAAAACTGTCCTTCGGACTGTGTTGTTTAGATCATTAAAATCTGCACAAACTCGGACCTTACCATTCTTTTATAGACTTGCAACGATGTCGAAGATCCAATCAGGGTACTTGGCTTCTCAGATGAATCCTACTTTAATCCACTTATCGATCACAATGTTGACTTCATCTCGAAGCTGAGGTGAGAGTCGTCGTTATTTTTATTTGACTGCCGTGGCGTTGCTGTTGATGTCTTAGATGGATCGCCACTGGGCATCCCTTCAAAATTTAATGCAAAGATGTCTCAATATATTCGTAAAAAGTAAGTGAGAGAATCCTTATCGGGCCAGACCAGCTTCGTACCGATATAAGTACCTCTACTAGGTCCATCAATGTCTATATGCTCTTTAGGTTCTTATGTTGAAGGTTGATCATCGATATGACCAGTTTTCTATAATTGTTATGCAGTATATATGTCTGATGTATCAAGAATGGCAGAGACAGTATTCTCGTAAGTTCAAGAATGTTTTTGACTATCTTTGATTTCGTAGATGCCATCATTGTGTTTGAAGCGCAGTACTTGATAATAGGTAGAAGCGATTGCCTCCTTGTTATGGATCCAACAGCGGCCCATAATCTCAAGATAACGAGATTTAGCATTGATAATGTAGAATACGACGTTGATCATGGCTGGTCTAGCAGTGATAGGTAAGATGATCTTGCCTATTCGTTCTTCCTTGGAACCATTAAATTTATTAATATCGATGTCGCTTGGAATAACTTGATTGGCCAGTCCTATTTGATCGATCGTGCTCTGGAATAGAATCTCAATACCGCTACAAGTATCGATCATCATTGTATGCATGACAATTTTCTTCATTTGGAGCATGATATCCAGGGCATCATGATGTAGAAACTTGACGTGACTAAAGTTGCAATCATCGAATAAAATCCTATATCGGCGATTGCTCGACTCAGGGAGAAGCTTGGCCTCTTTATCTTGAGGTATGAGATCGCAGCATTCTAACAATCTCTTGTGCTTGAATATGCAAGAGTTCTTAATCTCATGAAACTCAATCATGTTATTGTTGTACATAAGGTATAGGTGTTTCTTCTCAGCATGATCTTCTACCTGGACTACGTCGATCTACATCTTGTTGCATCCATTCTTGTATGATTCCAGATCGACAATGTATTCGTACATTATTACATCTTTGAAGATATATTCTAGTAACCTATGTAAAGCATAGAAGTTGTCAGTGCCATGATGATTTACCTTGTGATGCATGTAGTATGGCCTATCGTCAATCGGTTCCAGTAGTTGAGAGAGACGGCAGAACTTGTTCCTTGATAGAATAGGAAAAATTACAGAGATTCAGGCATTCATCTTTGGGAAGACTGGCTTGGGTAATAAATTTCCTTTCCAAGGTTTGCCAGTGTTTACCTTATAATGCTTTTGATCACCCTTGTCCTCCTTCGGTTTGTTATTTCGTTCTGTAGCTGGACCTTTACTGGTTATGATTGATTTAGTAGATGCCTTTCGGTCGTCATCCTTTCCAGGTCGACATACCCATTGACCTTGGTGATCATATCCCCCAAGGTCGTGGGTTTTTTTAAGAAGAAGTACTCTTTAGCTTTACAGTTGAGCTGGAGCGCGTTGGTAAAAGCAGTAATAACTATTTTTTTATCAAGATTATCCACTTTTTGTACGAGCTCCAGAAACATCTTTGCAAAAACCTCGAGCTTCTCTCCTTGTGACCTTTTAAGACTAACAAGAGAATATAAATTCTCCTCAGTCTTTATAGTAAGCATACGTCTTGATAAATTGCTTCTGTAGTTGATCTAATGTGAGGATGGAATCTTCAGGTACAGAGTGGTACCATAGGAGCAGTTGCTTTGTAGACTTGATACAAATAGATGGCGTAGAATTTGGTTAAGATTGGAGTACAACCTCAGTGAATTATAGAATTGTTGAATTTTCTCCAAGGATCGGTGCCCTTGTATTTACGTATCTTTGGAGTATGGAAACCTTTTAGTACTTGCATATCAAATAACTCTATGGAAATCGGACTACCTTGCAACTTGGTTAGATCGTCTTTATTGCCGAGAGCTTAAACTTTAATCAACCCCTAAATACGTTGCTCCTTAAGCTCTTGTGTGACGCACTGACATGTAGCCTGAATTGCTTGACGAGGTGGTTGAGGATTATGGGTGTCGGTGCCATCGCTCAAGCGCTCACGACCGGGAATCTATTGTTCAGGTCACTACTCTTCCTCTGGACGCTTGGAAGATCAGAGACCTCTACTGATATCGAACTCAGCTTCCCTGCCTAAATAAATTGAAGGTGGTTGTTCAAGCTGAATATTTTTGGAAATGGCTTTGCTGGTGGCTCCTCGAGGACCTAATCTTTTTCATACGAAAATACAGGAGTTCGCCAATACTTGATCATAATCTCTACTATGGGGATCCTATTAAGTGTCCTGCAAATCTTGTAGTACTGTATGCATTGTGGTTATCTATTATTAATGTCGCTTGAATGTTGTCAAGCGAGCTTGACGCTCATCTTCGAGCTCTTTGTCATAGAGCTTGTAGCTAAGAGTTAACTGACGTTCGAGCTCATTACGTTTCTTTGTTTTAGCATGGTGATTTGCCTGTAGTTCAGGGAGCTGTTCTGGTTCAACTGAAAGATCGAGCTAGATTCCTGTTGTTGGTCGCTTGGAAGTGACCATGATTGGAAATGGATAGTAGAGTGAATGTATGCCTTAGGATATTATGGAAGTGTTTTTTCTTTCCCACAGACGATGCCAAATGTAATGGCCTAATTCTGTAGCTCGAAATAGCTCAAGATTAACTATTACACCAAATGTTCCTGTGACAAAAGTTAATGTAATATACGGAATGGCATAGGTGATTTAGCGTGGAAAACCTTTAAATAGGTAATAAACCACAACCTCGAGTTGAGAGTTTAAGTAACAATAACTTTTATTGTTTGAGGCTGATATCTTATAATAAGAGATCTTTTGAACAAGCTTTGCACGATACTCAACAGGCTCCCCAAACTAGAGATCGTGACCAAGTTCCAGAGAACTTTTAAATTTCTGCACGAGAGAGGTTAGGGCCTCGAGGAGTCACCAGCAAAGCAATTTCTCGAAATGTTCAGCACGAACCTCAGCCTTCTATTTATTTGGGCGGTAAAGTTAAGTTTGATATCAGAAGAGGTCTCTAACCTTCCAAATGTCAAGAGGATGAACAACGACCTTCGCCTTAAGTTCCAGCACGTGATCGTTTAAGTGAAGGCATCGGTACACATAATCGTCATCCACCTCACCAAGCCACTCAGGCAACACGTCAGTACGTCGCACAAGAGTATATGTACCAGCGTATCAAGGAGTTGATTAAAGCTCAAGCTCTAGTTAACAAAGGTGATCTTACCAAGTTTCATGGTAGTTTAATTGCTAAAGAGTTATTCGATATGGAAGTGCCGAAAGATTTCCATACTCCAAAGCTACGTAAATAGAAGGGAACCGATCCAAAGGAGCATATTCAACAATAACGTGATTCATTGGGATTGTACTCCGATTTCAACCACATTCTCTGCCGTCTGTTCACAACATGTCAACAGGGGGAACCACTCCGATAGCTCCATTCTCTACCTAAAGATTCTATCCTCACATTCGATCAGCTGCATAAACAATTTGTCAAGACGTATGCACACAATAGAGACAAGGAGGAGAATTTATATTCTCTTATTAGTCTTAAACAATCACAAGGGGAGAAGCTCAAAGCCTTTACAAATATTTTTTTGTAGCTCGCACGAAAGGAGGATAATCTCGATTAAAAAATAACTATTACTGCTTTTACTAACGCGGTAGCTCCAGCTTGACTGTAAGGCCAAAGAACACCTCTTCTTAAACAAACCAGCGACCTTGGAGGATATGATCGCCAAGGTCAATGGTTATGTCGACCAAGAAAGGATGATGTCTGAAAGGCATAAATCTACTAAATTTGTCCAAAACACTAAAGGTCCGCCTATAGATAGAAATAATTAACCAAAGGAGGATCAGGGTGATCAGAAGAGTTCCAAGGCAAATAGTGGCAAACCTCAAAAGGGAAATTTATTACCTAAGTTGGTCCTCCCCAAGATGAATTTTTAACTCTCTATAATTTTTCCAATTCAATCGAAGGACAACTTTTATCGTCTGTCTCAACCTTTGGAACCGATCGAAGGCCGCCCGTATTGCATGCATCACAAGGTACATCATCATGATACTGACAACTGCAATGCTTTACAGAGGTTGCTGGAATATATCTTTAAAGATGGTAGAATGTTCGAATACATTATCGATCTAGAATCCTACAAGGATGGCAGCTTGAAAAAGAAGATCGACGTCGTTCAGGTCAAAGATTAGGCTGAGAAGAAATTTTTATATCGTATGTACCACAGCAACATGATCGAGATTCATCAAATCAATAACTCTTGCAGATTCAAGTGCAGGAGATTATCATAATGTGACAATCTCATGCCTCAAGATAAAGAAGCCAAACTTTTGCCTGAGTCGAGCAATCGCCAGCTCGGGATTTTATTTGAAGATTGCTATATTAGTCACGCCAAATTTCAACATCATGATACATTAGTAATAATACTCAAGATGAAGAAGTTTTTCATGTATACAATAATGATCGATACTAGAAGCGGTATTGAAATTCTCTTTCAGAGTACAATCGATCAGATGGGATTGGCCGATCAAGTTATTCCAGGTGACACCGATATCAGTGGATTTAAGTGATCTAAAGAAGAACTAGTAGGCAAGATCATCTTACCTATCACCGATCGACCAGCCACAATCAACATCATATCTACATCATCAACGGAAAATCTCATTATCTCAGGATTATGGGCCGCAGCTGGATTCACAACATATAAGCAATCACTTTCGCTTATCATCAAACACTTCGCTTCAAATACAATGATGGTATCTATGAAATCAAAGGTAGTCGAAAGCTATCTCGAGCTTGTGAGAATACCGTCTCTGCCATTCTAGATATATCAGATAGATATGATGTATAACAATTATAGAAAACTGGTCACATCGATGATCAGCCTTCCCCAAAAGATTTACAGAAAGCTGGTTACATCGATGATCAGCCTTCAATAGAAGAACCTACAGAGTACATAGACATGGATGGACCTAGCCAAGGTACTTTTATCGGTACCAAGCTGATCCAGAATGATAAGGATGCCCTTATTAACTTCTTATGAATGAATCGGGACATCAATGCATGGACTTTCTAAGAGATGCCAGGTTTGATCCATCCAGAGCATTTCATAGATTAGCCATCAACATCAATGCCACAGCGGTCAAACAGAAATAGCGACGACTCTCACCTCGTCTTCGAGATGAAGATAACATTGAGATCGAGAAATTTATCATAGTAGGGTTCATTCGAGAAGCCAAGTATCCTGATTGGTTATCTAACACTGTCATTGTTCCAAAGAAGAATGGAAAGGTTTGAGTTTGTGTAGATTTCATCGGTAAAAACAAACACACTCTAAAGGATAGTTTCCCTCTTCCCATTATCAATCAAATTCTTAATTCTACGGTAGGTCATAAACTTCTATCAATGATGGATGGTGCTTCTGGATACGATAAGATTCCTTTCTTGGAAGAAGATCAAGAAAGACCACTTTCATCACTGAAAGAGGACTTTAATGTTACAAAGTCATGCCCTTCTGACTAAAGAATGTAGGCGCAAGTTATCAAAAGTTAATGATGACTATGTTCAAAGTACATCTTAGGAAAATCGCTGAAGTCTACATCGATGATCTTTTGTGCAAGAGCATACAGTCAAATAACCACATCACATATCTAACCACAATATTAAACATTCTACGATCTTACAAGATGCTCCTCAATCTTTATAAACATTAATTAGGAGAAAATTTAGGCTGATTTCTCGGCCATCTCATCAGCAAAAAGGTGATTGAGGCCGATCCAGATCAAATTCGGGCTCTCCTCAACAAGCCATCTCTGAAAACAATGAATGACATACAGAAACTCACCGACAAGATTACCGCTATCAATTGATTCATTTCTAAGTCTTCAGATCGCTGTCGTTGGCTGTTCTTACCACTCTGAGGTTATACCAAAGAAGGAAAAGTTTAGCAGAATGAAGAGATCAAATGGACATCAAAATGCGAAGGAGCTTTTCAGGAACTCAAAACCTATTAGGGGAAGTCTCCCATCATAAACACCCCGGTAGATAATGGGGAACTTATTATCTACTGGCAGTTTCAGATACTTTAATCAGCTCGGTTCACATTCAACTTGAGGAGGAAATTAAAAAGCCATTCTATTTCATCAGTAAAACCTACACTACAGTAGAAACAAAGTATTCTAAAATTAAGAGACACCTTCTAACTTTTGTTTGCACTTTATAGAAACTTAAGCACTACTTCCAAGCTCATTCAGTCAAAATCATGACAAATTACCCCCTCTAAGAAGTTTTGTCCAAAAAAGAAAAATCCAGAAGAGTGTAATAATGGTCAATCAGTTTGGGAGAATATGATATCAAGTTCGAACAATGACATTCAGAAAAAGGTTAGACCATTGTTAATTTTTTGGCAGATTTTCTAGTAGAAGATCCTGATTGGTAGGAGCACGATCCTGACCTTACAAAAGAAATTACAGAAGATCCACCCGCCAAAGTATTTGACGAGCGAGCTAAATGGGTTACAAGGAAAGGGTGAAGACTTCTTACCGATGGTTCACCACGACCCGCAGGGTCAGGAATTGAGATCGTATTGATTACCTCTTCCAACAACAGAATCCAGAAATTAATCTGTTTGGATTTTGAAGACTCCAACAATATTATAGAATAAGAAGCTCTAATTCATGGATTCAAACTCACTCTCGAGCTTGGTGCCCCAGAGCTCTCAGTCTACACAGATTCTCTACTCATCGTCCACCAATACTCTGAGCAATATAAAAAAATGGTAAGATGATCGAGTATGCAGCACTCATTGCCGACAGTATAAGCAGATTAACGCGAGCAACTCTCGACTATCTAGCACAAGGTGAAAACCGACACGCCAATTCCTTGGCTTACCTAGCCGGGGTCTTGGGTACAGAAGTAAGATATCTACAGATCAAAGTGAAATCAACCCCCAGCATTGATCTTCATCCCCCAACATTGATCTCCATTTAGTATGCACGATCAACATTGGGGGTGATAAAGAGGAGGATGACGATTGGCGAGAGCCCTTCATTCCTTATCTTGGACCCGATAACAAATGCAAAGGGACTCTTCCCATAAATTCGAAAGAGCGCAGACACTTGATCAAGAACTCGAAGTGTTACACAGTTCAAAATGGCTTTTTATATTGCCATTTAGTCACGGGGCCTTATTTCAAGTGCCTCTCTAGGAAGAAAGCAAACGGAATGCTCAGAGATTTACATAAAGGAACTTGTGGCACCCATGCGCGGGTCGATCACTCATTAACAGAGAAATAACACAAGGAGTATTCTGGCCAGGAATGCATAAGCAAGCAGAAGAGTACTCACACAAATTCAGCACATATCAATAACATGGACACATGATCCGTGCCCCTGCGCTCGAACTACATGCAAGTAAGGTTTTTTGGCCATTTAAGAGGTAGGCACTCGATCTCATCAGGGAAATTTCCTAATACTCTAGGTAACCAACGATTCCTACTTGTAGCAATAGATTATTTTACAAAATGGGTAGAATCAGTTCCTCTCTGTCAAACCAGAGAAGAAGAACTCATCTCTTTTATTTGGGGACACATCAATACACGATTTAGATGCCCTCACCTGATTCGGATCGATAATGGCTCGTAGTTCATTTGTGAGAAAGTCATAGCCTTCCTCAACAAACACAACATCATCCACTCACCATCCAATCTCTACTACTCTCAAGGCAATGGTCTTGCCAAAATAACTAACAAAACCATAGTGAATGGACTCAAGAAAGGACTTCAATCACAATTAATAGGAAATTGGATACGGGAACTTCCTCATGTCTTATGGGCATACCGTACCACTCCATGTCAATCAACTGGCTGTACACCCTTTCTCCTAGCCTATGGCACCGAAATTGTCATTCTAATAGAATATCACCATCCAGTCAGAGATCGCGAGTTACCGATAAAAATAATGAGTTCATATTGGCCTGTAATATGAATTGGATTGATGAACCTAGGAAACGCGCTATTGCCAAGTTATGTCAATATCACCATATGCTGGCCAGCTCGTACAACAGAAGAGTCTGAAGCCGTCAGTTCCAAATTGATGATCTCATCCTCAGAGAAGTCCTACAATACAGAAAAGAAGCACATGCCGAGAAGTTGGCAAATAATTGGGAAGGTTCATTCCTTAACATTGGTCGAACTGGTCTGGGATCATATTATCTCATGACGGAGCAAGGAGTTCGAATCCTAAATCCATGGAATACTAGAAGACTGAAACGGTGCTATCATTAAGCCCTTGGTTTCCCTATTTCAATATTCTCGTTCTTTCTATTCTAAAAGTGAGATTTCAATCTCCAAGCAGTGTACATTATATTCTACTCAATTAAAACTTCCAAGTTTTTTCCCACATTACTTTCTAGTTACGTAAATTCTACCATATTACATAGATTAAAGCAAAGGTCATACTAGATTTTAATCGACCTCTAAATAGATTAGAGCAAAAGTAATACTAGCTTTCAATTGATCTCTAAATAGACTAAAGGAAATGTAATACTTGCTTTCAATCGACCTCTAAACCGATTAAAGCAAAGGAAATACTAACTTTCAATCGAACTCTAAATAGATTAAGACAAAGGTAATACTAGCTTTCAATCGACCTCTAAACATATAAAAGCAAAGGTAATACTAGCTTTTAATCGACCTCCAAACAAATTAAAGCAAAGGTAATACTAGCTTTCAATCGACCTCTAAACAGATTTTATCAAAGGTAATACAACTTTCAATCCCCCATCTATACATTTAAATGTGATTAAAACAAAAGTCATACCAGTTTTCAATTAAAGATCTCTAACAGACATAAAGATAAAGCAAAGGTTAAACTAGCTTTCATCTCTCAATATGTCTGCAACTACATAAACTTCTGCAGGTTACATCTACAAGCCACTTCTAAAGGTTATTTTCTGCTGATGGGAGGTCAGCTACACCTTCCTCTACGACAGGAGGATGTTCATCCATAAAATTTGGAGCTCGTGCAGTTATAGTAATCCTGCCTTGCTCCACCAATTCAACAGGTCGAGAACCTAACTCCATTTCCATGGCGATCATACAGTTTCCTCGATCTACATTGGCTCTACAAATAAATCCTCTTCTCGACATACAATCGTGTAAGGTATCCCACTCAAACTCAAGTCTTCTCACATCCTCCACAAAATTGGCAATAAGAGCCATTAGCATCTGTGAGCACGTTACTTCAGGCATAACTGTCTTGGAAAAAATTCTCTCAATTTTTGATAACGCTCTTGAAACTTTTTATATTGTCCGTCTTGCCATTCCATGTGTCAATCTACGCGGGACATAATAGTGTTATGCTCCTTTGCCTTCTCTGCTGCTTTATCTAACTCTTCCTGGTTCGTCGTCCTCAATTCTCCCACTTAATCATGAAGTTCTTCAAGCTCCCTATCTTTACCTACACTTCCCCTAATAGGAGACTTCTTTGCCAATTCATCTTTTTTCCTTATCAGTTGATCCTTGCCCCTGATCACCCACTCTAATTTATGCTCTCTACTATGAGTAATATCATATTTACCTTGGATCTCCCTTAAACATTCATTTTTTCTTTGTACGTGGGCTTGAATGCGAGCTACATCTCCCTCCAGCTCTCTAATTTGAGCTGATAGGTCAACTGCATCCCCTTTTACAATGGAGACCCTGACATCGCCTTTAATCCTCTTCAACTGCTCTCCAGCCTCAGCCTTCTTGACATGCGAATTGGCCATAGCCAAATCTGCCGTTAGTTGGGCCACCTTCTCAATCAATTTATTACATTTTTTTAAACAACTCAACAAATCTGCCGAAAGTCTATATCTTTAACAGCTAAAGCCTCACTCAACTGCTCAATAACAATTTTAGATTTGGATAGCTCATCTTGAGCTCTCATCAACTCGCTATCCTTCTTAATTATTTTACTCTTTAGTCGCTCCAGTTCTCTTCTGGAACTCATTAGATCAACTTCAGTCTGTTCTTGCTCACTCATTTTTCCATTCATTTGGCCCTTCAAACTAGCTACAAAACCTCGTAACTCTTTCTATGTCATTTATAACTACTTGATATGGTATCGAGCCATGTAAATAGTTTGTGCCCCTAAAATGGATATGGTATCGAGCCATTTGAATAGTCCGCCGCCTCCTTACTCTTCACCATCAATGCATCATTTTTGCTTTTAAGCTTCACTGCCTCCTCTGTCACCTCCGCGAGCTCTTTTTGCCCTCTTTCAATTTTGGCATCTTTCTCCTCGATCTTTTAAGTTAGGTCATCACCAGTTTGTGTTGCCTCGACAAACTTGAAAAGTATTTTGACGTGTTGATCCTCCCAGTCTTCAGTTGCTTCTCTCATCCTATCAAACTCCACCGCATACTCTTGGTTATATTGGAGTGTCTCTTGTGCACTCAAGCAAACTGACTCCAGTTCAACCTACATCACATAAATAATACATCAAGTTCGATTCAACAACACTCAATATTTAGGTCATAATACAGGAGTCTGATTTCTAACAAATTTCTATTTTTTGACATCTACTGCTGTGAGACTTCTTCTAAACTTAAGGTCAAAGTATGATCCCAGTTCATTGACAATAACATGTACATCCAATTTCAAGGTACATATTCTCTATGTTCTAACTTTTTCAATACTTTTGTATTATCTGGACATATTTGATTACCATTTCCCCTGAACTATTAACATATTTTTGGTCTATCTCTATGCTATAATTTTTACTTTGTAGCTTTAAAGTAATGCAATATATAAGTTAAATATTTCCTGTTCTTTTCTAACCTGTAGCTTCGTTTGCGAATACAACAGGGACACTGAGGCTTCTTTCTCCTTAGCAAGCTCATTCTCTAACTCCTCAATTCTGAGATGCATATCCTTAAGTTCCTACAAACATTTTTTTCAAACATCTCTTAGCCTATAAAAGTTTATCCTACAAAACAATATCCCATACAATTACAGTTCTCAAACCTCACAAATCACACAGCCATAAATTTTGCAATTTTACTCTACCTTCTCATTATCATTATCTAGATTCTCATTATCATCCCCTTGGTTCTCTAGCTCGATTTGGGGAGAGACCCCATCTAACCCTCCTACCACACCAGCCATATTATCTTCCACCTTGTCCTCCTCGACGTAGGTACCCTCCATAATGGCTTTAACCGCAGCTTTGGAGTACCCCACTAAAAGGAGCTGGTGCCTGAGTTTATCTTACTGACCTACCATCTCATCCAGGTTCTTCTGCGTTTCTTCTGTCAGCGTGCTAATTTGCACCTCCTGCGTAGCCTTCACAGAATCCCGTCGCTTCTCCTCAAGAACCTGGTCAGACTTCAATCGAGCCACCTTCTTCTCGAGCTCCACCTTCCCATTCTCCAGCTCAGTTTTTCTCTCCTCAATCCCGAGGCAAATTCCCTTCTGTAAACGAGTAGCCCATAATAAATTGAACATATTTTCAGCTCGAATCGTAATACAAAGTTCAGAAACATACAAGTCATCGAAACTTACCATTTTGCTCATCTCCTCAGTACCCTCATGACCAGCAAACCTCACCCAATTCTTCATAGCTCTCAGCTCGTCTTCCTTAATAGGTCGATTCTCCATAATCTTTACCCCAGTTACATCAAGAAGAGGATCGACTTTCATCTTTTTTGCTTCTACCTTGACCTCACAACTCCCCGTGGTTCCAGAGGCCGAGCCACACTTCGTAACCCTCTTCTTCAAAATTGTTTGAGCTAACTTGCTAGACGCAGTAGCTTCTGGCACATCCACAAAATCCAACTCAGTAGCCTTTGGCAAAGCCACACGTTTCTCTTCATCAGCCCCTCTCTTCAAATTGGCTCTAACCCCCATCATTAGTACCTTCTCAAACCTGCTATTAGCTCTTTTATGTCTGTTAATTCCGAACTCCTTCATAATTACCTCAAGCTCAACCCCTTCTCAAGCAACAGTATCTAACAGGGACATCTTCTTCGTCGCCTTCGACTTAGGACCTGTAAAATAAATACAACACATTGTCAAACAATAGAACAACCTTCAATAATAGTAGTTCGACATTATACATTATTACTTACTTTTCTTCACAGTCCTATACAGAAGTTCCAGGGGCTCTTCATCTTCTCTCTGAAGACAATCACCTTTCACCCATATCGTATTATCATTCCACATTCAGCCAGTTAAATTCAGATCAAACAAAAGCGGTCGAGATGAGCTCGAACAAGTATCTACCTCCAGTTGTAGAATAATTTTTCACACCATAAAGATGTAAAACATCTTCAAGAGATATTCTCCTCTCCACCTTATTCTCCACCCACAACCTATTCCAGCTCTCACAAACGTTGATAACCTCCCACATGTTCCTATTCAGTTGGGTATGACAACCTCCAATGATATTCATTGTCCCTTTCACAAGATTGTTAAGGGGAAAACTCAACCCATACTCAACTAAGACAGGTAACACAAATATCCCTCGTCCAGGTCAACTTGGGCATTCCCATCATAATACTCTAAAGAGATCGATTCCTCTACCACCCCTATCTGATTTCTCCTTCACTAAATCAGGTAACAAATAGAAATATTCATCCCAGGATGCTACAGTACAACCTCTAAACTACCTACCTGCATGTTCTACAACGTTGCCCCATATTCCCCCTATAAGGGCTTTGGATTTATAGAACTCTCTAAACACATCCGAGTTTAGAGGGTATGATACCAATTATCTAGAAAAATCTAGAAATGAGCAACCACTACTTCGTCCCCCCTATCAAATTCTATATTATTAGAATCAGCCGAATGACCAGAGGTCGACGCCTCCATACCAGGGGAAGTCTCCATCTAAATTGCAGGTCTAAGGATAAGGATTGATTATACACATATATTCTTCAGGCTCAACCTATATGCAGGTTCAGGTATTCTATCATTATCTTTTACAAATCCATGCACACATTTACCATACATATATCATACATATACGAATATCATATCGTATCTTTTTTTTTACATATATATCAAACAAATTTTATTACAAAATTACTATAAATAGCAATATTTTGAAATTTAAAAGCCACAAAAAACTTTTAACAAATCACCTTCAGAATATCATAAATTATCTACTAAACTTTAATGTCTGAATACGAATCTGATGCAGCGCCAAATCCTTCCTCCATAACGCTGTGATACAACCACTGTCGTGACTCTGTCTTTGAAACTTTCCCTTGCCTTACTTGATGATCACTCTCGTTTAATCTCCCCCGTGAATCTCTACTATTTTTTCTCTTTTCTCTCCCACTGTTCTTCTAATTTTCAGAAGTTGATAAACGATTGAATGAGGAAGATGAAGTATTATTTATAGCTTATCTCTCTAACTGCTAGCAGTTATTGGGCCTCGCTCGAGCTGCCCTCAGTTTTAGAATTTAGGGGTCCCTTCCACAATTAATGTCAGACATTTTGTAACTTTTCGGTAAAAGCACATTCTCATCATTGCCATATGTCCTATATTTTAATATATTCTCATCTTTCCTACCCAAATCTCCCTCTGACCTCCCCACACTCATGATAACTCAACACTTACACATAATCAAATTTTCCCTACAATTAAACAAGAGACAAAAATCAAAGAAATATACCTCATTTTTCTTTTCCTGCTTCTGCTATTTATAAAACTACTGACATCATTTCCGAAGCTCTTACATTTCAAATTCAAAATTTTTATTCACAACAGTCATAAATAACATTTGCAACAAAAGATGGTAGATTCAAAACATCATTCTAACTACATAATATTATAGTTATTTGACCTCATACAATTCATTCCCTTACATATAATTACATATAAAGCATCCTACATGTCATGGAAGGTCGCACCCAATTAGTTTGCCCCCAGCAATCCTCACATTTTCCTCTTCAATCACTTCCTCAGCAATTAGCCTCACGGCCACTCTTCGAGTCATAGGCTCCTGAACCACTTCATGGAATATCTCCGAGTAAATATGACGCCCAATCTCAAGTTCCCTCACCCTCAAATCTAAGCCTTCAAACTGCAGTTCAGATTCAGGCAAATCATAATCACAGTTTAACAACCTAAAAATCCTCTTTCGTACTTCAGCAATCTCTATCGCCAAACGTTCTTCAGCAGCATGATGAACTTTCACAGATTGAGTCCTCACCATATTCCTTTTATTCCTCCTCTTTAAATCGCATTCCCCCATATTTATATAATTTTTGAGATCATTTCAAATTCCCCACATTTTGTATATATTTACATTTATTTTTCCATAACAGGAAACTGTAAGATCCTAATAGGAAAATTATTTAAGCTTATATATCCACATCGACCTCTTTTGATTTGTCTTATCCCATTTTGAACTTATCTGCCCCCCAATCCAATATTTCAAGCAAGATCTCCCTGAGCTCGAACTTTCAAATCCTATAAATTCAATATCTTCTAAGATATTCTCCCTAAAAATTCTATAATTTATTCAGTTTGAAATAGATTTTTACACATCTTCTATTTCACAAGCACATTTCTCATAGCTTGATTGCTAAAATATACTTTCTAGATCGATCTCAAATGCTATATTTTGTCCTTTAATCATACATATTTGTATTTCTTATAGCCCGATTTCAATCCCAAGAGTTAATTCTATCTATCAACACAGAGTTTGAATAAAACATTTTTATTAAGCTCGAATATCAATTACAGACACTTCACAAATAATAAGCCTTTCAGGTACTTTATAGAAAATAAGTCTTTCTGTTTTCAATTATGTTTCACTCCAAAAATCTTCTGAAGCAAAGTTAGAACTTGAAATCACTGAACATCCATCTTCCTTCACACCATTTATTTCGACAAGAAACTGAGTTTGGTCAAAGTCTAGACATGGAAGCAAGGATGTCAGTACTTGAACTAACTCTTCAAACAGAATGCCTTCTTAGCGCCAAGAGACAATGATTGTGCAAGGGAAAGACTTTCAATCTCTATCTCCCTCTTACACCACCACTGCCTCCTCCTCCATAACGCACACCAACAAAGAGTTGATAGAGATGAAAAGGAGTCCTCCCTTAAAATCCAGTCCTTCATAGGATATCGGCGATACTGCCACGCAGACACGCCGGCCCCCACATCTGTATCCTCAACCTAGTCATCTAGAAGGATGCAAAGGTACCTCCAACGTTGCTCATCAATCAAGATAACGTAATAAAATCTCCATATACAGTAATAGTCTTCCTCAACTTCAGCCACTTTGTCTTCTACCATACCGTAGTACGTCGGCAATACAAGAATAGGGGTGGACATCTCCAAAGATTGATCCCTGAAGTATCTCAATTTCAATCTCTGCAATTCTGTTGAAACATTTTCTTTATGTACCATTCACAAGGTCTTCACCATTAAAATTCAGAGAATCCAGAGAAATTTTCAAACACAACGTACTTTGCCAGAATCCACAAGACATGTACTATTTATATAACAATCGCATTTAATGCATAGGTACATTTCCAAATCAATCATCATTTAAACCAGAACCACTCGTAGAACCTTAAGCATCTCGTATATCAATCTTTTCCATCTCATAAATGCCATTTACATCCCTCCATAAAAAATAACGAGTACACACCCAGTTAAATCACCATTAATATGTCATATCCTTTCAACTTCCAACACAACAAATCTACATATTCTTTCTCAATCAAAGCCACTCGTGCCTTTAGTTGCGATGGAGCAATTGAAAGGGCCTACCCTTCGACCTAACCCAAATTTAAACTACCACCATTTCAGACTCATGCATTTGATATGTAACATAAACAGTCAGCATTAACACCTAGACCACGAACTGATAAAGAAGGTGGATCGAGCACAATAAAAGAACATGAACAAGTCAAAGACACCTATCTCACACAAACTAAACAGTTACTCGGTCAACCACAACTTACCTCATTATTTGGAGAACGTGTTTCGGCACGATAACGAGCTGCAGGTAAGGTCTATATAAAGAAAAGGTTTCAAAAGAGATAGGGACCAAGAAAATATAGATTTTCTATACTCTAACACAAAACTTCTAACTTGCATGATCAAGTATTTTTAGTTCAAGAGATCACTTGTAAGAAGATATCAGCCTCAAACAATACAAGTTACTGTTACTAAAACCCTCAACTCGAGGTCGTGGTTTTTTATATTTTCAAAGGTTTTCCATGCTAAATCACCTGTGTCATTTCTTGCTTTACATTAGTTTTTGTCACAGGTACATTGGTGTAAGAGATAATTATGTGCCATTTCGAGCTGCAGAATTAGGCCATTACAAGTGGCACAAAACTAACACTAAAACACACATCCACTAAGTAATTTATCCACTAATTAGTGATTTTATCTAATTAGGGGCAAAAAGAAACACCCCGTAAGGCATATAGGTTCTGAGAATTTGATCCCACATAACAAAGATAGGGTGAGAGAAGTTGTATTGGGTACCATAAACTTAATGATGGACAAAAATGGTATCTAAAACCACGGTGATCATAAGAGAGAGACGGAGAGATTAAAAGAGATGAATTGAAAGAGAGGGAGATACTTATATTTAGGGTCATGCATAACCCTAAATATACTTCCAACCATAAAACTAACCCTAACATACACAAACCACAGTGATCATGAGAGAGAGAAATCTATTTTTAAGCAGCCAAAATCTATTTTCTGTCTACTTTTTTAAGTAAACAACATCTAGGCCTTTAAAAAAATCCTCAAAATCCACGACTCGCTGATATGCATTTGTGGTTTGGCCTAAGATGTTGAGTATTTTTTTATTAATATAGATTAGCCTCAGGATTCTTTTCCTAATAGCTATTAGAGGGCCAAAAGAGTATTATGAATAACCAGTAACCAGAGCTTATTATTTTGCATAAGCTTGGAGTTCCTCTAAAGTTAAGAAAGACTAATAAAATCAGACCTTGTAACTGAGTATTACCACAATTTGTAAAGTTAAAACTAATTATAATGGCTCTTGTCTAGGGAATCCCATTATGGCAAGTCTTGAGGTTTTGCTCAGGTCGTACTCAAGTGATATGTTAGGTGTATTGGTGGATAACATTGGGTTAAGTACCTCATACTTTGCTAAATATTCTTGATCATATCTGCAATGCTCACATCAAGAAAAAAAAAAAAGGGCTGGTTCAAATTAAATATATACTTCATCATCGATATAATTCTCTTACCTATTGCAAGAAAAAAGTGAAAGAAATGAATGCTTGAATAAAGATCTAAAAATAGCAACTTAGAATGGGATCATGAACATTAGAGTTAATACTCGCCTATTATGAATCAAATGTTAGGGTAATGTGTTAAGCATAGTATCATACACATAATGGAGAGATAGAGAAAGTACATAGAGAAATAGTAAACTCTTATTAACGATGGGCCCCCTTAGGGGTATTTATAGAATACAACAGGTAGGTACTTAAGATAAAGGGTATGTCTCTTGGAAATGCTTCTTGGCTATGTGAGCTTCCAAACCAATTCCAACGGGGCCTGGACCCCAATTCATTATAATCACCCTTTTGGGTGTCTACAGAACATGACCTAGTCAGAAAAAACCCAAAACCAGTAGTATCTCAGAGAGATAGTCCTTGGAAAGGAAAATTCCTTGGCTAACCTTTGAGCTCTGTAGGAAATACCTCCTTAGTTGCCTCGTTAAAGCCTTAACTAACCTAAGTCCAAGGAAAAAAAGTACAACAAGCATTAACGTTATGCGTTGTTTGGTGATCGAGGAAACTCCCTTTATAGAAGTTCTCCCTGTGGAGCTGACGATCATTGCTCTTGAAGTCTGCTAAATCCTCTCATGCCGATACCATATAAAAGCTTCCTGAATGGTCATCTAGGTAGCTTCTTCATGAATACATCGGTCAAGTTATCGCTTGATTAAACACATTCAATGTTGACATCTCCATTCTTCTCCAATTCGTGGGTATGGAAGAACATGGGAAAAATGTGCTTCATGCAATCGCCATTGATAAAGCCGCTTCAAAGTTGAGCGATACATGGAGAGTTATCTTCATACAAAGTTGTTGGTAAATCTTGGATTGATGATAGCGCGCAGCTGTTGTCTATGTGGAAGATCATAGCGCGTATTCAGACTGTTTAACTTCCTTCTTCATGTAATACCATGATTCTACATGATTGGATGATGTTGCCGCCATCCTTTGCTTTAGTGAACGCCATGAGATTGTTGTATCACCTAGTAAAAAAATGTAACATGCTTGAGATCTAACTCAATGGAGATCTAACAAGAGTTTAATGTCTGCATAACCAATCAGCTGGTGTTTCATTATTAAGTGATAGAACAACCCTAAATTGATAGTTCCTTACAAACATCGGAGTATATGTTATAAACCATTCTAATGCCTTTGTGCGGGAGCAGAGCTATTCCTCGCTAACAAATAAACAATAAAGAAAATGTACATTCTTGTACAACTAGCAAGGTACAATAAAGTACTGATAGCTTCTAAATAGGGTAACGTTAGGGCCTAGAGAGCCTCATCTTCATCTGGAAGACTGAAATGATCAGTCTCGATATCTAAAGACCAACTAATCATCTAAGTAGATAGAGGATGAGCCATATCTATATTGTATTTCTTAAGAACCTTCCGAGTATATGTAGACTCGTGAACAAAACAAGTGGCTGGCAAGATGCTCGATCTGAAGTCCAAAGCTGAACTTAGTCTTGCGAAGTTCGTTCATCTCGAAGTCTCATGGGATATGGAGGCATGTGATGATCATGTGTACGAAGAGATATACATGTGCCTTACATATGACCTAAGGGGTGCATGTGCCTTATACATGCTCTGCCATGTGCCCTGCACATGTGTGTACATGTGTGGGTTACTTGATGTCAAACATGTGTTATAAAGGAGTGACACGTGTCAGACACTTAGGGACGCGCTATCAGGCATGCTAGGTCAGTATTCTCAGTAATCAATTTGCAATTAATTATGTATAGAATCAGTTATTAATGCAATCTAGTTATATTGTCTATAGTTATCCTTGAGGTTGATTTTCTACCTGCTCAGATCTGAATGTGAAAATACTGAGAGTTTCAATAAAATATTTTGGCAGTACAAAAATTATTTATAAATGATAACTCAAATATATATATACCCATATGAATTGTTATTAAACAAAATGGTAGAAAGAAAGATAAACAACCCATAGCTATTTCAGAAGCGTGCAAGGAAAGTGAAGTATGAATAAAAATAACTACAGGAGCCTACAATCAATACTTAACTATATTTCTTCCAAAGAAGCCATATCCCATTCCGAGTATCTTGGTTAAGTAAAAATCTATCGGATGATGGTTTCTACACACTTTCTAATGATGAAAAAAAAGAAAGTATAATACCTTTCAAACTTTACGCACAAAAATGGTTACTCTTTAGTAAAATATAAAATTAAGCCATAACCATCTGGCATCAATTCGAAGAGAAATAATAGACTTTTTCCATGTAAAAAAAAAACTCAAGGAGTGAAGACTGTGTCAGCTCGTCAAGCAGCGTTTCTGCAACCACCCCTTGATAAACTTGGAAGCTACACCTATTAAAGACTATTTTACCCGATGTTGGTCGCTATGAATAGAGACATTACGGATCTAAGAACATATAGTTTCTATAAAAGCTCATTTAAACATAGCACAATGATACCAGAAAAATATATTTGAAGAATAATGAGTATGGCATTTTCGACTCCAAGTTGACTAACACTGCCATACATTCCAGATAGAATGTGTGCAATAACCTCACCTATAGGAATCTGGATTCTTAAGAGCTTTGGGGCACCATTCCAAATAAGGAGAAAATGTGAAACATATTCATCTATACACTACAATGGAAGCTGAGGAGGCAAATAAGGATTCCTTAACAATAAATACATTATTTACATAACAGAAAATTTCATTCTAAATGTTATGGCGTCTTAAAATTATAGATGTAAAATGCACACACTAACATTAGATATGAATATGTAGAAACTACCAACATCACTATAGGTTTTATCAAATTTATTGATTGAGAGCTTAAATAATACTCAATTATGTTTGATAATATCGAAGAAAGTATCTCTCCCCTATACTCCATAACCACTTTACCAGTTTAAAGGAAAAAAAGAAATCTTTATAAAAAGAAAAACACAGTAAAATATTCTACAGTGTTTCATGTTTCGGCAATTTACCTAATAAATACTGTAATGGCCTAATTCTGTAGCTTGAAATTAGCTCTTACACCAAATGTACCTGTGACAAAAACAAATCTAAAGCAAGAAATGACACAGGTAATTTAGCGTAGAAAACATTTGAATAGGTAAAAAACCAGGACCTCGAGTTGAGTGTTTTAGTAATAGTAACTTTTATTGCTTGAGGCTGATAGCATATTACAAGTGATCTCTTAAACTAGAAATACTTAATCTTGTAAATAAATTTTTTTGTAGTATTAAGAATCTAAAAATTCTTGTATTAAAGTCTAGAAAATCTGGTTTTTCTTGGTCTCTATCTCCTCTGGAACTTTATCTTTATATAGACCTCACCGATAGCCCATTATCGTGTTGAAGCAGGTTCTCTGAATCATGCGGTAAGTGGTGGTTGATTGTGTAACTATTGAATTCATGGGAGACATGTGTCATTGACTTGTTCATATTCTTCTGTTGTGTTCGATCCACGTTTTTTTTTATTTCGTAGTCTATGTGGCAATGCTGACAATTTATGTCACGTGTGAAATACGTGAGTCTGATATTGAGGCAGTTCAATTTTGACTAGATCGAAGGGTAGGTAGGCCCTCTCAATCGCCCCCTTGCAACTGATGGCACGAGTGGCTTTGGTTGTGAAAGATCCTGTGTATTGATGTGGAATGGATTGATGTACTTGATGCTTAGGGTTTCTAGATTGCCTATGCTTTAAATGATGATGCATTGGAAATATACCTGCGCATTAAATATGAGTTTGATATAAATAGTACCTGTACTGGAGTTTGAGGCAGAGTGCGCTGTGGTTGTAATATTCTTAAGATTCTCTAAGTTATAATGGTGAAGGCCAAGTGAATGGTGTATGAAGAGAGAGTGTCTGCTGAAGTACAGAGTTTAAAGTTACGATATTTTAGGGATCAATCATTGGAGATACTCACGCTTATTCCCGTACTGCCGACTTATTACAGCATATCGAAAAGCGAAGCGGCTGAAGCTGAAGATGACTTTTACAATATGTGGGGATTCCATTACGTTATCTTGATAAGAGAGCAACGTTGGAGGTGTCTTCATATCCCTGCGCAGGAATAGGTTGAGGAGAAATAAGTGGGGGCCGGCGTATCTGCGAGGCAGTATCGCCGCTATCCTGTGAAGGGTTAGATTGTAAGGAAGGACTCCGTTTAATCTCTACAAGCTCTCCGTTGGTAGGGTTTATGGAGGAGGAGACGATGTTGGTGGAGGAGGAAGATGGATATTTAAAGTCTTTCTGTTGCGCTATTATCTTCTCCTGTCAGGAAGAAGGTTCTATCGCTGAGGGTTAGTTCAAGCACTGACACATTTGCTTCCTCTGTTTCTTGTGGAAGTAAATGGTGTGAAAGAAGAAAGATTCTCAGTGATTTCCAATTCTAACTTTGCTTCAGAAGATTCTTTGAGTGAAACATCACTAAAAAGTAACATGTAACTTGTAGAATTATCTGTAATAGTATCTGAAAGACTTCTTATCTGAAAAGTATCTGAAATTGATATTCGAGCTAGTAAAAATAAATAAACTCTGTGTTGTTAGATAGAATTAGCTATTTTGACTTAAATCGAGCTAGAAGAAGTATAGATATGCATGTTTGGAGGACAAAAATATAATATTAGGAGTCGAACTAAAAAATAGAGTTCTATTTAGTCAAACTGTGGAAAATATATGTTAATACATGTGATAAATGTGTTTGTATAAATATGTAAATGTGTGAAAATATGTATCGAACTGAACAAATTATAGAATCATGGGGAAAGAATATCTTTCTGGAAATATAATATGCAGAAATTAAAAGATTTGAGCTTGTAGAGTTTTTGTTTAAAAATGTTGTATAGGTGGAGAGATTATAAGGAGTAGGTCGAAATGGGATAGGATGAATCTGAAGAAGTTGATTTGTTTAGATAAGTTCAAATAACTTTCTATCATGATATTTAGGATTTCCAGTTATGGAAAAACATATTATAATATATACGAAATTTGGAGGATTTGAAGTGATCTTGAAAAGTGTATAAATATGAGGGAAATGAGATATAAAGAGAAATAAATTTAATATGGTGGGGATTCGCTCTGAGAGAGTTCGTCATATTGTTGAGGGACGGTTGTCATGAATCTGAACTGCAGAAGTGTGGAAGAAGATTTTTGGGTTGTTAGACTATGATTCTAGCGTGTCTAAATATGAACTGCAGTTCGAAGGTTTAGATGTGAGGGAGACGGAATTTGATATAGGGTGTCATTTTTACTCGGAGATATTCCGTGAAGTGATTTGTAGCCTGTAGTTTGAAAAGAGGCTATAAGGCTAATTACTGAGGAAGAGATCGTGGAGAAAGATATGAGGATTGTTGGGGGAAAACTGATTAGGTGTGGCCTTCCAAAACATCTGGGATGCTGTATGTGTTATTATATATGAGGGAGCTAATTGAATGAGGTCGAATAACTGTAATTGAAATGTAGGTAGAATGTATTCTTTGAATTTGTCCTATTTTAATACAAATGTCGTTAGAACTGTTGTGAAAAAATAAAAAAATTGAATTTTAAATATGATAGTTGTAGTATCATATTCTCCATATTCGACAAAAATAAGCCAACATCCTATAGTTGAATACAGCTCATTATCCTATAGTCGAAGACAACTCAATATTCTAGAAGGTTTCGCAAGTCCTCGACCTTCCTAAATTAGCCATTGTAGCCCGGTCAAGAAGGACTGTTAGATATCCGCAAAGTTGGCCCACTACCTCCAGAATAGGAGACTTTTTCTTTCTTTTTGTAAACTGCCTGTATATACTATAAATACAGGCAGATAATAGGTTCTAAAGGATGAAAAGTCTTATATTTCTTTATCCTAAACACAAGCAATGCTCAGAAAATTTGTAATAGCCAACATCTATTAGATTTTGCATCAAATCCTCCCCGAGGTCGTGGTTTTTCTTAGTTTCTGCTGAGATTTCCACGTAAAATCTAGGTTGCTAACTCTTTATTACGCAATCCTTACGAACAAGTATTGGCAAAGGTTTTCCTCTTAAAAAATACGTCACTATAATTGACACCGTCTGTGGGAAGACCACACTTTTTTCTACCCTTTCCAATCCAAATGTCATTCGATGACAAACATGAACTTGAGAAGTCATTCTTGTGCCGTAAGAGATCAGGACATTCCAGTAGCTCTTGATCTGTACGGTGCGGTCCTTGAACTTTAAAAATAAATGACCATAGAAAAAAATTAGAGAATAGAAGATCAGCGTATCCACGCTCAAGCGCTACAAATGGAAAGAGACGAACGGAGAAAAGCCCTGGATCAACAAAGTCAAACGCATCAAAAAGAGATGGAAAGATTGTGAAAAACACAAGATCGAATTATAACTCTCCAAGCGTCACCGTCACTGGCTCGAAGTGAACATCGATCAAAAGCAGTTCAACGCGATGATCAACCGAGAGAGGACGATCAACGAATGTCTTGATCCAAATATGGAAATCCAAATAGAGCATCTCGACATTTCGGCTAAACTTCTTCAGCCTCGACAACTCAAGGAAGTCGACGTAGACGTCATCAAACCCCTCCGCCAGAAAGAAGACCCGTCAGAGAACGATTGAGACCAGAGGGACAGGGGAATTTTGTTCCTCAGGTTACAGCCTTACCTCTTCCCCTACAGCAATTCGTCACTTTAGATGACCTGAACAACATAATTTAAGCCATCAACTCTGACATCCCAGGCAGACGATCTGCGCTTGATAGGATGGAAACAAACCCCATCTCCCCATATCTCGAAATATGCCCATTCTCGAAAATTTCCATATGCCCAAATTTATCCAGTATGCAGGCCTCACTGTTCTACTTACACATGTTTGACATTTCAAAGCCATTGTTGGGTTATACTCCAAATACGACCATATGCTGTGTTGACTATTAAACATGAGCCTAAAAGAGGAACCACTCCGATGGTTCTACACTATACAAGAAGCTTCCATCACCACCTTCAGCCAATTGTAAAATCTTTTCGAATCCAACTAAGCTCATGCTAGGGAGCATGAAATCACCTTGGACTCTTTGTTTTACATCGAGCAAGGCGCGAAAAAAACCTTGGCGAATTTTTATAAGCGGTTCCTACAGGAAACACGAAAGATTGGGAATTTAGATGCCAAAATCGTGGTTTCAGCATTCACCTCCGCCTTACACATCGACTCAAAAGTTCGTGAAAAACTTACTCTACGCAAACCACGCACGGTCACCGAAATGATTAGAGTGGTTAATAATTACATCGAGCTGGAGCAATCGAAGAAAAATAAGATGAAAAGCTCCTCTGTCATTCATTCTCGGGAAGCATCTTCGACTCCGCCCCAATGAGCAGTCACTACAGCGGCAGTGAAGCCGCCTACCAAAACTACTGATAACATTAGAAGGAAGGAGGGCAAACCTAGCAGACCTGTCCCAATTCTGCCACCAATGACAACAACCCTCTCTGCTATCTTACCAATGATAAAGGGAGACGAGTGTTATCGCGTGCCACAAGCTATTACAGATCTTCCAAATAGACCCTTATGTTAGTATCATAATGTGCATAGTCATGAAACTGATAGCTGTTACTCCCTCATTCGTATCTTTCATCCTATCCTCTTAGCTGGAAGACTCTACAATTATGTTGTCGACATTCAAAAATTTCTCGAAGACCAAGCAAAACCATAGAAGTCGAGCAAAATCATATCCAGGGTCAAGCTCGCCATTTGTTTATGATCGAGATTGAAAAAGGGAAGAAAAGGAAACAAGACGATCGAATTACATCCTACTACAAAATGACTTCCTCAGAAAAATTGACTAAACTTCTTCCAAGGACCAGTAAATTAAAACGTCCTTACCAGATAATGTTCGAGGACTGCGACACCAGTCATGAACAATACCCTCATGATGATCCTCGTGTTATTATGCTAAAAGTTGGACAGGATTACTTACATACACTTCTCATCGACACTGGAAGGGTCACATATGTTTTATTTCGTAGAGAGATTGAAGTCCTGGGCCTTGCAAATTCAGTAAAAGCATCGACAACAATAATCACAGGCTTCAATGGCTCAAAGGAATCAGCAACAAGAGAAATCACTCAGCCAGTTCAAGCAGGTTTAGAAACCACATTCGTCAAATTTCTTGTCATTGATGCAGAGTCTAAATATTTGGGCATTTTGGGATGCAGTTTGTTACATTCAATCAAAGCAGTACCCTCGACTTATCATTTAGCACTACGTTTTCCTTCGGATCACGGAGTCTATGAAATCAAGGGTAGCCAAGCAGTCGCATGAATGTGCGAAAATATCATAATTAATCCTCACACAACTAAACTTCTCAAGGCATAGCAACTACAACATGAAACACCTCTCAAATTTGAGCAACATGATCCAGAAATGGTCACAATTGTCGAACTCGATGGCCCCGGGCGCACCACCTTCATTGGATCCAAGTTGTCAATCGATGAAAAAGAAGCCATGATACAGCTACTTAAGATAAACATTGACGTCTTCGCCTGGACTTTTCAAGAAATGCCCAAAATCGATCCTTCTATCGCTTGTAACCACCTCAACCTCCTTCCAGACAGTAAAATAGTTATCCAAAAATGGCAAAATTTGGCTCATCGACTTCGAGATGCAGTCAATGAAGAAATTGATAAACTTCTTCGTGTTGGCTTTATTCGGGAGGCTAAATATCCGAAGTGGGTTTCCAGTATTGTCGCCGTGCCAAAGAAAAATGGAAAAATACAAGTTTGCGTTGATTTTACCAAAACTAACAAATTCACACCCAAAGATAGTTTTTCGCTACCATTAATTCAGTAACTTCTCGACTCAGTTGCGGGACACAAACTTCTTTCTATGATGGATGCCACATCGGGGTACAACCAAGTTCCACTCGCCGAAGAAGATTAAGAAAAAGCCATTTTCATAACCGAAAGAGGACTCTACTATTTCACAGTAATGTCTTTTGGGTTAAAGAATGCTGGAGCTACTTACCAACGACTGGTCAACCAAATGTTCAAAGATCAGATCGATAATATTATGGAAGTCTATATCGATGATATGATCAGCAAAAGCCTTAAAAAGGAAGATCTTCTCCACAACTACCAAACTATCTTCGATATCCTTCGCAAATACCAGATGAAACTCAACCAAGAGAAATGCCAATTCGGCGCCGCATCTGAAAAATTCATGGGCCATTTAGTCAGCAAAAGGGCAATCGTAATCGATCCAGCTCAAATCAAAGCACTCATGGCCATGCCCTCTCCTCGCACAAAAAAATATGTTCAAAAAGTCGTTGGCAAGATAGCCGCTCTTCACAGATTCATCTTAAAGTCATCAGATCGATGCAAACTTCTTTACCTACTTCTTCGTGGAAACCCCACTCCTTTATTGATCAAACAACAAAAAGAAGTTATTTGGACTCGTGACTATAAAATGGCATTCCAGGATCCTAAACAATACTTGGGGCGTCCTCGTATAATGAGTACTTCCATTGATGGAGAATCACTCACCATTTACTTATCCACAACTGAAGACTCCATCAGCCCTGTCCTTATTGGAAAAGATACAGGCATCGAGAAACCTATTTACTTTATCAGTAAAACTCTTATGCCTGTTGAAAAGTGATATACTACCACAGAGAAGCAATTGCTCACCTTGGTTTACAACTCTCTAAAACTCTGTCCATACTTCCAAGCTCACCCCATCAAATTCATTACAAAATACCCCCTCAAACTCGTACTCTCCAAAAAGGGAAAATCTTGACGAGTTCATCAATGGTCTATTTTCCTTGGGGAATATGATATTTTTGTTGAGCCTCAAATATCCATCAAGGGACAAGCAGTGGCTGACTTTTTGGCAGATTTCCCCGTTGAAGACCCTGATTAAGAAGAACATGAAGAAATCTTCACTGACAGCTCAATTGTAGAACCAGACGCATGGTCCAAGAGTTCTGGTTGGCAACTTTTTACGGGCGGATCGGCAGGACGACAAGGATCCAGAATTGGCATAGTCCTCGTCACGCCTTCCAATCATCGCATAGTAAAAGCTATCAAACTCAAATTTTATACTACCAATAATGAAATAGAGTACGAAGGCATCTTGCACGGTCTCGATCTTGCACTTACTCTCGGAGCTGAGGAATTAGCAGTTTATGTTGACTCCTTACTCGTCGCCAATCAATACAATAAAACTTTCAAGACAACAGACAAAATGGTTAGTTACGCAGCCCTAGTTGAAGAAAAGATGAAAAAATTCAACCATGCCACCATTTTGTATTTACCTCGGCAAGAAAATTACCATGCCGATGCCTTAACTTACATTGCTGCCATGCTGGGAGACAGTGAAAAAATATCTTTAGAAATCGAGATTCTCAAGCATTCTAGCCTCGATATCTTATCAATACTCCACATAACAATTATTGAAGATGACGACCCTGAAGATTGGAGAAAACCATTTTATGCTTACCTCAACTTCAATATCCTCCCCAGTAACAAAGAGGAAGCTCGATCCCTGTTAGCCAAGTGCCCCCAATTTACAGTCCAAAATGAAATATTATATCAACTCACTGGAGGAGGACCACATATCGAATGCATCTCCCAAAAAATAGCCCAGATCAAAATCCGAGAACTTTACTAAGGTATCTGCAGTGTACATGTTTCCAGAAGATCACTGGCCCAACGTGCATTTACACAAGGACTCTATTAGCCTAAGATGAGGCAAGATTGTGAAGACTTTGTTCGTAAATGCAACAAATGCCAAAACCACGCTCAGGACATCAAAAGCCCAGCCCTCGACTTACATGTTAGCAATGTTCTTTGATCAATTAAACGATGGGGAATCGATATCATTGGCCCCTTCCATCCAGCATCAGGAAATAGAAGGTTCGTCTTAGTTGCCATTGATTACTTCACCAAGTGGGTCAAAGCAATTCCTCTATGCCATACTGATGAGAATGAGGTCATCAAGTTCCTTTGGGAGCACATCATTACCCGGTTTGGTTGTCTGTAAATGATCCGTTCTGATAATGGTAAACAATTCATCAGCACTAAAGTCCTTGCTTTCCTTCATAAATACAATATTCAATTGACAACTTCTACACCATATTACCCTTAAGGAAATGGACAAGCTAAAGTAATCAACAAAAGCATTAAATCTGGCTTACGTAAGCGCCTCGACGATATGAAAGGCAGATGGGTCGACGAACTGCTCAGTATATTATGGGCTTACCGCACCACTCCTCAAGTCTCAACAGGGCTCCATTCATGATGGCTTTCGGTACTGAAGCAGTCATACCCTCAGACTTCGATTTCCCAAGTACTCGACGCAAAATTTCAGATAAAGGCAATAAACTCAGTCTCCTTTGCAACCTCAATTGGATCGAGGAAACCATGGATAAAGCCATTATAAATTTGGGACGTTACCATGATACATTGAAAAAAGTATACATCAAAAAAGTTTGAGAATGGAAATTCGATATTGGAAACCTTGTCCTACGACGAATATAGGATCATACTCGACTTAAGAATTATAGAAATTTATCAAAAAATTGGGAGGGACCCTACATTGTATGCAACAAAACAGATAGCGGAACTTATTGGCTCATGACTGAAGACGAAGATCAGCTTAAGTACTCATGGAACACTGCTCAACTCAAACTCTTTTACAGATAATACACTGTAATCATTTTCCTCGGATCAAATAAAAATTTGCTTTATCATTGACTTCTTTACTAATTCGATTTGTCCTTGATCTATACTTTTTACGTATAGATCTGACAAATGATCTCATTCTACTTCAATTTGTTCTTGATCTATAGTTTTCAAGTATCTATCTGACAAACGATGTCTTTCTACTTTAATTTATTCTCGATCTATACTTCTCAAGTATATATCTGACAAACGATCTCTTTCTACTTTAATTTGTTCTCGATCTATACTTTTCAATTATCTATCTGACAAATGATCTCTTTCTACTTTGATTTGTTCGCGATCTATACTTCTAAAGTATTTATCTGACAAACGATCTCTTTCTACCTCAATTTATTCTCGATCTATACTTCTCAAGTATATATCTGACAAATGATCTCTTTACTACTTCATTTTCTCTCAATCAATACTTGCCAAGTATGCCAAAAACAAAATAAATCTTTACTATCCTGATTTGTTTTTAGGTTCTTGCTTACACAAGTATCCTAAAACCTATCTAAACTTCACGCAACCACTATCTAATTACAGGATAGTTCACTTCTCACTCTTTACTTGCCGAACAATCTCAAATAATCTCTTGTTCTTCTCAGAATCTAAATCCAGATACCTATCTCTGGATAAACATTTGGTACTCCTTACTTGCAATTTATTGGTCATCTTTCACATTTCGAGCACACAAGCATTCTTTACTTATCTGCTCGACCTACTGTCACTTTATCACATCTACTACTTCAACTTATTTACACATGCAAAATAGTTATTTAACAAACTATTTAAGCAAATACCAAAATCCTTCGCACACACAAAATTTAAATGTTCTCGGCCCCACTGACCATTTGTTACAAACTTTTAATTAAAACAGTATTCTTTAGGTAAGATTTAACATTTCAGACAGAGATTTTTCTTCATTAAAGATACCTTCGGGCAACTCCCCATTAGATAATTCCCCAGAACGCATCATCCACCATACTTGGGGTGGCATCACTCAATAAAACGGCACCATCCCACCTTCTAAAACCTCCAATTTATACCCAACTTCCTCACCCTACATTCAATGAACAACATTAATTATGCCTCGAAAACTAACTTGACAAGATACAGTTCACCTTGACCTCGGTAATGACATATGTTGACTTCTGTGAATATTCAGGAACCTCTTTCGCTTCCAGTTTTCTTTTCTACACAACTCCAAGTACTTCTGTCGAGAATGGGGTAATTGTAGTATCATATTCTCCAGATTCGATAAGAATAAACCAACATCCTATAGTCGAAGATAGCTCATTATCCAATAGTCGAAGATAACTCAATATTTTAGAAGATTCTATAAGTTCTCGACTTACCAAACGTAGTCGTTGAAGCCCGGTCATGAATAGCTGCTAGAGATTCGCAAAGTTTGCCCACTACCCCCAGAATAGGAGACTTTTTCTTTCTTTTTGTAAACTGCCTGTATATACTATAAATACAGGCAGAGAATAGGTTCTAAAGGACTGTAAGTCTTATATTTCTCTATCCTAAACACAATCAACACTCAGAAAACATGTAATAACTAGTATCTACTATATTTTACATCAAATCCTCATTGAGGTCGTGGTTTTCTCAGTTTCTGCTGAGTTTTCCTCGTAAAATCTTGGTTGTTTGCTCTTTATTATGCAATCCTTACGAACAAGTATTGGCGAATATTTTCCTCCCGAAAAACACGCTACTACAATAGCGTTGGAAATGATGTCAGCATTTCTATAAGAAGCAGAAGTAGGAATAGAAAACGCAGATGAGCTTTGATTTTTGTCTCTTGTGTAATTTATAGGGAAAGATCAATTGTGTACAAGTGTTGAGTCATCATGAGCGTGGGAAAGTCAAAGAGAGAAATTTGGGTAGTAGAGATGGAAATAAATTAAAATATAGGACTCGCGGTAATGATGGGAAGGTATTTTCACCGAAAAGGTGTAAAACATATGATATTAATTGTGGAAGGGATGCCTTGGTTCCAAAACCAAGGGCAGCTTGTGCGATTCCCAATAACTGCCAGCAGTTAGAGAGAAAAAAATATTAATAATAGCTCATCTTCCTCATTCAAACGTTTAACGACTTATGAAAAATAGAAGAACAGTAGGAGAAAAAAGAGAAAAAATTGTAAAGATTAACGTAAGAGATTAAACGAGAACAGTCATCGCTCAATGTGAGAAAAAGTTGTGAAGACAGAGTCAAGACGGTGGTTGTACAACAGCGTTGTGAAGGAAGGATTTGGCGCTGCCTTAGATTCATATTCGAACGTTGAAGGTTATTAAATTATTTATGATTTTGTGAATGTGGGTTTGAAATTTTGAAAAATTACTGTTTATAGTAATTTTATAAAAGTTTACTTGATTTTTTGTGTAAAAAAATATATATGCATGATAGGCGTATATGTATGATGTATGTGTGGTAGATGTGTGCATGGATGTGTATAGATTAAAGATAATGATAAAATACCTGGACCTGTATGTAGGTCAAGCATGGGGAATATCTGTTATAGAATCAAATCTCATTCTTAAGCTTATTATTGAGATGGAGACTTCAATTGATATGGAGACGTCGACCTCTGGTCGTACGATTGAGCCTGAGATCATAAAATCTGTAAATATAGAATTTAAGGGGGAGGACGAAGTAGTACTTATTCAATTTCTAGATTTCCCAGGTAAATTGGTATCATACCCTCTAAACTCCGATATGCTTAGAGAGTTTTGTAAATCTAAAGCCATTGTAGGTAGGAAATGGGGCAACGTTGTAGAACATGCTTGTAGGCAGTTTAGAAGTTGTACTGTATCATCTGAGGATGAACATTTCTTTTTTGTTGCCCGATTTAGAAAAAGAGAAATCAAATATGGGAGTGGATGAGTCGATCTCGCCTATGTATTTTGATGTGAATGTCCAAGGCGACCTGGTCAAAGATTTCTATCAGTTAGAATATGTACTGAGTTTACCGCTTAGCAATCTGGCTAAAGGTATAATGTATGCCATTGGGGCTTGACCTACCCAACTGAATAGGAACATGTGGGAGGTTACCAATGCTTATGAGGCTTTGAATAGATTGTGGGAAGAGAATGGAGTAGAGAGGAGAATAACTCCTAAGGACATTTTGCAGTACTACGCTGTGAAATATTATGCCACATCTAGGGGTGCGTATTTATGTTCAACCTCGTCTCGGCCGCTTTTCTTCGATCTGAATACAACATGTCGAGTTTTGAATGATAATATAATATGGGTGAAAGATGATTGCCTTCAGAGAGAGGATGAAGAACCAATGAAACTTTAGTATAGAACTCTGAAGAAAAGTAAGTAATAGTGTATAATATCGAACTGCTATAATTGAAGGTTGTTTTGTTGCTTGACAATATGTTGTATTTGTTGTGCAGGTCCTCGGTCGAAGGTGACAAGGAAGGAGTTACTGTTAGATATTACTGCTCGAGAAGGGGTTGGGCACAAAATCATTCTAAAAGAGCTCGGTATCAATAGAAATAAAAGATCAAACAGTAGGTCTGAGAAGATTTAAAAGCATCGGGAGAAGAGACTAATGATAGGGGTTGGAGCCAGTTAGAAGATAGGAGCGGATGGGGAAAAGCGTCCGATTTTAACGAGGGCGTCTGATATAGATTTTGGGGATGTGTCCGAAGAGACCACATCGAGCAAGCTACCTCTTAAATTCCCAAAAATGAAAACTGGAAGTGTAGTTTGGCCTCTGGATCCATGGGGAGTGGTGAGGTCATGGGGGATACAAAAAGTGGAGTGCAGATACTCCTGCTAAAGTGATAGGGATGAAGGTCGTAGAGAGCTGACCTACTGAGGAAGAAGAGTTGCGAGCTGTAAAGAACAGGGTGAGGCTGGCAGCTTGAAAGGGTGTTGAGGAGCTGAGCACCTCTACACAGATGGAGTGGAGCAAAATGGTAAGTTGATGACTTTTTAATTTCATAATTTTACATTTGGATTTGAACTAAAAATGTATTTGACTTTTTTGTATTGACTGTTCATTTTTTTAAGGGGATCTGCCTCAGGATCGATGAGGGAAAACTGATCTCGAAAGTATGAAGGTTGAGCTTAAAAAGAGGGTGGCTTAACTTAAGTCTGACTTGGCTCTTGAGGTAGGGAGATTGGTTGCTGGGAAGCCTGCGCACAAGGTGTTGATTGGCGAGCTGACTAAGGAGGCGCAAACAAACCTGGATGATGTCGTAGTTCAACGCGACAAACTTAGGCGCTAACTTTTTGTAGTGGGGTACTAGAAAGCTAACATTAAAGTTATTATGGCTGGTACTTATGTTGAAGAGGATAAAGGGGAAGAGGAGGATCCTGCTGATGGTGTGGTAATAGGGATTGATTCGGTATCTCCCCAGACTGATTTAGATAATCGGGGGGAGGACAAAGAGAAGGTAGAGTAAAGTTGTTGTAGTTTGGCTGTGTATTTTTGTGACATTTGAAAATTGTAAGTGTATTGAATATTTCTCTGTAGAATAAATTTCGGATAGGCTAAGAAATGTTTATAAACATTGTTTGTAGGAACTTAAGGATATGCGCCTCAGAATTGAGGAATTAGAGAATGAACTTGCTAAGGAAAAAGACGACTCAGCGTCCTTATTGATTTTGCAAGCGGAGATACAGGTTAGAGAAGAGCAATAAATATTTGACTTGTATGCTACATTACTTTAGAGCTATAAAGTAAAAATTAGAAAAATAGAAATTGATCTTAAATGTGTTAGAAGTTTTAGGGGCGATGGTAATCAAGCGTGCCCAGATAATACCAAAGTGTTTAGAAAATTCTGAACATAGAAAATGTGTACCTTGAAATTGGATTTTGATGTTATTCTCATCGAACTGAGATCATACTTTGATCTTAAGTTTTGAAGCAGTCTCTCAATAGTAGAATGTCAGAAAATTGAAATTTATTAGAACTTTAAATGTCACATATATTATGATTGACTGTATTTGTGTAGTGATGTTGAATCAAGCTTGATATATTGTATCTATGATGTAGGTCGAATTGGAGACTATTCGCTCGAGAGAACAACAAACGCTCTAATATAACTATGAGTTTAGGACAAAGTTTGATCAGATTAGATAGGCATCTGAAGATAGGGAGGATCAACATGTCAAAGTACAGATCCAGTTTGCCGAGGTGACAAAAACTATTTGTGACTTGAGTCAGCAGATCGAGGTGAAAGATAATGAAATAGAAAAAGTGCAAAAAGAGCTCGCGGAGGCGAAGGATGGGGTAGCGAAGCTAAAAATCTAGAATGATGCATTGATGGTGAAAAGTAAAGAGCCTGACATGGCTCGTTATCGTATTTTGTCGCTAAAAGTGTTTGAAAAATCATTACAAGATTCCATGGCCAGTTTGAAGGGTCAAATGACCAGGAAAATAGACAAGCTTGAGAAAGCTCAAGCTAATTTGGCCAATTCTGCAAGTCCTGCTGTAGAGTTGAGGAGTGAAGTGACTAGAAAAGATAACGAGCTTGGAAAAGCTCAAGCTAATTTTCCCCAGTTTGAAGTGTGGCTGATCAATTGAGTGAGGCCTTGTCTACTAATGATATGGATTTTTGGATGGTTCAAAGACAATATGATGAATTCAATGAGAGGGTGGCCCAATTGAAGGTAGATTTAACTATGGCCAATTTGCGTGTCAAGAAAGCCGAGGCTAGAGAGCAGTCAAAAAAGAAAAAAGACGATGTTGGGGTCTCTATTGTAAAAGGGGGCGTAGTTGACCTATCAGCTCGAGTTAAAGAGCTGGAGGTGGATGTAGTTCAAATTCAGGGTCATGTGTAGAGAGGAAATGAATGTTTAAGGGTGAGCCAAGATAAGTTAGATATCACTCTTCGCAGATAACAAGAGTTAAACGGGGTGATCAGGGGGAAGGACAAGTTGTTGAGGTAGAAGGATGATTTATTGAAGAAGGCACCTGCTGGTGGAAATGAAGGGAATGATAGGGAGCTGGAGGAACTTCGTGCTGACTTGACAGAGTTGAAGATGGTAAGCAGGGCAAAGTTGGATAAAGGTATGAAGAAGATGAAGGAGCACCATGAGATTATGTCACACGCAAATAAACACATGGAATGGAAAGACAACGGTACAAAAATTTGAAAGATTATCTCCAGGGATTATAAACACATTTTTATAAGATAGTTATGCTTGATCGAAACTCTTCTGTCCAAGAAATATTTTGCCCATAGGAACTAATGACTGTAATTGCCCATTTCGTAGAGGAAGTAAGAAGGCTTGAGTTTGAGAGAGATACCTTCCACGATTGTCTGTCATCCCTAGGATGTATTTGTAAGGCCGATATAAATCAAAGAAATTATATGAATGTTGTAGAAATAGAGCTAGGTTCTCGACCAGCTGAATTGGTAAAATAAGGTAGGATTATTGTAGTTGCTCGAGCTCCAGATTTTATGGCTAAACGTCCTCCAATTATAGGGGAAGGCGCAGCTGACCTCCCATCAGCAGAAAAGAACCTTTAGAAGTGGCTTGTAGAAGTAACCTGTAGAAATAACCTGCAGTTGCAGACATATTGAGAGATGAAAGCTAGTTTTACCTTTACTTTATCTTATATCTGTTAAAGATCTTTAATTGAAAACTAGTATTACCTTTGTTTTAATCGCAGATATATGTATAGATAGGTGATTAAAAGCGAGTATTACCTTTGTTTTAATCTATGTATAGAGGTTGATTGAAAGCTAGTATTGCCTTTGCTTCAATCTATATATAGAGGTCGATTAAAAGCTAATATTACATTTACTTTTATCTATTTCGATAGGCGGCTGAAAGCTAGTATTACCTTTACTTTAATTTGTGTACAGAGGTCGATTGGAAGCTAGTATTACCTTTATTTTATTCTGCTTAGATGGGCGATTGAAAGTTAGTATTACCTTTGCTACCTTTGTTTTAATCTACGAGATTTAGTAGAGTCTACGTAAGTAGAAAATAATATGGGAAAAAACTTGGAAGTTTTCATTGAGTAGAATAGAATGTACACTATATAGAGATTGAAATCTTACTTTTGGAATGGAAAGAACGAGAATTGAATTAGAGAAACTAGGGACTTAAATGATAGTATTGTTTGAGTCGCCTCATATTCCATGGATTTGGGATACAAACTCCTTGCTCCGTCATGAGATAGTATGATCCCTGACTAGTTCGACCAATAATGAAAAATGGACCTTCCCAATTTTATGTCAGTTTCTCGGCATGTGCTTCTTTTCATTATTGTGGGATCTCTCTGAGGACGAGATCGTCGACTTGGAACTCAAGGCTTCTAACACTTCAATTGTACGAACTAGCAAGCATATGTTGATATCGTCCTAGGTTGGCAATAGCGAGTTCCCTAGATTCATCAATCAAGTTTATATTACAGGCCAATTCAAACTCATTTTCTTCGTCTGTAAGCTTGTGATCACTAATGGGATGGTTGTATTCTGTTGGAATGATGGCTTCTGTACCATAAGCGAGGAGAAAGGGGGTACAGTCGCTTGATTGACGTAGAGTGGTACGGTATGCCCATAAGACGTGAGGAAGTTCTCGAATCAAATTTTCTTTTTTCTGTGATTGAAGCTTTTTCTTGAGTCCATCCACTTTGATTTTGTTGGTGATTACGACTTGGCCATTACCTTAAAGGTAGTATGGGCTGGATGGGGAATGAATGATACTGAGTTTATTGAGGAATGCTACGACCTTTTCACCAACGAATTGTGAGCATCCAAACCGTGTGATGATATGTTCCTTGATAAAAAGAGATGACCTCTTCTTCTTTAGCTCAATAGAGTGGGACTGCTTCTACCCATTTTGTAAAATAATCTATTGCTATCAGTAGGAATCGTCGGTTACTTTAAGTATTATAAAATTCTCCGACAAGATCGAGGCCCACCGATTGAATGGCCAGAACACCTTACTTGCATGTAGTTTGACGGCAGGGGCGTGGATCATGTATCCATGTCATTGACATGTATCCCATTTGTGTGAGTACTCTTATGCTTGCTTATCCATTCCTAGCCAGAATACTCCTTGGGTAATTACTTTGTTAGCAAGCGATCAACCTTTGGCATAGGAACCACAAGTTCCTTCATGTAAATCCTTGAGTATTCCACCTACTTTTTTTTGTGAGAGGTACTTGATATAAGGCCCTGTGACTAAGCGAGAATAGAGACAACCATTTTGAACTGTGTAACGCTTTGAGTTTTTGATCAACTGTTGGTACTCTTTTTGATCTGCTGGAAGGGGCCCTTTATATTAGTTATTTGGGCCAAGATAGGCGATAAAAGGTTTTTGCCAATCGTCGTTCTCCTCTTCATCGCCCCCAGTATTGATCGTGCATACAGAATAGAGATCAATATTGGGGGTCAATATTACTTTGATCTAAAGATATATGGCTTCTGTACCCTAGACTCTAGCTAAAGAAGCCAAAGAATCGGCGTGTCGGTTTTCACCTTGAGAAAGAGAGTTGAGAGCTACTTTCACAAATTAGCTCATCATGTCGGCAACGAGGGTTGTATATTTGATCATCTTACCATTATTCTTGTTCTGTTCTGAGTAATGGTAGATGATATGTAAAGAATCTATGTAAATACAGAGCTCCAGGACGAAAAGCTCAAGTGCGAGATCAAGTCCATGAATGAGGGCTTCATATTCTGTGACATTATCAGAGGCTTTGAAATCCAAGTGGATTGATTTTTTGATCCTGTCGTTGGAAGGGTTAATCAGTGCGATTCCAATTCCTAACCCTGCAGGCCCTGCTGAACCATCTATAAGAAGTCTCCACCCTTTCCTTGTAATCCATTCTATAAGGTCAGGATCGTGCTTCTTCTAATCGGGATCCTCCATTGAAAAATCTATGAGAAAATTGGCAACGGCCAGACCTTTTTCTGAATGTCGTTGTTCGAACTTGATATCATGTTCTCCCAAACTGACTGACCATTACTGCACTCTTCATGATTTGTTTTTTTTGGACATAAATTTCTGAAGTGGGTAGTTCGTCATGACTTTGACTGAATGTGCTTAGAAGTAGTGCTTAAGCTTCTTTGAAGTACAAACAAGAGTTAGAAGGAGCTTCTCAATTTTAGAATACCTCGTTTCCGTTAGAGTGAGGGTTTTGCTGATAAAATATACTGACTTTTCGATCGTCTTCTCAAGTTGAATGATAACCTAGCTGATGGAAGTATTTGTAACTGCCAGGTAGATAATTAGTTCCTCGTTATCTATCGGGGTACTCATGATAGAAGACTTCCTTAGATAGGTTTTGAGTTCCAAAATAGTTTACTCACATTCAAATGTCCATTGAATCTCTTCATTGGGCTAAACTTTTCCTCGTTTGTTACAACCTCAGAGTAGTTAGAATAGCCAATGACAGCGATCTGAAGATATATAATTTAATAGGTTGATAGCAACGATCTTGCTGATAAGTTTTTGTATGTCTTTTATTGTTTTTGGAGATGGCATATTGAGAAGAGCTCAAATTTGATCTGGATCGGCCTCAATCCCTTTCTTGCTGATGAGATGGTCGAGGATCTTGCCTGAATGTACTCTGAATTAACAGTTATCCAGATTTTGTCGTATCCTATTAGATTGTAGAATGTTGAATATTGTGGTTAAATCTGCGATGTGGTCATTTGACTGTATGCTCTTGCATAGGAGATCATCGATGTAGATTTTAGCAATTTTCCCAAGGTGTGCTTTGAACATAGTCTTCATTAACCATTGATAAGTTGCCCCTGCATTCTTATGTCTGAAAGCCATGACTTTGTAACTGTAAAGTCCTCTTACAGTGGTATTTTCCTGAACCTCCTCCGAGAGAGGTATCTGGTTAAAACCAGAAGCGGTATCCATCATAGATAAGAGCTTTTGACCTGCCGCAGAATCAAAAATTTAATGGATGATGGGAAGTGAGAAACTGTCCTTCAGAATGTGTTTGTTTAGATCATTAAAATCTATACAAACTTGGACCTTTTCATTCTTCTTTGGAACTGCGATGATGTTGGAGATCCAATCTGGATACTTGGCTTCTCGAATGAACCCCACTTTAATCAATTTATCGATCTCAATGTTGACTTCACCTCGAAGGTGAGGTGGGTGTCGTCGTTGCTTTTGTATAACCGTCGTAGCATTGATGTTGGTGATCAATCTATGACATGCCTTTGATAGATCGACCCTGGGCATCTCTTCAAAAGTCCAGGCAAAAATGTTTTTATTCATTCATAAGAAGTAAATGAGAGCATCCTTATCGTGTTGGACTAGTTTGGTATCGATAAAATTACCTCAGCTAGGTCTATTAATGCTTATGTACTCAATAGGTTCTTCTATGAAAGGCTGATCATCGATGTGACCAGATTTCTATAATTACTATGCAGCGTATCTGTCTGATGTATCTAGAATTGCAAAGATGGTATTCTTGAAAGATCTGGAAAGCTTTTGACTTCCTTTGAATTCGTAGATGATATCATTATGTTTGAAGAGAAGTGCTTGATGATAAGTGAAAGCGATTGCATCCATGTTATGAATCCAACAGCGGCCTATAATCCTGAAATAACAAGCTTTTGACTTCCTTCTGATTATGGTTTGTACTATGGTGATAGTTAATATTATTTTGCCTACTCGTTCTTCTTTGGAACCATTAAATCCCTTATATCACTGTCTCTTCGAATAACTTGATCGGCAAACCCCATCTGGTCGATCGTGCTCTAAAAAAGAATCTCAATGCTACTTCCAGTATTGATCATCATTGTATGCATTACAAACTTCTTCATCTTGAGAACTATTACTAATACATCATGATGTAGAAATTTTACATGACTGATATCGCAATCTTCGAATGAAATCCTAAGCCGACGATTGCTCAACTGAGGAAGAAGTTTGGCGTCTTTATCTTGAGGTGTGAGATCACAACATTCTGATATTCTCCACCGCTTGAATCTGCAAGAGTTATTAATCTAATGAATCTCAATCATGTTGTTGTGGTTTATATTACTGGGGCCTAACTTCGCGGGAAAGGAAGTTGACTCTTACACTACGAATATTATCTTCAACCAAAGGATTCAAGTATATAATCAGTAATAACATGACTAATCTACTGGCAATATACTTGTATGGAGGCCTAGAATGGGTCACTCCACGACCTCTGATGAGGATTTTTAAGAGTACTGATATAAAAATTGAGTAGTCAAAGTTTTGAGTACAGGGTGATTACAGGCTATTCGAAGGTAAAGTTCAAGGTTTGTGGTGAAAGTTTTTCTAATCACTCCAAAATTCCCCCTCCCTCCTATTTATAGAACATAGGAAGGGCTGAGTCACCATGGGAGGTACAACTACAAGAAAATCCTCTAAGAGAACTGACTTGTACCCGGAGCCGGTTCTAACGCTGTAACTGTCGAGTCTGATACTGGAGCTTGTTCCTAACACTGTAGCTTGTTGGTTTTGATACTGCAGTTGTTGGATCAGAGACTGTAGTTGTCGAGCGGCACGCTTTGCCATTCTGTCTAGTGAGCTGGCTGTCTGACATGTTCTCCTTCGACCACGTACGATCTTGGTTAAATCCTGTTCACAGTTGAGTTTTCGTATAGTCTCAGAGGGATTGATTATGGGTTTATTAGGCTTTGGGTCATTAGGCAGGCTTTGATGTAGCCTTCGAGTGCTTGACAGGAGCTAGAAGGCTACGAGTAGGCTACTACATTTTCCCTTTCTCAGCAGGGACCTCAAAAATAGGTGTAGCGGCATTTACTGAGAAAAACGATTGGGTGTTGGAAGTTAAAGGGTTGATTGTTGCATGTTGGAATTCTGAGGGAGGTAATAAAGGATGGTAATTAAGAAGTAGTGGTGAATTCGGTGTAATAAATGAGATTAATGGAGGTATAAATATGGGTAATGAGGGGGTAACTCTGCATACTTTCTTCTTCATCTTCTGCAAATTTCATCATGGAGAATACACCTAACACCAGACATCAAAGGAGGATGACAGAAAGGGACCGTCGGATAGGATGCAAGACGGCCGAACTGTAAATAAGGATCTTTGGTAACAGAGGGTTGGACTGGGTCATGCCAGACCTGGTGGAACTAGAACCTGGGGAGCCGATCAACGGGCAATCGTATGCATACTTATATGGAATACTGCAGTGGTGGTTTCCAACGGCCGGGGAACGTTAACTTTTCCTGCAGAGCTTGGCTGAGCGAATAATAGAATAGGAGGACCAGGGCCAGGTTGCCGAAGAAGAACAAGGGCTGTGTAAGAGGAGCTGCCCCGTCTGTAAATAGGGGGTTCTTCACAATGTGGTGGCAGGGTGGTGGTGATGGGTATTTTTTTTGTATGACTGTTTTCAAAGGTTTCTATTTTTTGTTGATGTTTGTATATATATATATATATTTTTTCAATTGGTGTAACCATCGTTGCTCGAACGAAATGGAATATATTGAAACAATTATCGAGGTATGATATTTAACTAATTTTGCATAAGTAGGACAACCACAATACACGATGGTAATTTAGGCATGAAGACAGCTTGTCAAATGACGTGCATGTAGGAAATTGAATGAATGACAAATTTTGAAATCGAATATCGGGTATGTGTGGACGAATGCTTGAGATACATTATAAGCGATGATTCGTAGATGGAAGGAAGGGATTTCGATGGTCGATGGGCTTCGGACATAAATGGGCTTCGCCTGCAAAACCTAACAACCAAAATAGCTTGCATATCAGAAGCGGTACTGTTCATAGAGCAGAGTGCCCTGCAGGTCATCATGATGTTTTCTTAGATTACAGGAAAAAGGTTGACATGATGTATAGATTTGATTGGACGACTTCGGATAGGATACCAGAAGGTTTGAGTAGGTTAATATAAAATTGTTAATTGTTGGCGCGGGAGGTGCACGTGTGAGTTGTTGAGGGTAAAGGCGTCAAAATGCAACTCAGCCGAAAAGTAGGGGTAGCGGGGTAGTGGTAATGATAGCAATTTTGGAAATCGAGGCTGTTTATTAATATTTTGGGGAGGTATTTATAGAGGCAGAAAGAAATTACTATTCCTAATTTGCAAGGAAAAGAAAAAATAGAAAGTCAGAAAGAGAACATACTCCATTGCTAAGGAAGTTCTTGTTGAAGATGAGAGGAAGGACTGTTCTTTGTTATTGCCTGAATCAACCATATAGGTATTCGTCTGACCTTCTCTATAAATACGTTAAATGTAGTTCGCCTATGTAATTTTGTCTATTGTAAATGTTTTGAGGGGTTGGTGTTGTTAGGGTTTTGTTGCCGAAGGCCTGGCCGAGGGAGAGGATGATCCAAGTGGCTGGAGGTTCGGCCCAATAAGAAAGTAGTAATATTGGGTGGTGACCAGAACTGTAATCGAATGTTCAACTATGGTGGTTTGAGTTGGGGAAGGTAGATCGAAATAAGTTATTGGCACGTAATAGTCAAATATATCAATTTAATTGTATGCCACTTCTTCTATAGGGTAAAATGTGTAACCGTCGATCTTTGCGATTGAGGCTGAAAGATGAGGAGATCGAAGAAAATGAACCGAGTGTGTCTGGTCATGCTCCAGCAGGTGAGAACAATGGCGTAGGAGAGTTAGACATTACAATAGATGCCCCATTAGCCGCAGTGGCTCTTGAAATTGGGGCTTCGAGAAAGAGCCGTCGAAAGGCTCGAGTAACCGAAGAGAGGGATGGGGAGATAGAGGGAGGAAGAGAAGGGGACACGACGGTAGTGTCGAGCCTTCGAGGGATGAAAGAGAAGAGGAGGAGCAGAGTGGTAATAGTGAGAGTTCGCCTGATTCGGGCGAAGCTGCGGGGTCTGTCTCGGCTAAAGAAAAACTGAGACTAGATCGATTTGTGGCTAAGCTCGAGTTGTCAAATGTAGGGGTAATATTATATACAGTGGGGTTTGGGTATACCTTCAGGTCTAAACCCTGAGAGGGTTTCATGGCATTTAGAGGCCAGATTCGGCTAGGAATGCAACTTCCCCATCGAAGGCTGGTAAAGGATGTTTTGAACTTCTGGGAAGTTTCCCCATGCTAGATGAATGGGAACATCGATGAAATGGTGAAGGTGGTCGAGGGTATGAATGCATAATTGAAAAGTGGGGGGATGGGCTTGATCGGGTAGTACGATATTGTGTCGTTCTACTCGAGGAAGTAAACCAGAAGATGGACACGTACCACATCCACTATCACGTAGATAAGCCCTGGTTGTTTGATTTGTGCTCAATAGGTCGAGGGTTGGATAAGGACTTGGTTGTGGTACAGGGAAATTATGAGAATGCCAAAGGAGAGGACATTTATAAGCTACAGCATATGGTCTATAATCCAAGAAAGTTGATAGTTGAAGATTTTTTAAAATATTGATCGAATAGACTGATAAACATGTTTATATTTTTTTTGCAGCACCTAGTAACCGAACTTTGGCAAATCCGAGAAATTATATTGACGAGCTGATCAACTTGGGAGAGGAGTGGGTAGATTGTGTGTTCAGGAAGCTAGGTATAAAAAGGAAGAGGCAGAGGAAGACAAATTCTCTGCTTTGAAACGTTCCTGTTACTCTGAAGCCATAAAATAAAAGGGGAGGCGAAGGTGCTTTGAGAGGGGTAAAAGGAATATAGAAAGTGAGATTGTCGATAAAGGTGAATTATGCTTCAAAAAGGCAGCAGGCCCCGAGGCAGGTAGTGCTAGTGCCCGAAATAGGTCGTGATGCATCAAAGTAGGTGTCGATGCAGGCTGACAAAGGGATGGGGAAGGTCTTTCCTGAATCTCCGAAGGTCCAACTGCTAAAATTAAGTCAGCGTAAGAGGCGTAGGGGACAGGGGGGATGATACGGAGGATGTGGATGAAGTACTAACAGAAGCTGAACTAGAAGAGCATGCTCAAGCTACAGCTGCTTCGATGGCAACGCTCTGCGGTAATAACCCAGAGGAGGCTGGGAGGCGGATGAATAAGACTTTACATCAGGTAACTATTTTTTTTTTTAAATTCTAATTTTTTTCTAAAATTCATCCTCCTTCGAGGAGTACTGATGGCTCAAATATTCTAGCAGACACATGCTTGGTTGCAAGCTTTTATCAAGGCCCAAAAAGTAACAACGAGGCAGATGAAACAAACAGTTGACAATCTAGAACTCGCTCGAGGGACCGAGGCGTTGCTGGCGTCTGAGATTAAAGTTTTAAAGCAAGAGCAGTTGACTATAAAATCTGAATGTGAGAGGAGACTCGAAGCTCAACGCTACAACCATACGCAGGTACTGGAGTCGAAGCTTGTTGAGAAGAATAAGGCAATGAAAGAATAGAGGGTGACCTTTCAAGGGCAGTTCGATGATGAATGTGAAACTACTGTCAGGCTGAAGATGTTCATGAAAGATTTGGGGTATGATCCCGAAACTTTGAAATGCTTTTCCACAATCAATGATTCTATCATCAAAGATGTTGTTCAGACAGAGCGGATAAAAGTAGATGTTGTTGGTATAGCTGTGGGAGGTGGCATAGAGACTCATGCAGGAGAAGAAGCTGTTACTGGGACTGTAACTGATGAAGTCGCAGACGCCGCTGGGTCGAATCCTTTTGCTGAGGATATTGGAGGTATTGGCGCTAAAGAGCCTGAAGGAGGAGATGGTGTGGCCACTCCTGTATGAGGTATTGTTATTGTTGTCTTGTTGTAACAAAGACTCTTTTCTATAAACTTGTTAAGGTTTGAAATACTTTGAGTACTAGTTTGAATAATGTGTAACTAATTTGAACTTGAGCTATTAACTTGTGATTAATTTGAAATGCTGATATGTGCTGAACTTGATTTGAATTGGTTTGTTGATTTGTGTTGAACTTGATTATCTGATATATGTTGTAATGAGACTTCTTGCATGTAGTGGAGTTGTTGATATTTTCGTATACTTGTATCTGTGTATGTTGGAAGTATAAAATGCTCGTAGAATTATCGAACCTTGAAGAGCTTCGAGGTGGTTCCCTGAGTATCAGTAGAAAGGTAGTCATGATACTTTAACATGGTCACCCCCAATGCATTCTTGAGGGCCCGGTCTATCAACCATTCTTACCCCTTGAGTTTGCTCGAATTTGGAGACTTGAAATTTTTTGAGGTCGCCCCCAAGTAACAGTCTGGTAGAGGGGTTGACATGATACTTAGGTTATACCAAGAAATTTACTGGACTTCAATGGCCTGAACCTAGTCGAAGCAGAACATGGTCACTCCCAATGCATTCTCGAGGGTCTGGTTTGTTCGACCATTCATGCCCCTCGAGTTTGCTCGAATTTGGAGACTTAAAATTTTTTGAGGTCCCCCTCATGTATCACTCTGGCCGAAGGGTTGACATGATACTTAGGTTATACCAAGAAATTCACTGAACTTCGAAGGCCTGAGCCTATTTGAAGCATAACGTGGTCACCCCCAATACATTCCCAAAGGTTCGGTCTGTTCGACCATTCATACCTCTCGAGTTTGCTCAAATTTGGAGACTTGAAAATTTTTGAGGTCGCCCCCAAGTATCAGTCTGGTCGAAGGGTTGACATGATACTTAGGTTATACCAAGAAATTCACTAGACTTTGAAGGCCTGAGCCTAGTCGAAGCATAACATGGTCACCCCCAATGCATTCCCGAAGGTCCGGTCTGTTCGACCATTCATGCCCCTCGAGTTTGCTCAAATTTGAAGACTTGAAAATTTTACTGGAAGATGTGATGCGAACTTCAGGGAAAAAATATGTTAATTGATTATTCTGTATTTACATCAGGCAAACAAGGTGGAGGCCGTTGTCTTTTGTGTGAGACTAGCTGTATTGTATTCCATGGATTAGGTAGAGGCTCTTCGTCTTCTGTCATCAGGTAATATGAACCCTTATCAATTTTATCGTACACGATGTATGGTCCTTCCTAGGATTCAACAAGTTTGCTGGCATTTCGAGGCTTCGAAGACATTGTGACATGTCGAAGTACAATATCTCCAATGTTAAAACTGCGTGGTCGAACTCTCTTCTTGTATGACTTTTGAAAGGAGAGATGATACCGGTAGAGATAAGCGATGACTCAGTCTCTGGTTTTGTCGATCCACAACATATCACTTCTGAGTTCAAACTCATTATCTTTGTCTGGGGGGTTAGGATCGCGTGCTGGCACTTCAAATTGAGTGGGTAGCACTGCTTTGGTACCATAGTCTAGAAGAAAAGGTGTGCAACCCGTCGCCTTTCGTGGTGTTGTTCGATAGGCCTAGAGGACATGTTGTAGTTCTTGAACCCTTCATTTTTTCTTTACATTGTCATGCTTCTTGAGACCGCAGACTATTGTTTTATTGATTGCTTCGACCTGACCATTCCCTTGGGGGTAGCAAGGTATTGAGGGGGAGAAGATGATGTTGCACTTCTTAAGGAAATTTTGGACTTTGTTCCTAATAAATTTAGGACCATTGTCACATCGAATCATATGAGGGCAGCCAAAGCGTTTAATAATATTCACCCATAGAAATTTGATGACTTCTTCTTCTCTAGTTCAGCATAAAGGCATGGCTCTGACCCATTTAGTAAAGTAATCTATTGCTATAAGAACATTTTTGCGGTTACCCGATGCTTTAAGAAAAGAACCCACAAGATCGATGGCCCAACGCTTTAATGGCCAAGAGACATAACTAAAATGGAGGTCTTGGGAAGGGCTATGGATGTTGTGGGCGTGACGTTCGCATTTGTCACAGTATTTGGCGTACTCCTCGGTTTGCTTCTTCATATTTGGCCAGAATAGACCTTGGGAGACGGTTCGAAAGGCCATAGACCGACCAGCAGTGTGAGCACCGCTAGTAACTTCACGGAGTTTAGAAAGAATTTCAGAGGCTTCGTTTTGAGATATGCATCTAAGGAGGATGCCATTTGGGGATTTGCAATGTAATTTTCTTTTGAGAATGTTGTATTTGTGGTAGTTCTCTAATAACGACCGTTTGGCTATGGGGTCGTCTGGCAGGGTAGACCGGTTGAAGTATGAGAGAAATGGTATTCTCCAGTCATCTGGATTGAGACTCTTGCCCCTAGTATTGATGGCATTTACTTCCATCTGGTAAATTCTTTGGCGTTCGAGTACTTCGATATGGAGTGTTCGAGATTTGAACTGGCCTAACATAGCTGCTATGTAGGCAAGGGCATCTGCGTATCAATTTTCACCTCAGGAGTAGTGAGTAATAGAAGATTTTTTAGGAAAATGGTCCATACACTGGCAGACGATAGCAGCATACTCAGCCATGCGACTGTTGGCTTAATTTTTACCAGTGTATTCTCTCTGAACAAGCTGGGAATCTGTAAAAACTGCCAGTTTTGGAACACCAAGATCAAGTGCGAGGTCGAGGCCATGGATCAAGGCTTCATACTCAGCCTCGTTGTTCTGCAAGATAAAGTGACTACTACTGTACCCGTTTAGATTTGTCTTTCTTGCTGAGTACTTCTCGAAGGGGATAACTTGTGATAACACGGATAGGGTGAGCTTGAAAATATGGTTTAAGTTTTTGAGAAGAGTAGACGAGGGTGAGGAGAAAACGCCCGTGTAATGAGTTTTTACAGGTGTCAGGGTTTTGCTAATAAAGTATACAGGTTTCGTGATGTTGGATTCAAGTCGACTGAGGACTGAACTGATAGAAGTGTCGGTGACCGCAAGGTATAAAGAAAGTATTTCGCCTTCAATAGCCATACTGATGATGGGTGGTCGACCGAGGTATGTTTTCAGTTTGAGAAAGGCTTGTTCACAGTCGGGTATCCAATTGATCTTAGGGTTATTTTTCATTTTGGCCTTGAGAATGCCTTGATCGCGTAAGAGAGAGAGTAGCCAAGCATAGCGGTCTGAGGATTTCAAAATAAAACGGTTAAGGGCCGCTATCTTACAAGCCACCTTTTGGATATCTTTTTTGGTTCGGGGGGAAGGTATGCCGATAAGGGCTCGGATATAAGTAGGGCCGATCACGATACCTCATTTGCTGACGAGGTGGCCTAAGAATTTACCAGACGAAGCACCAAGTTGGCATTTATCTGGGTTAAGTTTCAAGTTGCATGTTCGAAGTATCGAGAAGGCTTCGGTTAGGTCCTAAATGTGGGTCTGTTTTTGGAGGCTCTTGCATAACATGTCATCGATGAAAACTTTGACCGACTTTCCAAGCAAAGGCTTAAACATAGTTACAGCAAGGCATTGGTAAGTGGTGCCCACATTTTTATGGCCGAAGGGCACGACGCTAAAATAGTAAAGGCCTTATTTAGTGATAAAAGAAGTTTTAAGTTGATCCTCAGGGAGGAGGGGTACCTGATTGTAACCCAAAGCCGCATCCATCATTGATAGTCCCTCATGTCCTGTAATGGCATCTAAGAGGACTAAAATGATCGGGAGGGGGAATCTATCCAACTTTAACAATGTTGGATATCCAGTCAGTGTACTTGACTTCGCTAATGAAACCCGCGGCTATGAGCTTGTCGACCTCGAGGTTTACAGCTCCTCGAAGTCGTAGGGACAATGTATGCTCCTTCTGCTTTACTGCTGTAGAGTGAAGGATTGGGTCGAGGCGATGACATGCTAAACTGGGGTCGACACCGGGCATCTCCTGAAACGTCCATGTAAAGATGTTTTTGTTGGCACGAAGGAAATTGGTGAGTTTGAGGCGCTCGGCCTCATCTAGAAAGGTACCAATGAATGTACCTCGACCAGGATTGTCGAGTTCAGTATAGGCAGTGGGTTCGATGGGTGAGATGGCGGGTGTCAAAGGTATAAAGATAGAAGGAGACAATGATTGTTATGGTAGTTTGACGAGTTTCTGGGCCTGATCGATCTATGGATGTTCACATGAACGGGCGAGGCATTGGGAGCCTTTTAAGTTCTACATACCACAGGGGGTAGTAAAATGTAGGGTATGATGGTAGGTCAAAGGTATGACACTCATGGCATGGAGCTAGTCATTCCCAAGGATACTGAGATATTAAGATTTCTTGTCGATGAAAAGAAAACTGGCTTAAAGTGTAACTGGGTCGTCAGTAACCGAAAGGCTAATTCAACCAACGGAAACTTTGGTAGCCCCGTTAAGACCATTCAGTTCAACATTGGCGGCAGTGATGTGGTATGTTTTGTTCATGGCTTGAACGGTTTGAAGAAAAAGTATATCATCTGCACTTCCCGTATTGATAAGCATGGTGTGGAGGATGAGGTGTTCGACATTAATCATAATGACAAAAGAGTCGGAATGGGGAAAATGAACATTCAAAGTATCGCAGTCGATAAATCAGATACCCTCGAGTTGGGGATATTGACTGGATTCTGGCAGGAGGGTGTGTAGCTTCTCCTGGTAAGTAAGTTTGCAGCATTCTTCGACACGCTTGTACTTACTTTTAGAATAATCGCTATCGATATTATTTACCTCGATGAAATGAACCTGGTAGATGTGTTCCTCGGCTCGGTCAGCAGTAGGGGCGGGTTGAGTTTTGAGGTACGACTCGTCGAGGTAACTAGGGAGTTCGGCTGCAGGGCGAAGCATTTGTTGTTGTGGTGGCAGTTATACTTATGGCTCTGGAAGTAAGGTTCGCATTGTTTGACCTTGATGGAGAAAGGGGTATGCCATATGGGGTCTACCTGAATCTGTGGTAGAAGGTACTGATAGGAGCAGTAAGCTTGGGTAAGACCAGCTTCAGCCATTTTTGCGGGATTCAGTAGTGTCGTTAGTGTGGTGGTGTTTGCAGCTCTCAGTCACCTGTGAGACGGGAGTGATAATGGGTGTTGGAGCAGAAGGTTGGCCTTGTCAAGGTTTGTTCGGAGTGGGGTTCAAAGCTTGCCCCTGGCGATTTGACTCACGAAGGCGCTCAAGGTCAATGTATCCGTTAACTTTGGATAACATCTCCTCGAGGGTTTAGGGTTTGTGGAGCACTAGGTACTCTTTGATGTGGCTGTTATGCGGTAAAACATTGGAATAAGCGAGCACCACGTTCGCACGGCTAAGGTTTACAACCTTGCGCGACTCGTCGAAGAACCTCTTTGTGAAGGATTCGATGGTTTCACTGGGGGATTTGCGGATGTTGAAGAGGGCATCGACCCAGACCTCTCGATCTTTGTTGAAGGCAAATTGGGTGATGAAAAGACTAGATAATTGTTCGAAGCTTCGGGATGAGCCACTGGGAAGGTTATGATAATATCTAAGGGGGCTGTCAGTGAGGCTGGTGGGAAAAATTTGACACATCAGGTGGTCGGCTATCGAGTAAAGGCTTAAAGTATTTTAGAATTCGAGGATGTGGGATTGAGGGTCGGTGTTGCAATATTTGCTGATTTTGGGAGCACGGAAATTTAGAGGCACCTCGATAGTAGGGAGTTTGGGACAGAGGGGGTTGTTTAACCGACTCCACGAATTCGGTATAGGGCTCGCACTGATGCAGATGGCAGGATGGATTTTGTAGTCAAGGTCCTGCTGTGTACAATAGGCAGGGTGTGGGGGGATCTTTATTGTCAAATGGGATGAGGCCGAATATTCATCGTAGTCTCGGCACTACGCTCCCCGAGATGTTCTCGAGCAGGGCGGCGTTTAGGGTTTCTGGTCGTACAAAGGGTGGAATTTAATAAATCCTCCATGGGATGTATGCCCAGGTAGACTGATCCAGTAGGGGGAATAGTGGGGGGAGCACCCTCAGTGCCGAGATGGACTGGGGGTACTTTGAGGGGCGGTTGGGGCTAGAATCGGGCGCGGGCAAAGTGGCATGGCGAGGCGGGTGCTCAAGACGGTAGAAGGGAATCTTTAGGATGAGATCATTGCAACTCGCAAACTGTATTCTGCAGGTTATCGAGGGCATGATATTGTTTATCTGCGTCATCCAAACGGCATTGCTGTTTGGCTTCAAACTCTAGACGGTGTTCTTCACGCTCCTTCTGTAATTGTGTTCGGTGTCACTCCTCAGCCTAAGCGAATTGCTGGGTAAGCAGGGTGAGCCGGGCGGCCACTCCGTCAGCAGAGTTGTCGGCATGGGTGGAAGTAGAGCTGAGGGTGGGGGATATTAAAAGTGGTTAGTAGGATTTATTAAAGGAAAGTATAAGGCAGGGGAAACTGGTAGGTTGGGAAAGCACAGTCGGTGCCAAATGTAGGGGCCTAACTTCATGGGAAAGGAAGTTGACTCTTACACTACGAATATTATCTTCAACCAAAGGATTCAAGCATATAATCAGTAATAACGCGACTAATCTACTGGCAATATACTTGCGTGGGGGCCTAGAATGGGTCACTCCATGACCTCTGATGAGGATTTTTAAGTGTACTGATATAAAGATCGAGTAGTTAAAGTTTCGAGTATAGGGTGATTACAGGGTATTCGAAGGTAAAGTTCATGGTCTGTGGGGAGAGCTTTTCTAACCCCTCCATAATTCCCCCTTCCTTATATTTATTAAACATAGGAAGGGCTGAGTCACCATGGGAAGTCAAATTATAAGAGTATCCTCTGGGACAACTGACTTGTACCCAGAGCCAGTTCTGACGCCGTAACTGTCGGGTCTGACACTAGAGCCGTTATTCTGGACACTGTAGCTTATTGGTCCGGATACTGCAATTGTTGGATCTGACAGTGTAGTTGTCTAGCGGCACGCTCCGTCATTCTGTCTGGTGAGCTGGCTGTCTGACATGTTTTCCATCGACCACGTGCGATAATGGTCGAATCCTGTTCACAGTTGAGTTTTCGTATAGTTTCATACGGATTGATTATGGGTTTATTAGGCTTTGGGTCATTAGGTAGGCTTCGATCTAGCCTTCGAGTGTTTGACTGGAGCTAGAAGGTTGCAATTAGGCTACTACACATATGGTGCAGATGTTTATCTTCAGCTTGATCTTCAATTTGTGTCTTATAGCTTTTATTCTTGTAGGAATCCAGATTAATAATGTATTCGAATACCCTCCTATCTTTAAAGATATATTCCAACAACCTCTGTAAAGCATAACAGTTGTCAGCATCATGATAAGGTACCTCGTGATGCAATCTATACAGGCAACCTTTGATCGGTTTCAGCGGTAGAGATAGACAGTAGAACTTGTCCTTCGATTGAATTGGAAATATTATGGAGAATCAAACATTCATCTTGGGGAGGACCATCTTGGGTAATAAATTGCCCTTCTGAGGTTTGCCAGTGTTTAACTTCGAATGCTTCTGATCACCATGATCCTCCTTCGGTTTATTGTTGTATTTTATAGGTGGACCTTTAGTGGTTAGGATAGATTTAGTAGATTTATGCCTTTCAGACATCATCCTTTCTGGGTCGACATAACAATTAACCTTGGTGATCATATCCTCCAAGATAGCAGGTTTATTTAAGAAGCGGTACTCTTTGAGTTTGCAGGTGAGCTGGACCGCGTTAGTAAAAGCAGTAATAATTATTTTTTTGATCGAGATTATTTACTTTGTGCGCGAGCTCCAAGAACTTCTTTGCAAAGGCTTTGAGCTTCTCTCATTATGATTGTTTAAGACTAATAAGATAATATAAATTCTCCTCCTTGTCTTTGTTGTGAGCATATGTCTTGATGAATTTCTTTTATAGTTGATCGAATGTGAGGATGAAATCTTCAGGTAGAGAGTGGAACCATCGCAGAGATTCTCCCCACAGACTTGTTGCGAACAGACGGTACAGAATCTAGTTGAGATTGGAGTACAACACTAATGAATCATGACATTGTTGAATGTACTCCTTTGGATCGGTACCCTTGTATTTACGTTTCTTCGAAGTATGAAAACCTATCGGTACTTCAATATCAAATAACTCTTTGGTAATCGAACTACCTTGCAACTTGGTAAGATCGTCTTTATTGTCTAGAGCTTGAGCTTCAATCAACTACTTGATATGCTGATCCATATGTTCTTGTGTGACGTACTGATGTGTGGCCTGAGTGACTTGGAGAGGATGTTGTAGATTATGAGTACCAGTGCCTTCACTCAAACAATTACGTACAGGAATTCGAGGTCGATGTCGTTGTTCTTCTTCTGGACGCTTAAAAGGATGGGGACCTCTGCTGATATCGGACTGAACTTCTCCGCCCAAATGAACGGAAGGTTGAAATTTGTGCTGAACATTTCTAGAAATGGCCTTGCTGGTGGCTCCTCGAGGTCTTAATCTTTCTTGGGAAAAAACTCAGAGTTCTCCAGAACTTGATCACGATCTCTGGTTTGGGGAGCCTGTTGAGTGTCCTATAAAGCTTGTAATGCAGTTTGCATGGTTATCATCTATACTTCATGTCGCTTGAATGCTGTCAAACAAGCTTGACGCTCGGTTTCAAGCTCCTTGTCATGGAGTCTCGGTCAAGAGTTAACTGATGCTCGAGTTCATTACGTTTCTCTGTCTCGGCGCAAAGATTTGCTCGTAGTTCAGTAAGATGCTTCAGCTCAACGGAAAGATCAAGCTGGATCCTGCTGTTGGTCGCCTAGAAGTGACCTGGATTGGAAATTGATAATATAGTGAACTTATGCCTTAGGATATCGCAGAAATATCTTCTTTCACATAGACGGCGCCAAATGTAATGACCTAATTCTGTTGCTCGAAATAGATCAAAATTAGCTCTTATACCAAATGTACATGTGACAAAAACTAATGTAAAGCAACAAATGACATAGTTGATTTAGCGTGGAAAACCATTGAATAGGTAAAAAAACTATGACCTCGAGTTGAGTGTCTTAGTAACAGTAACTTTAATTGCTTGAGGCTGATATCTTATTACAAGTGATCTCTCAAACTAGAAATACTTGATCTTGTAAATAAGAAGTTTTGTAGTGTTTAGAATCAAGAAATTCATATGTTAGAGTCAAGAAAATCTAGTTTTTCTTGGTCCCTATCTCCTCTGGAATTTTTTCTTTATATAGACCTTACCTGCAGCTCGTTATCGTGCTGAAGCACACTCTCTGAATCACAAGGTAAGTGGTGGTTGACTGTGTAACTATTGAGTTCGTGGGAGATAGGTGTCTTTGACTTATTCATATTCTTCTATTTTGTTCGATCCACGTTCTTTATCAGTTCGTGGTCTAGGTGGTAATGCAGACTGTTCATGTTACGTGTGAAATGCGTGAGTCTGATATTGAGGTAGTTCAATTTTTAACTAGATCGGAGGGTAGGCTCTCTAAAATACCACTTAATGTACATGTTCTAGAATTAATACTCAAACAATTTAGTTCCTAAATTGATACTATCCTTCAAAAATCAATATTGATCCCACCTATGATCCCCTATCTGCCAATATCTATCAACTTATTGAGAAACATATAATTTATTTGGGATGCATTAAATGTTGATGAGTAGTCTCAATCATCTACAGTAAGAAATAAAATTTTCTCCCAAAAAAAGACTTCCATCATACTCTACCAAATCTTAAAAAGCTTTTTTTTCCACTCTAAAAAAACTTCTTGTGTTTGTCTCCATTGCTCCATTATCTTCCAACCATCATACTAGCAGCCTCATGTATGTAGTGCGCATCCACTAAAGTCCTCACATAGTTTATTCTCACTATTTATCTCTACTAAAATCATTGTTATTTTTGTGTTGTTATCATTCACGAATCTTTGCATAGCTTGTCTTATCTTTAAAGGACATATCATCTCTAACTTTTTATCCACATCACTAGGTTACTTTCACTATTTATCTCCACTAAAATCGTTGTTATTTTCTCGCTGCTATCCTTCTCTGATCTTTGCATAGGTTATCTATATTTGAAGGAAATATCATCTCTAACTTGTATCCGCATCACCATATGAAAGCGATGCTTATTGATTTTGTCATTTGTCACTTGCATTGTTATCATTTGTCCTCGCATCTTTAGCATTTGTCTTGGCTGTAATTTTATATCATTACTATTGTAGTTTTACACTACTCCTGTCTTTACTTATATTCTCTTTTAACTTATTTTGACTCATTTCTATTTATCATCCTCTTTTGACATAGTTAGTTTTGAATTATTATAAATCATTGGTGTTGGCATTTTTATCATTTGTCTTTTGCATCTTTTTCACATGTATTGTTTGTACTTATCATCTCTTTTTTTATCATTTATTACATGAATGGCTAAAGTTGAGCTTTACACTATTATTCATTTGGGTGCGAATATCGTACCTCCAAAAAATAGATCAATCATTTGTTATAAAAGGAGGAAGTACAAAACTTACCTCATTTAGAGATCAAACATCATTTGCATATTTTTTTAGACTCCTTGAAAAATAAGCAAAATTCATCATCAGGACTGTAAGTTGTACATCTTCGTTCATGGTTGTGCATGGAAAATTTCATAAGTTCAGGACTATTCTATAATGATCAATATGTACAGAATCAATCCCGACACACCATTGCATATATGGGTTGCTAATGAGCGGAGGGTACTTTTCCAAAACTTTAGTTCTTATTTCAGTGCAAGCACCAAAAATATTTGTTCAACAAGTGTGTAAGGGTTGTCTCAAAATATTATTGGGGGATTTGACACGGGGGAACCTTCACATCATGACTCTTTCATAAACTTGAACCCAAATGTAGGGGTTACCCATAAATAAATGGCAAAGGGCATGATCCACGTATGCTCGGACCTATGGTGGATGATGCCCCCCAATCAAATGAAACCCCATAAACTATGGATACTGGTGTTCTTCTCTCAAATGAACCTATTGTTGTTGATTTCCCTCTTACAAATGAATATCCATATCCTATTATTGTTGATATCCCTCTTACAAAAAACATCCCGAACCTATTGTTGTTGACTTCCCTTTTACAAATGAACATCCTAGACCTATTATTGCTTATTACCCTATTACATATGAACCTTCAGGTAATCACGTAGAATTTATCATTTGTATTATAGTTTTTAGCATTTGTCAAGCATGTAACATGTTCACAGTAATACGAATCTTAGGATTATACATAATTTATCTTCCTAACTACATTTTTTCTCATTTGTCCTCCTGTTGAATTATGCCTTGAATCACGACCCAAACATGTAAAAGATCTCCTTGATTTTTGGTTCAAATCTACTGTGTACACTGAGGATCTCTATGACTTCAAGAAAGGGTTTAGCATTGTTGATGTATTTTGAGATAGGATTGTAATCAAGAATCACATAAGAAGAGCTTATGCAGCTGTAAACAAGTTCAATCTCATCCACGTAATGAGCAACGAATATAAAGTCCTAGTACGGTATAAAGGTCATAACTGTTTGTGACAGACTTACACGACAAGGTTGCCTGGCTTACCCCTATATTGACTCATTAATTATTGTTTCATTTGCACCTGCATTAAAGAAATAGATAAGGGGGACGCGTATAAGGCAACGTCTAGTAGAAGGGTTGCTTCTATAATCAAGCAAAAACTTCAAAAAGGCTCAAATTATAAAGTAGCCAGAATTATTGATGATATTCATGTTAACCACAATGTTGAGGCAACACACAAGCTTACCTAGCATTCTAAAAAAAAAAAAAAAAAAAACACCGAGGTAATTACCTTGTCATTTGTCTATTTCAAAACTCTCATTTGTTCAAGTATTCTTTATCATTCGTTTTTCCTTCTCTTTCATTTGTTCAAGTTTGTTTATCACTTGTTTGTCCCTCTCTTTTATTTATTCAAGTGTTTTTATCATTTGTTGTCCCTCTCACTCATTTGTTTATGTATAATCATTTTTTCATCGCTCTCTTTAAGATGCGAGGCAGTTTTGATCACTCCTAGCAACTCCTTACAACTGCTTTGGGAAAGTTGGATTGGTTTACACTGATTTGGCGTTTGACATACAAACTACCATTTGTAAGGATTAGATATTCACAAGGTGGTTTTGGTATTTTGGTGCTCCCAAAAAAATATATAAAGGGGAGATACCATGGAACTCTACTATCAGCCATCACCATTGACCCAAATATTCATATATTTCCCCTAGGGTTCTCAATAGCGGATTCGGAGGCCATAGAAAGTTAGACATACTTCCTAGAGATGTTAGAGCCTAATTTTTACAGTTTTGACAATCGATTCGTCATACTCTCTGGTAGGAACCCATGAATTATGAATGTTGTACCGAAGGTGTTTCCATTAATTGTCCATATGGTTTGTGCCTTCCACATATCGAACAACATTAAAACTACCCTAGAAAGCATGAGAATCTCATTTAGGTTGGCTGCGGAGGCTCTAACTAGCATTGATTACGATAGACACGTGAATTATATTCGAACAACAGATCCAGTAGGTCTCTAATACATACTAGGTATTCCCAAGGAAACCTGGTCTAAACTATATATTCCTATGAGCAGGTACGTTTGTTTGTCATTTGTTTATTTGATATTTGTCATCAGTTTGTTGCAATATCTCATTTATTAAAATCAATTTGTCATCTACTAGTTTCTGTTATTTAACATCTGTTTGTTGCATTTTATCATTTGTTATCAATATTTTATCATTTATCAGGTACAGAGTTGCTTACACAAAACACGTCGAGAGCTAAAATAATGTTATTGTAAAAGTGCAAGATCTTCCTATCCATGTGTTTATCGAGGAATTATAAATAATTTGTTCCAAATTATCCTACACACATAGGGAGAAAGCTGATATGACTCAAGCTCACTCAAAGCCATGGGCCACGGATCACTGTACGTGTAAAAAGTTTATGGAAGATTCACTAAGCTGCAGGGTTCATACCATATGTCACCATTTCCAGATAAATAGTTATGGTAGAATCGATTCTGTAAATATTAAAGATAGTACTTATTTTTGTCGCTGGTGACAAACGATGGATCTTGCTAATGTTAAACACGAAGTACACGCTCTGGGTCTTGTTAATGTTGATCGAACTACACGTGTATATGAGGGCTACACAAATGGTAGATACAAGGCAGTTTATAGGCCTATATGGATTCATATCAGGGGAATAAAGTAGTAGAAAATTTAAAAAATTGGCCAACGTGTTTGTGCTCCTATACCAAGGGTGCAACCCGGTCGTTCTCACACAAAGGAAAAGAAGGACAAAATTTCTAGGTTAGGTCACCCAACTACGATTTTATAGTAAGTGCCAAAAAATGGACATAACCGTCATTCATGCAAGGTTCTATCAATCCTATCTAACGGTAATACATGTCTGACAATGGTACTGGCTTTTACGATGAGCACTGAGCCACCTACGATCCCAGATGAAGATGTTCCAACTAGTTTTCGCTCATGACATAACGTTCGTAGATGATGAACTACTAAACTACTTTTTTGGGTTTTTTTGGGATACATAAAATTTTGGGAAAAAGATGGTAAAATTTGTGTATTTTTGGGCAGATGAATTTATACTTCTCTAACAGTATATTAACTACTATTCCTATCATTTGTTTGATCTACTTTTGTTACTTAGTTTATTAAGAACTTATCATTTGTTTGATCAATAATATATAATAGCAATAAATACATACCATAGTGTTGCTCGAACACTGATGAAGATGTCTTCCATTGATAGGCACCTTCCCCTGGTTCGAGCAAACCAGAATATGATAATATTGTAGTTGAGGTTGTTAAATTTTATGTTGTATTTGATGTTGTAGTTGAAAATTTTAAAGTTAGACTATTGGTAGTTAGTAGGGTTATAAGAGGCGCAATGATGATAGATGGGCAGTTTGAACTTGTATTTAATATTGTGTGTCATTTGCTACTACCACTTTTATCATTTTTGAGTTTATTTCTTGTCATTTAATGCTCAAATTTTATCCTTTGTTAGAATTACATTTATCATATCTAAGCATGAACATTGTCATTTGTTAGTATTACATTTATCTTAAAATGGCTTATTTGTGAATCAAAACCCACATAAGACAATAATGGGAAACAAAAACAAAACCATCATTGCTAAAATTACTATTTTCACAACTCCTCGCTTTAGGATTCCTGATCGCATTCGAAAGCTATGATCTTCTGCGGGAGAATGTTAATTTTATAGGCCAACTCTTCCACCGTTTCTTGCGCTAAAGAATGTTAATTTTACCTCGATGTCTATCCATTGCTTTGGTTTTAATGTATGGAGAGCGTTTAGGCAGTCAATTTCTTCACCGATCCTCCTATAACTGCTTGAATTAAAATCCGTATCTTCAACAGTTAAAGGTTCCTTCCTGATTGACCAAACCAAATCAACTTAGTTCTTCTCTTCCTCAAAAATCAGTCAAAAAATAAACGACTGGTATAACACACCAAGAGGTAGTTTTTCAAGTTGGGCATGCAGTAAGTTCATTTTACAGGTATATTAGAATGATCTCTCATTAATCTCATCGTCAGTTAGTTTATGAGTCTTCTAAATCGTCTCCACAACTTCTGACTTCAGCAAAACAAGCTAAAATAGATGAACTACTGAGTTATACAATGATAAATGAAAAATGATACATGATAAATGATAAAACTTACACATATAAATGATAAATAAAAAATACATGAATGGTAAAACTGTATATTTAAAAGTATAATCATACATTGCTCTGCCCATTAGCCAATTCTCTTAAAGTTTTTTTAGGGTCAAGTTTTCTCTTTTTAACCTTATCTTCGGCCAACTCAGTAGATTCTGCCTTACTCTATTCTTCATAAATGGGGTTGACCTTAAAATTACAAGAAGAAAAATAAATTACATACTATTAACATATAGTTGTTACTATTTGCAAAAATTTATATAGTACGCACATTTTCAACTTCAAACTCTCCAGCTTTCTTCACAGTCTTAGTCATATGTGATTGAACTTTATCCTTTTTTGTTACCTTCACATTCTCATTCTTATTTTAAGCAAATGATAAAGCGGTCATGAATAAATGACAAGGTAATCAGAAGCAAATGATAAGATAGACGCAAACAAATGGTAAGGTAGTCACAAACAAATGATAAAGATAAACACAAACAAATGCTAGTTAATATCTAAACTTTTTCATGAACATCTTTAACGGTCTCAGCCATCTGAGATTGAACTTCATCCTCTTTGTCCACCCTCGCATTCTCAATATGAACAAATGATAAGGTTGTCATAACAAATGATAAGATAAAGATAAACAAATGGTAAGGTAGTCACAAACAAATGATGAAGATAGACACAAACAAATGTTAGCTAATACCTCCTTCACATCTTCATGAACATCTTTAATATCATCTTTTTCTTTAGCATCTTACTGAATATCTAAAGAATTTATTGGGTCTGCACCTTTCTGTAAGTACAAAGACTACAAATGATAAGATACGGCCAAATAAATGGCAAGCTAGTCATAAACAAATGATAAGATAGATAAAAACAAATGGTACTATTGTTAAAGAGAGATGATACAAGAGAGAGAAAAAAACAATTGTTAGTTCAATACCTCTACTACAGCTTCCTCTTCATGAACATCTTTAACTTTCTTAACATTATCTTTTTCTTTAGGTTCCTCTAGACCCTCTACTACAGTTGCTAGGTCTGTATCTTTCTTAACATTATTTAATACCACCTTAAGGTCACCACCATAATCTATAGATATAGCATTCATATTCACCTCTTCTTCCCCTACCTCTACTTCCGCCTATTCATCTCAACCTTGTTCAACCTCCACTAAATCTTTCTTTACCTCTCCTTCATCCAATTTTACCTCTCTTTCCACTGGATCCTGCTTCAGTTTAGCGGCAATTTGGTCACCAGATCCCAAGGGGGCTTCTTCACTCTGATAACAACATAAACAAATGAAAATTACCATGCTTACAAATGATAAAAAGAACCAAAATAAATTACAAAAAATATCCCAAGTATTGAAACTGCTCAAAAATTTCAACCTCATTTAACTTAGGCTTTGACATCGGTATTCCCCTCCGCCCTCTCGTACGTTTGTTTTCCTTGGAGATTAAGGACTTCAAGATGATTAGGGGATATCATCAAGTTTTTTAGTAAGATCTTGTTTCTTGTTGTTACCTTTGGGCTTTTTGTTGTCTTTTTTTCCATCAACTTCTTTGCTTAACTTCTCAACTTCTTCCCTTTCTTTCTTACTTTTATGCTTTTCTTCAAGTTTGAGATTCCTTTTTTATGCCTTTGTTTGCCATGATCTCAGCATCTCCTTACACTTTATTTTCCCATCATTTTTTCCTCATTTCCTTCTCTCCTTCGTTTTGATATTTGCGGAGTATGTGGACTACTAACTCCATAAATGTTACCTCCAAGTGTATTACCTCCAGGTGTAGACATCGATATACGTTCCAAAATTTTACTTTGAGTCTACAACAAATTGCGTAGCTGAAAAAGAGGTTTTAAATAAATGATGCATTCAGTCAAAGTACAAATAAACTATTAGCATAAGCATACCTTAACCTTTCCTTCACAAATAGCAGCTCTGATATCTATTTTGATTACACTATAACTGATATCATGATATTACGTCTCAGGTGGTTTAAGTTCATATTTCTAATAGAAATAACATAAATGATAAGTCATACAACTAATAAATATCAATCATGAAAATGAAAAAATCATTCATACTAATGATAAAATCTATTTGACAAATAACAAGAGAGAGCTTCTCTTTAAATGACAAGAATCCATTTAAAAATGATAAAAATAATTTACAGAAATGATAAGTTTACCATGCCTCTTGCATAAGTTCTTGCTGCATGTCAGTCTCAGACGGCTCCAAAGCTAATAACACCAATTTGGGATTAGAAAAATACTTTCTAAACGTCGTAATTTTACGTAGCTTAGAGGATATCATCCTCCATCTTTGTAGCTTAAGGATCAAATGTTTGGTTGCCTCGATTCTCGGGTACTCTAGGTCAGGAATACTAGTGAAAACCCATATCATGAGCACCCAGGTACATCCATGTCGGGATAAAGTTTTATTTGATTTTTCACGCTCGTCCGAACGATAATCAAAAAACTCAACTATTTGACTCAACAAAAAATGATAGAGTTGCCGAACCTAGGAGAATTTGTTAACCTTCACCAGATCATCTACCAAATCAGCATACTTAACCTCTATATTTTTTTTCCGGACAAAGGATTGTAGAATACTTAACAAATTCAATTGCTAACAAATCCAAAACTAAACACATTAAACAAATGACAAAAAATATTCCAACAAATGATAAAGAGAGTATAAACTAAGTGACAAGTGAGCATCTGATTGAAATTAAAAAAATCCAGATAAGAATATTAAATACCAATGATAAAGAATCGAATTAAAGTAGTTCTCGACTCGGGAAGCAGCCTAGAAAAATGATTACTATGTTCGATCAGTAAACTTGATTTTATGGACTCTCTTACTCTAAGTCTAATTTAATTGATCCTTCGAAATGGAATCCAATCTCTGGATTTGACTGAGGGCTTGATAGAGAAATTGAATTCAATAACAATACAAGATACGAATCTAAGTACGGGATGAACAATATGGAAGCATATAATGATCAAACCATTACAATAACAGAACCAACATCAAGCCAAACCATAACGGGAGCTGAGAAGAACGGTAAGTGGGTGGAGATGGAAAATCAATGGGGGAAGGTTGTTTTCCCATGGGGGTTAATGGGGGAACCAACAGACCCTAAAATCGTGGATCAAACAAACCCAGAAGGAACAAAACTGAGTGATGATGATGATGACAATTCAGAGCTGACGCAGGAGAGATATGCAAATAATGGCATTCAGGTTATGGGGAACAAATATGCCTCCCGAAGTAAAATCCCTGTTGCAAGTATTAGTAATACAAGGAAGCAGATGAACTTTGCAGAAACGGTCAAGGGCAGCAAGGAAAGCACAAGTGAAGATACCAATCTAATTATAGCTAGGAAAAGAGGTAATATTCCTATTCTCTCTATACCTGCTGATGATATCTAAGAAGGAATTTTTGAGTATAAATTTAGCTTAATTGGACAACTGGATTTGCAAAAAATTAAATTTGAGGAAGTACACAAATATGCTAGAACACACTGAAACACAAAAGGCCAATGCAAACTAATTCCCATTTGCAAAGGATTCTTTGTAATCAAATTAAAGAATGGAGATGAAAAAATTTATAAATGGAGTAAGGGACCATGGATAATCCAAAAGATGCCTATGAGACTTCTGCCATGGAGCCTTAGATTCTCTATTGATAAGCATAATAACACCAATGCTCTCATATGGTGCAAATTCCCAGGACTGCCTATTGAATTATGGAGCCATAAAATAGCTATGCCATTGGGAAAAACACTGGGAACACCCATACACCTGGATCAATCTACTAAAAATACAGACTATAGATACCAAACTTGCATTTTTAGTGGATATTGATCTCTCTTAGTCTATTCTAGATCATGTGTTACTAGAAGTAGAAAGGGTAATTAGCAAACACGAAGTTAGTCTCTACAAAGTTCCTAAGTACTGTGGGAATTACAAAAATGTGGGACACATAATTGTAGAATGTAAGGTTATCCAAAAGGCATGTAGATAGAATGATTTGATGCACAAGAATCTAAAGAAACTAGTAAAGGAAAATGGCAACAGCACAAGAAACAACCAGGTGGCAACAAATTAAGAAAAACAAAAAAAGAATAAGAAACCAGCAGACGTTGAGACAATGAGGGTCAACAAACGTACACATTTCCAAGAGCCAGAAGAAGAGAGTAATGAAGTATCACCAATCATTAACTTCTCAGCTATGAACAAGGTCACAAACCATATCCAGCAATTTGAGAAAATAATAGGTAATGAAGACTGGTCTCTACATGAAGGAAAAGCAATCAGCAAATAGAAACAGCATCAACTACCAGTCAAAACAGATGCAGCAATCAGTTTTAGATACTAGAAGATGAAGAAAATGAAGCTGAAAAGGAGTATGAAAAAAATAGAACACTAGAAGGAGTAGTGAACAATGCTAAAAAGAGTGACTCTAGCATAAGAATGGGGAACAAGGAACAAAGCAGCCAGCAACAGACTCAAAAGATCTCTGCAGAAGAACACGATGATATGAACCCTGTAAATGCAGAAGAGGTTAGAAAACTATTAAATCCTAATAGTTGGGCGGATAAGATGGATCAAGAAGAACAAATTAAAAAAAAATTGGGTCCAAACCAGGTGTAGAAAAGAGGCAAGGTCTATACCCTTGATCCTTGAATGACAAGATCAGCCAGTAGAAATTAGTGATGATGGTGATATTCTGGAATGAAAGAGGGTTACAAAATAAAAGAACCATCTCATACATATCAAAGAAGATAAAGGATCTTAAACCTACTATAGTGGGGTTTGCTGAACCAAAAATATTCTCTAAAGGATTCAGATTGGAGGGGTATAACTCAAAAATAATAACCAATGAAAGAAGGAGGAGAAAAGGGAAACATTTGGGTTATGTGGCAAGACAGTATGGAAGAGCCAAAACTTTTAGGGCTTACTAAACAGGTTATAACAATAAAGGTACTCAATTATTGTTGTTCTATTGTTCATGCTGACTGCCTCGGAATCAACAGACTAGAGCACGAGGATAGTCTCATCAAATTCTCACAATATAACTCAAAGCCTTGGATTTGTATTGGAGACTTCAATGTGGTCTTAAGGCTTTCAGAAAGGAAAGGGGGTAGACCTCCTAGTCTTAATACAGTTACAGACTTTGCAAACTTTATTGATAGAGCACAGGTCACTGAGAGTTCTTCTTCAGGTATGAATTATACTTGGTGCAATGTTCTAAAAGGTACTAACAAAATCTTTAGTGTACTTGATAGATTCTTGCATAATGCCCAGTGGCTAGATGCCTTTAAAGATTGGAGGGTGAAGATATTTCCAAAGGGCAGATCTGATCACTCTCTACTGTTTGGGGAATGCCTTAAAATCACCAAACCCCACTACATACCTTTCAAATATATACAGACTTGGAGTAACTATCTAGATTTCAAAGAGGTGGTAGAAAAGAGTTGGAATAAACCACTGGTTGCTACACCTTTGTTTACTATTATGCTGAAATTGAGAAGACTGAAGGATGATATTTAAGAATGGCGGAAGGCTATCCTAGATGCTTCACATAACAGAAAACAAGCATTGGAGAGGGAAATCCTAAATCTACAATTACAATTGGAATCTAACAGCACTGCTGACAATATAGCAGATGAGATATTGGGTAGGGAAAAATAGCTTGCAGACCTTGAGATATAAAAGGAACAAAACTGGGGACAAAGATCAAGAATAAAATGACTATAAGCAGGAGATAGAAATGCAAGATTCTTTCATACTACCACCAAGGCTAGAAATGTTAAGGCATTGATTACTGAAATCAAGGATATTGGAGGCAATGTGATGAAGGATCAAGCACAAATTACAAAGTACATAGTGGAGTACTATCCAGATAAATTCAAGATACATGAAGTGGCTAGTCATAATTACCTGTTTGTTGGTATATCCTACAAGGTTCAAGAAGATGAAACACTATGCTTACTAGCCTACCTACACAAGAAGAAATATATGCAGCTACGTTCACATTAGATGTGAAAGCTCCCGAAGACCAGATGGCTTCCCAGGGGTTTTTGTTAAAAAGTACTGGGACATTATTTCAGATGATATATATTCAGGTATCTTCTCATTCTATAAGGATGGTCTACTTCCTATCAGCTTCAACTCGAATATGATAGTTTTGATCCCAATAATCAAAAATCCTTCTACTATCCAACAATATAGACCTATATGCCTTGGTAACTTTGTATTCAAAGTCATTACCAAGATCATAGCCACCAGACTCCCCCTATAGCTGCAAAAATTGCTACTAATGAACAAAGTGCTTTCATTAAGAATAGGAGTATTCAAAACAACATATGTATGGCATCTGAGATGGTAAATCAAATGAGGGTGAAAAGAAAAGGTGGTAATGTGGTACAAAAACTGGATATAACTCAGGCATATGACACTATGAGCTCGACATTCCCTATTCAAGCTTTGAAGGCATTTGGGTTCAACCTCAGCTTCTGCTCCTGGATTCAAACAGTGATCAGTAATGGTATACTCTCTATATCCATCAATGGGGCTCCAACAGATTATTTTAAAATGCACAGAGGCTTTAAACAGGATGACCCTCTATCACTACTACTCTTTGCCCTAGCTGATGGCATTCTTAGTATGAACTTACTCAGGAAGTTAAGAAAATACTGCCTATGGTATCCGTCAAGGAAGTACAGGGACCAACTAATCTGCTATTTGCAGATGAGATATTTCTTTTTGGGAATGGAAATACCTGGTGTTTAAAGAAGCTAAAAGACCTAATTAATTATTAGATAGCATTAGGTCAAGTGGTGAGCAGTGAGAAAAGCAAAATATTTATGAGCAGTATTCCATTGGCAAGGAGTATTTCAAGTATATTTAGGTTTAAAGAAGGACAGTTCCCTTAAACATATTTAGGCATTCCATTTATACAAGGAAAAATAACAAAAATAACTATTAGACCTTTAGTAGAGAAGATCAGAAGGAAGGCAAATTGCTAGACTGGTAAAATGGCATTCTTTGAAGGAAGGGTAGTGCTAGCAAGAGCTGTCCTCAATAGTATCCCAATCTATAATATGGCAATTTATAAGTGGCCGAAATCAATAATCAAAGAAGGTGATACCTGTAATGGCCAAATTCCGTAGCTCGATACGATTAGGAATTAACTATCACACCAATAATCCTGTAACAATACGTTAATATAAATCAAAAATTGGAGACAGGTGTTTTTAGCGTGGAAAACCTCTGAACAGGTAAAAAAACCACGACCTCGTTAGGAAGATTTTTGTAAAAGTATCTTTATTGCTCGGAGTGGATATCTTTATTACAAGTGATCTCTAGAATATAAAAATGCTTTTGATCTCATAAATAAGAAGTTTTAGTAATTTTTCTGGTCCCTGTCTCTTCTGGAACTATTCCTTTATATAGACTTTTCCCACAACTCATCATCGTGCTGGAGCACGTCTTCCGAATAATGTGGTTAGTGGCGGTTGACTGGATAACTGACGAGTTCATGGGAGACAGATGTCTTTGACTAAATAACATTTTTCGGGTTTAGCTCGACCGACGTTCTTGAGTAGTTTGTGGGGCTGGTTAGAATGTTTGACTGGAGTATTAAGTGTTAAAATTGCGTGAGCCTGAGAAGGAGGTAAGTCAACCTAGATGAGCTCGATTTTGTGCGAGATCGAGGGATAAGTCCCTACTATTGCCCCCTCGCAACCGAAGTCACGAGTGACTTTGGTTGAGAAAGAATAGGTTAAAAGTTGTAAATTCGAAATGGAGCAATGATGGCATATGACTGCGTGGAAGTTACGTGATATTGGGAAGTGATGGGTATTAAATGATGATGCGGATGTATGTGATGGTTGCGTTTGAATAGTCGCGTCCGTATTAAATAAATGGCGCTTGGGAAAATGTATCTGTATAATAAAGTTAGGGTTATATAAAGAGTACCCTGATCAATTCTTTGGGACAATTTTTGCATGCATAACTTTCTCTGAGATAGTGAAAACTCAGAGTATGGCTCTTGATGAGAAGATTGCGTCTGAAACGTAGAGGTTGAAGTTAAAGTACTTTGGTGATCGTTCCTTGAAAATGGCGATCCCAGCCCCTATTCCTCCGACGTACCAAGGCTTATCGGGAGATGAAGCAGTTGAAGCTGAGAAAGATTTTTACTATAAGTGGAGATTTCATGTCTTCGTCTTGACAGGCGAGGAACGTTGGGCCTGCCACCGCACCCTTATGGAAGATAGGGTTAGGGGTTCATATGCAGGGAAATGTATCTGTGGGGCAGATATGCTGATTTTCTGTGTTGCCGTGGATTCAAAGGTTGGGCCCTCTTCATCTCTACCAACTATTTGGTGGTGGTGGTTATAGAAGAGGCAGTGATGGCAATGGTGGAGGAAAACGAGTAGGGGGATCCTGCTGATGCATTTCTATCATGTTTTTGTATTCAGAAGTCCTTCCATCTTGTTTTATGGGTGCCACACTGAGTCCACTACTTGCATTGTTCTCGTTTGGAGTTCCATTGGGCTTCAACCGAGCCATGTAAGGAAAAAATTTGTTAGTTCCACTATCTTTTTTGCATCAGGATGAAAAATCACTAAAGTAAGAAAAACTGGACAACATGATGCCTTGCCGTGCCGGATTGACCTATAGCTTTGAATAAACAGGGAAAACTTGTTATCTGTAAAGTATATGGAGATCGGTGCTGGACGGATAACATTTTGTTGTATTCCTATGTGAAAACTTGTTATCTATAAATCGTATGTACTATGTTTGATATGAATAAAAGTTGATTTTCATGAAATTATGGATAAAAAAACTTCTTGAATCGAACTGAATTGTGTTGGGTGTTAGTTGAATAACTGTTGATAGGGGATGAAACAATATTGCAATGCTGTTCGAACTGAGATGAATATGTGTTATCAATATCATGTTGATATAACTGATTTATGTTTAACAGGTAAGGGATAGAAATTATAGGAAATACGGAATTGGAAATTCGAACTATTATAGGTCGATAGAGGAACAACTATTCGCCGCATGAGGCCAAAATGGTAAATAGTGTAGGTTTGGCTTAGGAGATAAGTTCAAACAATTTACTCTAAGATTTTAGGTTTTCTATTCATAGATACTAGGTATAAACAGCGTTAAAAGGGGGAAGTGATTGAGAAACTTATAAATATGGGTAATACGATTTGTAAAAAGAAAATACGGGGGAAGATTAGGATGGTACGGACTCGATCTCAGAGGATTCGTCATGCCGCGGAAGGATGATTGGCTATAAAAACTACTGAAGTGCGGGAGAGGATCTTCAGTTCGCTTGGTTACAATGCTGAGTTACCAGTGAGGGAATGTCAGCTCGAAAGATTAAATATAAGGAGCAGAGAATTTGAGTATGCTCGTTATTTTTATAAAGTATTCTTTTGTGTATTCGTGAGTGATTCGGTAGAACGAGAAAGGTTGGTGGGTTTGATTGCACGAGTAGAGATCGAATTTGAAGATATGAGGATCGACGAATGATGTGATTAGATGCTGGTTGCTTAAGTGTACCAAAGCTATGATGGATGTTGTGTAAAGTGTATCTTATAAATAAAATAAATATTGTGAATGTAACAGAAATAATATAAGTTAATCGGATCCTCTATAGAGGCGAATCTATTTTGAGACTGCTTAGTAAACATTTTGAATAAATTTGAATATTTGTACAATTTTGAAAATGACCTCAATCACTATAAGTATGATAAACAAGGACTGTGAAACAAAAATATGAAAATGCATAAGCTTCTAGTTTTATTTTGTATGCAAAAGTAAATAGAGCTCTGATATCGTGTAGTGTGAGTTATCATGAGTGAGGGAAGGTCAGGAAAAGATATGAAAATAAGGAGAAAAAATATGTTAAAACATTAGGGGGGCTGTAATAATAGAAATGTGGTTTTATCGAAAAGGTACAAGGGGTCTGACATGGAGAGTGGAAAGGACGTCTGGTTCTGGAATCGAGGACGATTTGTGCGAGGAGCAATAAATGTCAGCCGCATGGGAGAGAAAGGATAAATAATTCTTATTCGTCTCCAAATAAATGTTTTATCACAAAAAACTTGGCGAACACCCAGAGAGAAAGACAAAAAATTAGGAGAGTCGATAAAGAGTTATCTGAAGGCGATAAACGGTTAATGAGGGCAAAAGATTCGGGATCTCGTAGGTGGCAGTACAGCAACGTTGTTAGGGGAAAACTTGATTCTACAGCCGATTCTGATTCGGATACTGAAGGTTAGTAAAGATATATGCAATATGTTTAGATTTTCTATAGTTAAAGATATGTGTTATACGTGAATGATTGATCAGAGATATATGTTAAATATATATATACGTATACATAGATGGAAGAGTGAAAAATACCTTAACCTGTATGTCGGTCGAGCGTGAGAGGCATCTGTGTAGGTCAAAAAAGTTTTGTAGAATCTGTTTTTAAGATGGGTACATCGTCTGTTAATAAGAATTTGACCTCTGGTGGGACGAATGAGTCTAATAACGAAGGGGAAGGAGGATTGGAACAATTCCTGGGTTTCCCTGGTCAGTTGGTATCTTATCCCCCGGGATCCGATGCCATTAGAGAATTTTGTAAAGCCAAGGCGGCTGTAGGAGGGAAGTGGGGTAAATGCGTAGAGTTTGCCGGTAGGCAGTTTAGGGGATGTGCGGTAGCGGAGGGGGAAGAATATTTTTACCTGTTGGCAGATTTTGAAGTAGAAAAACGATATAGGGGTATAGACGAATCGATCTCGTTAGAATATTTTGATGGGGATATCCGGAGTAACCTCTTGGAGGGTTTTCTGTGTTACCTATCTCAATTAGAGTATGGGTTGAGCCTTCCCCTCACCAATTTGACGAAGGGGATTATGAATGCAATTGGGGCATGTCTTATTCAAATTAACGGGAACATGTTGGAGGTAATAACTGTGTGTGACCATCTGAATGAAAGGTGGAAAAGGGAGGAAAAAGTGAAGAGGATAACCCCAGGATATTTTGTAGTTTTATAGGGTGATGAATTTTAAAGCCAGTGAGGGGTCGTATTTCTGTGCGAGTGTAACTCGGCGTCGTTTTTTCGATCTGAATTCAGCAGGTCAAACCTGGAATGACAACATCATAGGGGTGAAGGGTAATTGCCTTCAAAGAGATGATGAAGAACCTTTGGATCTTCGATTTAGATTTGTAAAACAAAGTATAGACATGTACAGATATAATTATTGTTATGTTTTGTTGACAACTATAGTTGATAGTAAAATATGTTATTGCAGGTGTGAAGTCTATAGTGGAAAGGAAAAAATCCCTATTGGGCGAAATTGCGGAGGAGGAGACTGAACTCGATCTCGTCTTGGAGGAACTCGGCCTGAGTAGAAAGAAGAAAGTTGACAGTAGGTCGAATAAGGATCGGAAGGCTAAGTCAACCAAGTCGATGGCTGGGGTTGATGAAGGAAAAAGGCAAACAAGTGGTGAGGATGCTCGAACGAATCCTTCAAAGACTCCTGGAACTGGCAGTTCAGCCCTATTGAAACCCGTTAAACCGAGCAAAGTAGCTCAACTCTTTCCGAAGAAACAAATGCTAAAGACTCTGTCGGCCCTGGACGCCGCGAAAAGTGGTGAGGTCGCTAAAGAGAAAAGGAGGAGGGTTGAGTCCTCTGGGGAGAAGGTCGCTGAGGTATGACCTGCGGCGGTGGATGACCTTAGGGAGGTCGAGGAAAGGGCCAGGTTGACGGCTCTTCACGGGGAAGAAGACACGAGCAAGATGGTATGTGCTATATTATCAAAAAGAAATGTTTAATATACTTCGAGCTAATAACTGAGATTAATATAATTGTTGCAGGTTGCTCGTCTTATCAAGGGGATTTGACTCGGTATTGAAGAAGAAAATTCGAGCTGAAGAAGGTGAAGAGCGAGCTGGGGAAAGACCTAGCTTGAGCCAAGACTGAAGCCATGAAGGAAGACAGGCAGTTGAAGGCTACTTACGCCGTGGTAATCGGCCAACTACAGGTCGATGAAAAGGCCAACCTAAACGAGATTATTGAGGAGCGTGATAGACTGGGTTGTCACTTGATGCTGAAGGGTTATTCTCAGGAGGAGGTGGATATCATTAAGGCTGATACCTATGTTGTGGTGGAAGATGTGGAAGCATAAGTGGTGGGAGTCGTGGATGGTTTGGATGGTGTCTCCCGCCAAACAGTACTTGACAACCAAGGGGATGATGTAGAGCTCCCAGAAGGTGGGAGTGAAAAGGTAGGGTAGTTGTGTTGTATGAATATCTGTAAATTGTTTGAATTGTGTGTGAGGATGAAACTTTCAGTAGATTGACTGTGTTTATAAATGTCTTTTGTAGGTAGTTAGAGAGATGAGTCTCAGGATAAATGACCTAGAATCTGGACTTGCCAGGGAAAGAGAGACTATAAAAGCCCTGCTGTCTATGCAAGCGGAGTTGCAGGTTAGATTGGAATAGGTTGTTCGACTGTCATGTTATACCAATGTTAAGTTAAGTAAATAGGATAGAAATACATGGAAAAAATATAACTCTATTAATACGGAATAATATATCGAAAGTGTGTACCTTGTACGCTGAAAGAAGATTCATGAAGGATTCATCTGAGAATGGAAGTCCAAACTTTTAATTTAAAAGTACTTGGAAGCAGATGTTTAGAAATTACATAGTCTCTTAGAATGTAGTATGTAGATGTTAGGAATTAGATTTTCAGAATTGAACTGTACTAAAACTCATTATATTTACTAGGTCGAATTGGATTCATCTCGTACGCGTGAGGACAACGTACTCTTGTGCAATTGGGAATTTGTGGAGCAGTTTGACAAGATGAAGGAGGCGAACGAGAACAGAGAGGATCAATACATAAAAGCGCATTTCAGATTGAAGAAGTTGAATCATGCCATTTCCGACCTGACTCTTCAGGTCGAAGAGAAAGATTCTGAGATAAAGAAGGGATTAAAAAATATATTTGAGGCCACAGAACGTGCCGATAAACTTCAACGTTAGGTCGACGCGTTGGCTGCGAAGGGTAAGCAGGCCGACTTAGATCAATACCGTATTCAGGCGCTGGAACAAACAGAAGAACGATTTCGATCTGATCTTCAAAGATGTAGGAACGACCTGGAGCAAATGAGACAAAAATTCATTGAAAAGGACGACGAGCTGAGGGTAGCTCGAGAAAATCTATCGGCTTCGGAGGCCGCAGATGAACATTTGCAAACAACCCTCCCCGCCAAAGATATGGAATTCTAAAAAATGTAGTACAGATGCAATGACTTAAACAAGAGAGTTGCTCGACTTAAAGCCAAAAATGATCAAGCCATTGCTCATTCCAAGAAAGTCGAGGCTAAAGAGCGTTTGAGGCCTCAAAATGTAAATTGATAAGTTCAGAATTTACATTGGATGGAGATAAGAATCTCACTTTTGGAATTGTAAAACAAACAGCGAAACATGGAAATGGAGTAGTAATGCGCCTAACGATAGTACCGTTTTAGTCATCTAGTATTCCAAGGATTTGAAATAGGGATTTCCTCTTCAGTCATGAGATAGTTTGATCCCAGGCCTGAGGGACCTGTGATAATGAATGGACCCTCCCAATTGTTGGCTAATTTTCTAGCGTGAGGCTCTTTGTAATGTTGAGGAATTTCTCAGAGGACGAGATCTCTGATTTGGAAAGTACAGCTTCTGACTCGGCTATTGTATGACCTAGAAAGCATATGATGATATCAACCTAGGTTAGCGATGGCACGTTCCCTTGTCTTATCTATCATATTGAGGTTGCAAGCCAATTCGAACTCATTTTCCTCGTCAGTTAACTCATGATCACGGACTGGATGATGATATTAAGAAGGAATGACTGCCTCAGTGCCATAAGCAAGGAGGAATGTGGTACACCCAGTGGACTGTCGGGGAGTGGTTCGATACGCCCACAGGACGTGAGGTTGTTCGCGGACCCAATTTCCTTTTTTCTGTGAGTGAAGCCGTTTTTTGAGTCCATTCACGATGGTTTTGTTGGTAATTTCGGCTTGGCCATTGCCTTAAGGATAATATGGATTTGATGGTGAATGGATGATGTTGTGGTGATTTAGGAAGGTTACGACCTTATCTCCCACGAATTGGGGCCTATTATCGATACGAATTAGGTGGAGGCACCCGAATCAAGTGATTATGTGGTTCCAGATAAAAGAGATGACCTCTTCTTCTCTGATTCGACATAGTGGATTTTTTTTTACCCATTTTGTAAAGTAATCAGTAGCTACAAGTAGGTGGCGGCGATTACCTGGAGAGTTAGGGAATTCCCCGACGAGGTCTAGTGCCCATCTTTTGAATGGCCAAAAGACCTTGCTTGCATGGAGCTCGAGCGCAGGGGTGCTTATCATATTCCATGTCTTTGGCAGGTGTCGCATCTACGGGAATACTCTTCTGCTTGCTTGCGCATGCCAGGCCAGAGTACTCCTTGAGTTATTGCCTAATTCGCTAATGATCTACCTGCGGCGTGGGAGCCACAAGTTTCTTCGTGTAATTCGCGGAGCAGTTCGTCTACTTTTGACTTCGAGAAGCACTTGAGGTAGGGCCCTGTAACGGATAGGCGGTAAAGCATACTGTTTTGAGTAATGTAACGCTTCGAGTTGTTGATCAACTGTCTGCGTTCCTTTGGATCTGTTGGAAGTGGTCTGTTGCACTTGTTGTCGACACCGAGGTAATCTAAGAAAGGCTTTTGCCAATCGTCATTTCCCCCTTTATCGCCCCCAGTGTTGATCGTGCATACAGATATGCGTTTAATGCTGGGGGTTGAAATGATTTTGAACTGGAGATATCGAGCTTCTGTACCCAAGACCCCAGCTAGATATGCTAAGAAAATGACGTGTCTATTCTCCCCTCGAGAAAGATATTCGAGAGTTGTTTTCACGAACTTACTCGTCCTATCTGCAACGACGGCTCTCTATTCGATCATCTTCCCATTCTTTTTATATTGCTCTGAATAATGATGAACGATGGGTAATAAATCTGTGTAAACTGAGTGTTCGGGGACATCGAGCTCAAGAGCGAGATCGAGTCCGTGAATGAGAGCTTCATACTCGGTAACATTACTTGAGGCCACAAAATTCAAGCGGATTAATTTCTCAATTCTGTCATTGGAAGGGGTAATCAAAACGATCCCGATTTCTGACCTTGTGGGTCCTGCTGATCCATCTGTGAGAAGCCTCCACCCTGACGTAGTGATCCAGTCAGCTCATTCGTTGAATGGCCTGGGGGTTGAATTCTCTGGTGTGTTTTCGGTATGTTCCAGGTAGTGCTCCTCCCACTCAGGATCCTCTACTAGAAAATCTGCGAGAAAATCGGCAACGGCCTGACCTTTTTTGGAATGACGCTGTTCGAACTTGATATCATATTTGCCCAAAATGACTGGCCATTGTTGCACTCTTCGTGATTTCTCTTTTTTGAACCGAACTTCTCGTAGTGGGTAATTCGTCATCACTTTTACGGAATGTGCTTGGAAGTAGTGCTTGAGTTTCTACGAAGTGTAAACAAGGGTGAGAAGAAGTTTCTCAATTTTAGAGTACCTTGTTTCTACTGGTGTAAGTGTTTTGCTGATGAAGAAGACTGGTTTCTCGATTTTCCCTTCCAGGCGAATGAGAACCGAGCTGAGAAAATTATCTGTGACTGTTAGGTAGATTATCAGTTCCTCATTATCTACTAGGGTGCTCATTATGGGAGACCTCCCCAAATAGATTTTGTAATCCTAAAAAGCTGTTTCGCATTCTAGTGTCCATGTGATTTCCGCAGTTGGCTGAACCTTTCCTCGTTTGGTACATCTGCAGAGTAATAGGAATAGCCAACGGCAGCGGTCTGAAGATTTTAAGATGAAACGGTTGATCGCGGCAATCTTGCCGGCGAGTTTTTGTACGTCTTTTGTTATCTTTGGAGAAGGCATATCAAGGAGAACGCGGATTTGATCCAGATCGGCCTCAATCCCTTTCTTGCTCATGAGATGGCCTAGAAAGCGGCCAGAATGTACCCCGAATTAACATTTATCTAGGTTAAGACGCATTCTGTAAGATCGAAAGATGTTAAATATTGTGTTCAGATCTGAGATGTGGTTATCCAACTGTACGCTCTTGCACAAGAGATCATCGATGTAGACTTCAATAATTTTTCCCAGGTGTGCTTTGAAAATAGCAGTCATCAACCCCTGATATGTAGCCCCTGCGTTCTTGAGCCCGAAGGGCATGACCTTGTAGCAGTAAAAGACACTCTCAATGATAAACGTTGTCTTTTCTTGATCTTCTTCCAGAAGTGGGATTTTATTATATCCTGAAGCAGCATCCATCATAGATAAAAGATCATGATCTGTGGTGGAATCGAGGATCTGATGATTGTTGGGGAGAGGAAAACTGTCTTTTGGAGTATGTTTGTTCAGATCTGTGAAATCTACGCAAACGCAGACTTTCCCATTCTTCTTTGGGACAACGACAATGTTGGATATCCAGTCTGGATACTTGGCTTCTCGAATGAATCTCACTTTGATCAATTTTTCGATCTCGATGTTAATTTCATCTCCATGACGAGGTGAAAGTCATCGTTGTTTCTGTTTGACCGCTGTGGAGTTGACGTTGATGGCAAACTTGTGGCAAGCCATAACTGGATCGACTCCGGGCATTTCTTCGAAAGACCATGCAAAAATGTCTCGATTGAGTTGTAGAAACTGGATGAGAGCGTTTTTCTCGCGCTGAACCAGCTTGTTCTCAATGAATGTGCCTCTTCTAGGTTCATCAATGTTGATATATTTCGTGGCTCCTCTGTAGGTGATTGGTCATCGAGGTGATCAACTTTCTGTAATTTTTATGCAGCTAATCTGTCTAAAGTATCTAGGATGGTAGAGACAGTATTTTCATAAGCTCGAGAAAGTTTATGACTACCTCTAATCTCGTAAATTCCGTTGTCGTGTTTGAACCAGAGCGCTTGATGGTAAGTGGAAGCAATTACTTCCATATTGTGTATCCAGCAGCGACCCATAATCCCAAGATAGCGAGACTTGGAATTGATGACGTAGAAAATGATATCAATAGTGGTTTGTCCTGCGGTAATAGGTAAGATAATCTTGCTCACTTGTTCCACCCGGGAGCCGTTGAACCCACAAATATCTGTGTCGCTCTGAATGACTTGATCGGCCAAACCCATCTGGTCGATTGTACTCTGAAAAAGAATTTCAATCCCGTTTCCAGTATCTATCATCATAGTGTACATGACAAACTTATTCATCTTGAGCATTATGACTAATGCATCATGATGTGGAAATTTGGCATGGCTAGTATCGCGAACCTCGAAAGAGATTCCGAGTCGGCTATTGCTCCACTAGGGAAGAAGTTTGGCTTCTTTGTCTTGAGGTATGAGATCACAACATTCCGAGAGCCTCCGATGCTTTGATTGGTTAGAATTTGTGATCTGGTTGATTTCGATTATGTGGCTGAGATGTATATAGTATAGTAGATTTACTTTTCCTCAGCTCTGTCGTTGACCTGAACAACTTCAAGTTGTTTCTTGTAGTTGCCATCTTGATATGACTTCTGGTCAACAATGTACTCGAGCATCCACTGTATAACATAGAAATTGTTAGTAGAATGATAATTTACCTTATGGTGTAGGCAAAATGGTCGATTCACGATGGGCACCAGTGGTCGAGAGGCGCGGTAGAGTGGGTCTTTTAACAGTAGTGGAAAAAGTGTGGAGACTCGGACGTTCAGCTTTAGGAGGACGGGTTTGTTTTGCGGACCGCTTCTCTTAGGGTACTCAGTGTTTCCCTTGGTGCGTTTCTGATCTCCTTGTTCCTCCTTGGGCTCACTAATCCGCTCTGCAGGTGGGGATTTGGTGGAGAGGATAGACTTAGTAGTCTTTTGTCGCTCAGACATCATCCTCTAAAAGTCGACGTAACCGTTCACCTTGGTGATCATCTCCTCTAACGTCGTAGGTTTGTTAAGGAAGATGTATTCCTTGGCTTTACAATCGAGGCGGAGAGTATTGGTGAAAGCGGTCACAACTGTCTTTTGGTTTAGGTTGTCCACCTTTCTTGCGAGCTCAAGGAATTTCTTTGAAAAATCTTCAAGCTTTTCTCCATGTGACTGCTTAAGAGGGATAAGGGAATACAAGTTCTCCTCTTTGTCTCTGTTGTGGGCATATGTTTTGATGAACTACTTCTGCAGCTGATCAAATGTGTAGATAGATTCCTCAGGAAAAGAGTGGAACCATCAGAGTGGCTCTTCCTGTAAACTTGTGGCGAACAGACGGTAGAGAATGTGGTTGAGATTGGAGTACAACCCCAATGAATCGTGGTATTGCTGGATATGTTCCTTCGGGTCTGTACCTTTGTACTTATGAATTTGGGGAGTATGGAAACCTTTTGGTATTTCCATATCAAATAGTTCTTTGGTAATCGAACTTCTTTGTAACGTCGTGGTGTCGCCAGTAGTACCTAGAACTTGTGCCTCGATCAGCTCCTTAATTCGTTGATCCATATGTTTTTTTGTGACATAATGACGTGCTGGTTGAATTGCTGGATGTGCTGGTAGGGGATGATGAGTTCCCGTACCTTCGCTTAAGCGATCTCGTGCTGGAATCTGATGGAGAGGTCGCTGGTCTTCCTCCTGATGGATGGGAATCTGGTGACCCCGACTGACTTCTGATTGAACTTCTCCCCCCAAATGGATGGAGGGTTGCGGTCCATGTGGTAGATTTTTGGAGATTGCTTTACTGGCAACTCCCCGAGGTCCTAATCTTTCTCTTGCCGAAATACGGGAGGTCTCTAGAAGTTGATCGTGACCCCTGGCTGGAGGAGCCTGCTGAGTATTTTGCAGAGCCTCGAGTGCAGTCTACATCGTCGTCATCTAATCTTTGTGCTGTTTGAGCGCTGTCAAACGAGCTTGTCGTTCTGCATCGAGCTCTTTCTCTCTGAGCTTGCGATCCTTTGTCAATTGAAGTTCGAGCTCGGCGCGTTTCTCTGCCTCTGCGTGGAGATTCGCCCGTAACTCGGTAAGGTGTCCCGGATCCGCAAAAATTTTGAGCTGAGTTCCTGCGGCCTGTCGTCTGGAAGAAACCATAGTTGAAAATCGTAATGAAAGGTTGTCTTAGGGTATCGTGGAAATGCAATCTTTCCCACAGACGGCGCCAAATGTAATGGCCAAATTCCGTAGCTCGATACGATTAAGAATTAGCTATCACACTAATGATCCTGTAATAATACGCTAATATAAAGCAAGAATTGGAGATAAGTGTTTTTAGCGTAGAAAACCTCTGAACAGGTAAAAAATCACAACCTCGTATGGAGGATTTTTGTAAAAGTATCTTTATTGCTTGCAGTAGATATCTTTATTACAAGTGACCCCTAGAATATATAAATGCTTTTGATCTCGTAAATAAGAAGTTTGAGTAATTTTTCTGGTCCCTGTCTCTTCTGGAACTTTTTCTTTATATAGACTTTTCCCACAGCTCTTCGTCGTGCTGGAGCACGTCTTCCGAATAATGTGGTTAGTAGCGGTTGATTGGATAACTGACGAGTTCGTGGGAGACAGTCTTTGACTAAATAACGTTTTCCGGGTTTAGCTCGACCCACGTTCTTGAGTAGTTCGTGGGGCTGGTTGGAATGTTTGACTGGAGTGTTAAGTGCTAGAATTGCGTGAGCCAGAGATGGAGGTAAATCGAGCTGGATGAGCTCGATTTTGTGTGAGATCGAGGGATAAGTCCCTACAATACCATTATTAGAAACTCTATCTGGACTGGGGATCCAACTCAGAGAAAGAGCATAACTTTGAAATGGGAAAAAGTATGCAAACCACAACAAGAGGGTGATCTGGGTGTAAGAAAGCTGAGTGAAGTAAATGATTCCATGTTATGTAAGCCGAATTGGATTTATAGTGTGGGCAAGGCAAATTGGGCATGATTCCTTCAAGCAAAATTCAAAAACAAACATAGGTACATTATTCAATACCATAAAATGTCTTCAATTTGGTCTGGAATCAAACATGCAGAATCTATGTCAAGACCTTATATTGGATGGTTGATTGGAGATGGAACAAAAATAGACTTCTGGAGAGACACGTGGGCAACCGACATACCTTTATGAGAATACCTAGACCTTCTAAGGTATCTATGGAAGAACTGTAAAGCAAAGCTGAGTGACTTCATTACTCCAGTTTAAAATGCGTTTCAGACTATCAGGAAAAAAGAAAACACTGCATGGTGGTAGAGATATGTTTGGAGGAAAAGTTTGCACCCTAGGCTAACTGGATTTGTATGGAAATGGCTAAATCAACTACTTTCACATGATGAAAATATCAAGAAGAAACATATTCAATCCCCTCTGTCTGCTCTTTGGGCTGGGAAAATGAGGAGACTGAACAGCATCTGTTAGTGCATTGCCCCTCTGCTGCCTACCTTTGACAATGGGCTACTAATGCTTTTATGTTTTCTCCCATTACATCAGTAGATAATTGGAAAACAATCATAGAAAAATGCAAAGACAGCAGCAGCTACATAAAGGATCTGTGGATCACAACTGCCTCATCCATTTGCAACAATGTGTGAAAGTCCAGAAACAGTTACAGGTTTGAAGAAACAAGATGCACACACCAAACTCTCAATTATGTCGTTCGTAAGGACATAGCAGATACAACAAAACTCTTGAGCAGTACTATGTGCAACACAATACAAGATTTGAAGACTTTAAAAGAACTGAAAGTCAACTGTAACCACAAAAAAAGAACACAAGTTAGTAGCAGCTTCTGGATACTCCCAAATCAAAATGAAGTCAAAGTTTGCAGTGATGGATCATCCATTGGAAACCCTGGGGCAGTGGGAATCGGGATGACATTCAGAGATAGTGGAGGTAGGGTACTTGGTACCTTAAGCAGATCAATCTGTAACACCACAAACTATATGGCAGAAGTGCATGCAGTCATCTATGATGTGCAGAAAGTATTTCAGAAAGGCTGGAGGAGAATCTGGGTTGTTTCTGACTCTTCAGCACTCATCAAAGCTTTCAGGAATAATATGATACCTTGGAGCCTCAGAACTTTATGGAACCTCTTAAGGGAGCAAATAGAAACAATCAGATTCAGCCACATAGTTCGAGAGAACAACTTTTCAGCAGATTATCTTGCAAAATGAGCCTCTGGAGCAGTTAAACCAATTGATGAATAGAGTGAGGAGCAACCTGAACATCTTAAGAAATTTGAAGTCCCCTTCACAAAATACTTTAGATTTAGCTCTATCTAGTACTCCTTGTGTTGTAATTCTTTTTCCCTTTTTGTATAAAAGAAGTAAAGCCTGTTTCACTTCTAATCATTAGGGCCTGTTTGGATTACCTCTAAAATTGGGTTGGTTCAGTTCAGAACTGGTTAAGGTGGAAAAACCAATGTTTGGCAATATGTGGGACCAACTTTTTTAGTTTTGTTTTGAACTAGTCTGCCCCCATTATAGGGGATAACTAGTTTTTTCTTGGAATGACTTTTACTCGTTTTAAAACAGCATTTGTTAACTTTATAAAATCGCATGGGTAAAGTAGAGAGAAGAGAGCCGTTCTCCAAAGAACTCTACTCTCTCTAATCTCTCTCTCATCTCATTGTTTCACCATTAATCGATTCAAGCTCTCTCTCTCATCTCATTATTTCACCATTAAAGACAGATTCAAGCTATCTTAAATTGTTGTAGAAGTACCCAAAGGAACCTGATAAACCTACGAAGTGGTAAGCGTCTCTACTCGATCTCTTTTTGCTTAAACTATGTTTCCTAATTCTAAATTTTTGTTGCTTCAAATTAGATTTTTCTTTAATGATGTGGTGATGTAATTGTTTTCAGCTTGCAAGGCTAAGAGGAGTTGTCCTTCGAGATCGTTTTAAGGTACGTTGATCTTTTTTGAATTTAGAAATTTGGTTAATGTGTTTCAACGTTAATGATTTTACATGTTTTGGCCCTTGTATGTTTATATTTCTCAAAATATGATCATCATAAGGCAACACAAATAAAAAAACATATCAACCCATTAATCACTCTATCTGTGTGAGCTTCTAAAGAAATGCAATATGACTCTCATGAAAAGATGTATTATGAATCTGTTAATATGAATTTGCCCACACTAGGAACTTCCATAGCCACTTCTGACATTACTCCATTTGTATTTAGTAAGAAATCCCCTGAAGGTGTATGAAGCCAACTTAGCCAAGAGTGACATACGATCTGTAGAAGTTAGATGATCTAACTGGGTTACTCAATGTTTTTCTCATTAACTAGGAAATTAACCCCATCATGTAACTCTATCAATCAAATCCCAAGTTGTATCAGTAACCACAATAAAGTTCTTTAGGGTAAAGGCAGTTTCGAGTTTTTGTGGGACAGTGTTTCTTTGGCATTCTGAGATATGTTTTGGCAAAACTTTAGGTAGGATTTGGTGTTGCCACTTAATGAGCAAGCGCAGGACAGAAACTTGCCTATGTTTAAACATAAATGTATTTTGGCATCCCAAATATGAAGCAATTAATAAAGAACCAAGAGAAGAGAAAGTCCAGTTTAATCCCTGCAGCTTGTTCAAGCAAAGAGAAAGACCATAAAGGAACATTACTCCAATTATCAGTATAGGCAAGAAGGCAAAACTGCCTTCAGTATCTCAATGTAACACAATACAATTTGGACCCTCAAAAGATAGCAAAAAATAATCTTTCTGCAATAACTCTTAAACCATCGCTTGAAACCAGCCGTTAGACTCCTGCATAAAATGCAGATAGATGCGTGCAAGAGGGTAGATACGCAACAGGGGAATATTTAGACTATCCAATGGTTTCCCAATCCTTGCCTTCAACGAGTCTGCCATAATTGATACTAGTACATATGATAAGGAGATTTTTGTTTGGCTCTTGATATTGTCAGGGGTACCATATATAAAGTAAGTACTTGTAATCCTAAACTATACTTATTATCATAAACCATTTTGGCCATTCTCAACAAGCTAAAAGTCTGAGACAATACTGCCTCCTAGACACCTTAGTTTTTTAACTTGTAGTAATATAGTCAAGTTGCATCAGTATAGGCAAGGAGATCCCCTAATTCTGAAGGTAGCTACTTTGATCCCCTTAACAATCTGATTCAGACTGTCAAAGACGGGAAGAACGGCTTTTTATCCAACAACCTCTTATACCAGAGCTTGAAACCAGATACTGTATTAGCAGCTAAGTAAAATACTCAAACCCTGCATAAACCCTCGTCCTTTCCAGAGAACGACTACCCCCCGTGAAGCACTTGAATAAGCTTGTAGCGTATCTAAGGAGCAACATTTCTCCTTTAAGTCGTCAACCATGACAGTTGTGCCAATTCCAATCCATAGCCTAGAAAAACTTTCAGTTTTGCAATATGCATAACCCAATGCATAGCTTATGTACAGAGATAAATAGTGTATCAGTATAGGCAATAAGGCACAACTGCCTTCAGTATCTCAAGAAGCGCTGATCTGTTATGTTATTGTGGCCTTTACTCAAGCTGATAACTTGTTTTGAGCACGTGGGTTTGGAACGATTAACTTCATTACCTCGGAATTACTATGCTCATAACTGTAAAAGGTGAACTAGAAGGTAAAGTTCCAAAGAACAACGATAAACAACAGAATGAACTTCAATCAAATTCTCTCTCAATGTTTTGAATCGTCTTTGACATTTTTTAAAATCCTTTGGCAATAAACCTGGGATTCTTAGGGATTTGTGCTCATTATTAGATCTTATTCTCTAAGGTTTCCTATTATTAGAGATATGTTTTGGCTATTTAAATTAATCTGCCTTTCATCGATTTTGTGCATCTTCCTATCACTTTTTTTTCTCTTTTGGATTCTGCCCTTGCTCTCATTTTTTGACCCTCCTTATGGACGCAATTCCTTTGCTGTTGTTGTTGGGGGTAAGCCCTTTCTGCCTGATCTTGATATTTGTTCCAAAATTTTCTCTAAAGATGGTATTCTTGCCATCTCTTTCTCACACCATGATGTTGCATTGGCTGAAGCTGTATTCTCCAATACCTTGATCCGGATGTTCTCTGCTGGCAGGCTCCTCTTGATGATATTTAGAGAACTATTGAACAACTTTGGGGTATCACTAGATCTATGAATGTTGGTCTCTTTGATCCACGACATGTGATGGTGATGCTTGATTCCTCGTTTGATGTTAACAAGGCTTTGTCTAGAGAATCACTCCACGTGGCCTCATTGAACCTGTGGAGATGGAGGTTGAGGAGCCTGAGAAAGTTTATGAGAACATTGTGGCTGAATATTGTGCTACAAATGGTGATGGTCACAGTCAGAAGGATTTCATGGAAAGAGTAGTATCTGATTCTGATCTCAATATGGGGGAATGTATATTGAATACTGATGAACTGGTCACCCTAGTGGTTAAGAAGAACAAAGCCAAGAAACCTTTTATAGCTCTTAGTATGGAAACTAGGAGCATGTGTGCTTTAATGGGTCATGTAGAGGGGTGGCTACAATTTGAGTATAATGTCTAGCTCTGATCAGTTTTTACATTGTTCTATAAGCCATAATAACTGGTAAGGTGAATGATATATTTTTTACATTGTTTTATAGTTTTTACATTGTTCTATAGTTTTTACATTGTTCTATCAGTTTTTACATTGTTCTAAACCACCAACAATATAGTATATTTTTTCATGTAATCTAAAATTCAACTTTGATTAATAATTGTAGGCCCACCTATGGATAATGCGGGCACTTCCAAAAATCATCACGGTAGAACTAAGTGAATCCCGCTGATGGATCGTTACTTTTTAGATTTCATGTTAGAACAAGTACATGCGGGACAAAGAAATGAAAAATTGTTTACGAAGATTGCGTGGGCTGACATGAAAAAAAAAATCAACGAAAAATATGAAAATATGAATGATGATAAGGAGGTTCTGAAAAATTGACATAAAAAGTTAAGAAATATCTACGCAATTTTGAAGGCTCTCCTAGACCAAAGAGGATGTGGATGAGATGATGAGAAGCATATGGTGACAGCTGATAGTTACGTTTGGGATGAGTATCTAAAAGTGTATAACTTTATAATTTTTATAATTTATTATTTAAAATAAGCTACTAATTTATACACGACCACATGCAGGAGCATCCTAAAGCATAAACCTATGCGAACTAAAACAATGCCGAACTACCACGATCTTGATAAGATTTGGGGAAAATCAACAGCAACAGGACAATACGCTCGCTCGGCTAAAGATCTGAAGTCTGGAAAGTTTAGCGATGTTAACATAACTCAAGTTCAAGATTCTCTAGATGATACAGCTGTGGAAGATGACTCACCTCTTGTAAACAATGAAGTTGAAAAAACCAAGAAAAAGAAAAAACGCAAATTGTCGGAAACAACTTCAACTGCCGAAGATAGCAAAAAAGGGAAAAGGAGTACTGGTGAAGGCATGATTGATGTTTTGAAATCAATTGCATCCGCTGTCGATGGAATGAAAAATAGGAGATCGAAGAGTGAAAAGAAACCAAATGTCATTAAAGTACTTGACGTTATTTCTGGTTTACTAGAGGGTGATTACCTAAAAGCTTGCGATCATCTCGAGGATAAAGGAAAAACGAGAATGTTTCTGAACTTAGCCGAAAATAAATGAAAGACGTGGTTGATGTGGAAAATTAATTCTAAGAAAGACAATTAGGATTGCAACCTCTAAAATTATTTTTGTTTATTTAGTTATTATTTAAATAAGATCTTTAGTCATTGATTTGTAAGTTCATTTAAACTTTAATGTAGCATTGCTTAATAAATTAGCAATATTTTCTAATTTTGTGGTTATTTAAATTTTGGAATATTAATTTATACGAAGTGCAGGAAGTAAAGTACGATGGGCGACTATGATTCTGATGAAGAAGATATGATTGCACTGGCTGCAACTGCTGCAGTTGCAGTTTCTTATTATTATGAGAATCATATATCAAAGGAACCATGTCGCAACTCAAAATTAACTGGTAAAGAATACATTGCTGAATTAGTAGATTGTAATCCTGGTCAGATGTATGAAAACCATCGTATGGATAAACTTGTTTTTAAAAAGCTGTGTGATATTTTCACAACGGAAGGCTCCTTGCGTGATACGAGGGGAGTTAGTGTTGATGAGCAAGTAGAAATGTTCTTATATACTATTGGTCATGACGAACGCAGCATAATAGTACAAAAACAATATCATTATTCTGGAGAAACTGTTAGTCACCACTTCAACACTATTTTTGATGTTGTTTCTCTTGTACCAAAATTCTTACAGCCTACAAAGTCTGATACTCCAAAAGAGATCTTAAATGATCCAAGATTTTTTTTCATATTTTAAGGTTAGAATTTTAATAAAGATTTGACTTTCTTTTTGAATTTCTTACTCTAACATTTTATGAAAAATTTAAAAGGATTGTGTGGGGGCAATAGATGGCACGCACATCCCAGCGCTTATAAACGCTGATGATCAAGGAGCTTTTCGCAATCTAAAAGGGTATTACACAATATGTTTTAGCCGCATGTTCATCCGATTTACAATTTCATTATGTTTTGGCGGGATGGGAAGGTTCGGCTTCAGACTCACGTGTATTATAATCAGCTTTGACAAGGGGAGATAAGCTTAAAATCCCTGAAGGTATAAGTTATTAAGCGTAAAAGTATGATAAAATTAAATTCGAATAAATACTAAATTTATTTATTTATATATATATAGGGAAATTCTATCTCAACGATACAGGTTTTGCAAACATACAAGGTTTTCTTGCGCCATTTTGCAGTGTTAGATATCACTTAAGCGAATTCGCATGCTGTGATAATCCAAGAAATGTAAAGAAGTTATGCAATCACCGGCACTCATCGGCCAAAAATCTTATAAAACGCATTTTTGGCATATTGAAAGCCCGCTTTGCTATATTGAGAATTGCTCCTCCTTACCCATTTGAAACACAAGTGAAGATTGTTATTACATGTGTATCATACATAGCCACATAAGAAGGAAGAACAAGAATGATCAGCTATTCATTATAATGGATGAAGATGATAGTGAAGATGAAGATGATGAGAATCAAGTGCAAATGCAAGAAACTAGGGGTACTTCGCGAATGGCACAACGATAAACTACAATTTAATTGAGAGAAGCAATTGCTAATGCAATATGGAATGACGAGCAAAGTGAAGAAAGTGAAGAAAGTGAAGAAGGTGAATAACTGATATTTAGTTTTTGTTGAAACAATTTGAATATTAATGCAATAAATAATATTACAATCACTTGCATCTATTGATGAATATTTTGTTATAATTTTGAGTACTTGTATTGATGTTTTTAATAAATTTAATTTAAGAATTTTATTAGAAAAATACAAGTCAGAATCAGGATTAAATGCAAAAATGACTAAACAACATATTAAATTGAACTAGTTCAGGTTTATACATATCTAGGATAGGCCAGGTAAGTTTATCATTGGCTGACCCAAAAATTTAAGTATCCAAACAGCCCCTTATTCTTTTAGCTTCCTAGGTAAGCATAGGATCAGTAACACAGGGGTGCCAACCTAGTTCGAATGTCTGTGGAAAAAAATTATGTTATCTTGGCCCTCCTTTGTGTACCTTTTCCTTTTTGGTTCTAATATATTCTAAACTGTTTACAAAACAAAAGCAATGATAAAAATGTCCTAATAAATGGCATCTTACCATGATTATGTTTCAATCATGTTAGCTCCCTCACTTCATAAATTTCCTTGAAAGAACATATTTTCTTCCTCTTAGGGAATCTTCGATTCCTGAAATCTGCTACATGCTCAAGATCAATAAATGCGAAATTGTTGTGAATATAAAAAACACGTAGCACCCGAATTAGACAAACATGAATGGTTTTCATTTAAAATATCTTCCAACCAAATTTGAAATTCATATCACCGAGATGATAATCGAATATCTTCACAACCTGCGTTGAGATCCTCATTAGTGGATCAATCCATAGTAAGGCTGCAAAACATGTGGCACGAAGAACATCCTTCTCTATAGCAAGCAGAATTTTTATCATTTTTCTCAGTCTCAAACCTGCACCCCGAGAGGTAAAATTTTGAACATTGGTTAGCTTTTTCTCTCTGCCCTCCTGCGTTTGATTCACCTTATCGGACTGTTCAGACACTTCGTCAGATTGCTCATTACCCACTTCTTTATCAGACTTCATCATTGTGAAAAGAAAGAAAGAAAAATCAAATTTTCATCAAACACTTGGTAGGTTGACAACAACATGATTTCCCGAAAGTACAACCAGATAGAAATCACAAACATACGAGAGATAAAAAAAGGAACAGATTGAAAGAGACAGAGACAGAGAGAAACCTACCTGAATCGCCGAGAAAGAGAGAATATAAGATTGTTAAATCTTGAATTTAGGCGAAATGGTTATTGCGGTTGTTGAAGGTGGTTCTCATGTTAAATGGTACTAGGATCAGGACGGTTTTTGTATTTGTGGATGCCTTTAGATGAAACTCTATCGAGATATATGTTAAGCCCTTCATGGCCATTGATTTTCTCCACATCAAATGGTTCATGTCCTTTAGCTCTAAAACACAATCGTCCATGTTTTATGCACGTGGGACTGAGAAATTCGAGGATAAATGACAATGTTTCACCTAAGAAATGACAAAAAGAGTCAAAACAAGAGACTTAGACCCTGCTTTACAAATAAAAAATTATTTTAAGGTACTTACAGGTGTAATTCAAATGTACACGTGGTGAAAAAGTAATGAGACATTTACAGTTGAACGAATAAAATATTTACACGTGTATATTTACCGATTTTAAAATAAGTTGTATTATTTATTCATTTTGTTCCCATGAATGACATTCATACTTTCTATGGGGCCCACCTGCCTAAGAAATTTATTGGTTAACTACTATAATTTAGCAACTTTAGTAGGGGTAAAACAATATTTTCAACTCTCCCTGTTTTGGTTTTGGAATTTGTTATTCCCTGGGCCCGATTTTGGAACATGTGCATTAAGTGGTATTTATTTGGTAAGTATTCATTCATGTTTAGGGGTACAATTGATTTAAAACATACAGTCATATATTCTGCAATGTTATATGTTAACCTTAATTGCTATAAGACTTGGTTTATATATGGCTTAGATTATTTATATGTTCGATTAAATCAGTGAAATATGCATCGCATCTTTTTTGGTTATCTCTTCATCGCTTTAGATTTTCTGATCAGATAGGCACTGACTTGCCATACCTGGCAACAAATTTAGTGTTAGTTGCAAAATTCCTCCTATCAAAGTGCCTACCTAGGGAACACTAAGTTAGAAATCTCCCTAAGTTTTTGGAACTGACCAAAATTAATAGAAGCTGTTAAACTGTTGGAAAGGCAAATGCTACAAGATTTCTACACTCTCACACATACATCATCATGGGATCCGACATTGCTGCCATAATTACCCCTACTACTACTCTAAGTTGCATGATTCTCATAATGCCCATAACTTCCATAACTCTCTTTGTTCTCTACAATTGGATCAACTATACTCGCTGACACATCGTAATTACCACTATTACTCTCTCACATAATACCCAGAGTCCTTACGTTTACAACTTCCCAAACTTCCAGTATCAACATCGCCTCGCTTTACCGAATCGACCCCAATCGAACTCAACGCGGCTACATCAGCCTCGAAAATCGATCTTCGACCAGATCCTAATGCTGAAGGAGTAACCCCAAACCCAAAGGAGGTTTTGGGGGCAGGAATGCTGGAAAAGAAGGAACTCCCAAATGAAGTTGAACTCAAAGTCTCCGATTGCTCAAGTGATTTCCTTTGCTCCTCTTCACCATCATCGTTATGGATAGGGGTAATGGGGGGTATGAATTGAACTGTCATTTTAGGTTTGGGATTAAAGGGGGTGATGTTTGTGGGTGTTTTAGGATTGAGTTTTGGTTTGGGGAGATATGAGAAAAGAGAAGATGATGAGGTAGGTTTGGATTGGGGGAAAGATGAGATTTTAGGGATCGATTCAATGAGGATTTATTGTTAGGGCACCATTGCTGTGTTTCAAGGAGAGAAATAGGAGTTTTGCTCAATAATTTGGCGATTTAGAATCGATGATAGAAAATTGGCCCTATTTCGGCAGATCATTTGGCATTTTTGAAGTATAAACATTCACTGAAATTTTGCTTCATATCCGATGGCTGGAACATAATTTTAAAATTCAAAATAGATCAGTGCAGTCTCAAAAGGCCTTGACCTATGAGCTTTTGCTCACGAACGACCCAGATTGCAAGTTGGCGGAAAAGTTATTTCTTTAGGCGTATAAATGATAGATAGGCATGCTTACCATATGATATGTGACTGAATTTAGTTTGTTGGTCCTGTTTAATATTATCGACTTGATACTCAGAGTCTCTTGGTAACCTGATTAAAGTTCAAGTATACATCAACCTTTGAAGGAAAAAAAAACTAGGCCAAAGTTGTAGACCCCAAAATTTAACAGTATTCATGACCTCATTTTCTATTAGTCCAGATCCGATAGAAGTATTCCGAGACATCATTTTAGTCATAGACCCTCAGTAGGAAAAACATATTCTAATGCTTAACCCGTCAAGAATTTTTCTCCAAAAAAGATTAGCAATCTCGAAGCATAAACAATGTTTGAAATGAGTAAAGGATCTAGAATTGAAGGTAGAAAAGTACCAGGTCAAGTTCATCAGCAAACAAGTTGTGTATAGCCGTGGCAGAAGTAAAGAAGGGAAGGGTTATAGTTAACGGGACTTTTTTTTAACTTTCATGCAACTGTTTGGACCATCGACTACTCGAATATATATGAGTCCACACAAGTGGCGGAAAAAAAAAGACTATAATTATCTTCGACGAATACCCATTTAAATATTCAATGATGCAAACTTTTCAAAACCGATACTTTAACAAGACAGTTCAAAAATCGATACTAAAATTCCCAAATCGATACTGGTCCTACCTATTATCACCTAGTTGCTACCCTATTCTAATTCATTAAATGCTGATGAGTAGTCTAATCAGCTATAATAAAAAGAGGGAAGATTCCCCCTATAATAAACTAACAAGTACCAATCTTCAATTTCATTAAAAACAGCTTCTTCTTTTTCAACAAAAAAGCCTCTAGCAATTCATTCTACTTTCCTTGATGTACTAAGTCTTCCAACCATCGTTACGTATTCGCTGAAGCCCATTGGGGAGAAAAAGATCGTTGTTATCCTAGCTTATTCTCGTTGTTGAAGATCATTGTTATCCTTCTCTCCGACTGTTGAAGTAAATATCATCTCTAACTTTATATCATCATCTCTCCCTACATAATTTGGCCCATTTATCTTAAGTACAGATGATATGTATTGTTATCAAAGTATTGTTTGTACTTAATCATTTCTCTTCTACTTCCTAACCATTTGTCTTGTGTCATCTTTATAATATCATAAATTTATGCTACTTTATCACCGGTATTGTCTGTACTTATTCATCTCTTGTCTAATTTATATTATTTGTTTCAAGGATGGCTGGAGTTGAGCTTTATATCATTTATCTTCTGCTAATTTTTCATTTGTCTTCTGCTACATTATTATTTGTTTTGAGCCTCCTTACCATTAGTCTTGTGTCATCTTTATCATTTGTCTTCAGCTACTTTATCACCAACATTATCTATACTTATTCAGGTCTTGTCTAATTGATATCATCTATTTAGGGATGGCATGAGTTGTACTTTATACTATTGTTCATTTTGAGGGAGGATATCGTACCTCCAAAGATCGAATCAATTGTTATTTATATTGGAGGATGTACGAAACTTGCCTCACTTAGAGCGCAAACATCATATGAAGAGTTCACTACACTCCTTGAAGAAATAAGCCAAATTCATCATGAGGACTGTAAGCTGAACAACTTCGTCCATGGTTGTGCATACATAATTTTATCAGTCCGGGACTTTACCGTAATGATCAATATGCATAAAAGCAATCCTAGCACACCCTTTCATATATGGATTGTTAATGAACGTAGGGTACTTTCCCATAACTTAATTTCGGTTCAGGTAAAGGGTTATCCTAAAATAGTATTCAGAGGTTTAAAGGAGGGGGACTTTTGCATTATAACTCATTTCCTAATCCTGAACCTAAATACAGGGGTTACCCTGAAACAAACGGCAGAGGGTTTGATCCACGTACATTTGGATCTATAATAGATGATGTTTCTTAATCAAATCAATATTTTAAAACTATCCATACTGACGCTCCTCTCTCAAATGAACCTATAGTAACTAATGTTCCTCTTTCAAATGAACCTATGTTAACTAATGTTGTTTTTTCAATTGAATCGGTGGTTGTTGATTTACTATTTAAAAATGAACAACCTGAACCTATCATTAGAAAAACTAAACCTTCAGGTAAGCAGATAGCATTTATCATTAGTAATGAGGATTTTATCATTTTATATTATTGTTATCATGCTAAGAAGCATTTTTGTCATTTGTTCAGTTGAATTACAGTTTGAATCACAACCCCAACATGTGAAATATCTTCTTTATTTTTGATTCAAATCTGTTGCGTATACAAAGGATCTCTATAACTTCAATAAAGGGTTTAACATTGGTGATATATATTGGCATAGGATTATACTCAAGAATCACATAAGAGCTTATGCAGTTGTAATCAAATTCAATCTTCTACACGTTCTAAGCAATAAATATAATGTCGTGGTATGTTTTAAATATCATAATTGCTCTTGGGAGATTTACACGACAGGGTTGCTTGGTTCTACCCTATATAGAGTAAGTACTTATTGTTCTATGCATACCTCCATCAGAATTAAAACTACTAAGGGGAACGCGTATAAGGCAGCCAAAACTAAAAAAAGACCCAAACCATAAAGCTGCAGGAATTATTTTAGATATGCGTATTAATCACAATGTTGATGCATCATATAAGCTTGCCTTGAATGCGAAAGAAAAAACAAACTCAGAGGTAATATTATTTTATTGGTCATTTGTTCACTCATAACTCTTCATTCATCCAATCATGTTTATCATTTCATCTTATGTCATTTATTTCCATAATTGGTGTCATTTTTTCGTAGTACTTCATCATTTGTTCTATCATATTTATCGTTTGTCTATTCCAAAATTTCATTTGATCCAGCGTATTTATTTCAGATGCGAGGCAGCTTTGAGTACGCATTCCAGCTCCTTACAAACTACTTTGCGGAAGTTAGGTTTGTTGACCCTGATTTAGTGTTTGTCATACAAACTACGAGTTATAAGGATAAGAGATTCACAAGATGTTTCTGGTGCTCCCAAAAAAACTTATAGACTATTGAGGCTCATTGTAGTGATTGACAGAACTTTTTTGAACGGGAGATATCGTAGGACTCTACTAACAGCCATCGCCATTGACCAAGTAATAATATTTTTCTACTTACATTTTTTGTAGCAGAGTCGGAGACCATCAAAAGTTGGACATACTTTCTGGAGATGTTTGGGTCAAATTTCTACAGTTTTGACACTAGATTCATCATCATCTCTAACATAAACTCGAGAATTATGAATATTGTACCCAAGGTATTTTTATTTGCTACCCATACATTTTGTATCTTCCACATATCGAACAACATTAAAACTACCCACCAAAGCATGATGATCGCATTTAGGATGGCAGCAGAGGCTTTAACCCTAATTAATTTCGATAAACACATGAATTCTGCCCGAAATACAGACCTAGTGGATCTCCAATACATACTTCATATTCCCAAGGAAGTTTAGTCTAATCTATATATTTCAATGAGTAGGTATGTTGTTATTCTTTATTGATAAAATTGGCCTTTATTATTTTAAGACTAGTCATTATTACTCCTTTGCAGTTGTTCATTTTCAATTTTTCATCATTTCAAACTAATTTGTCATTTGTTCGTTATAATTTGTCATTATTTAGGTATGGAGTAGCTTACACTAATCACTTTGAGAGTTGGAATAATGTTATTGTGAAAATGAGAGATCTATCTATCCATGTATTTATTGAGGAATTACGTAGAATCTATTTGGAAATATCCTACACGTATAAAAAGGAAGCTAAGATGAGTCAAGATCACATAATCTCATGGGTTAAAGATTACTGTAAGGGCAGAAAGTTTGCGGTAGATTCACTAGCGTGCAGGGTTCATACAACACATCACCATTTTCAGATGACTAGTTATGGCAGAACTGATTCAGTAAATATTGAAGATGGTACTTGTTCTTGCGGTTGGTGGCAAATAATAGGGATATCTTGCAAACATGGAGTACGTGTTATCGGTCTTACTAATGTTGATCCAACTACACATATCTCTAAGCACTACACAAATGATAGATACAAGGTTGTTTATAAGCTGATATGGATTCTTATAAGATGAATAAAGTAGTGGGAAATTTTAAGAACTGATTAATGTGCTTGTGCTCCTATACCAAGAGTTTTTGTCGGTCGTCCTCACATACAAAGGAAGAGTAGTGAAAAAATGCCAAGTCTGATCACCAAACAAAGATTTTGCAGTTGGTGCAAAAAATTGAACACAATTGTTGTTCTTGTAAGCTTGTGCCAATCTCATCTAATGACAATACATGTGAGACAAAAGCACTGGCTTTTAAGATGAGCACTAAGCCACCTGTGATTCCAGATGAATACGTTGTTATCTGTTTACATTAAAGATTTTGGGTACTCAATTTATCATTTGAATAGCTATAATAAACTACAATTTTGGGTATTTTAACTTATAGTTTTGGTCTATTTATCATTTTATTTTTTCGGATCTTTTATCATCAATTTTGTTATGTTCATCATTTATCTATGTGACGTATCATTATTTGAATAAGAAATTTAGTTTTGATGTCAACATATCATCTGTTTCCACTTAACTGTCATTTGATCATTTGTAAGGTATGTAGGGACCTATCCCTTAATCTCACCTAAAATCGAGCTGTCGCCAGTTCGAATTACCTCCATCTCTGACTCACGCATTTTCCACATGACTTCTCCAGTCAATATTTTAACCTACTCTACGAACTGGAGAAACGCGGGTCGAACACAAACCTAAAAGCCTAAACAAGTCAAAGACACATGTCTCTCATGAATTCATCAGTTACTTAGTCAACCGCCACTAACCAGATTGTTCAGAGAACGTACTCCAGCACGATGAAGAACTGCAGAAAAGGCTTATATAAGGAAGAAGTTTTAGAAGAGACAAGGACCAGAAAAATACACGAGAAATCACCAAGGAAACTGTAGATTCTAAATTCTCGAAAACATTTAAACTTCTTAGTTACAAGGTTCAAGCATTTCTAAATCAAGAGATCACTTGTAATAAGATATCCTCCTTAATTAATAAAGATACTTTTACAAAATTCCTCTACTCGAGGTCGTGGTTTTTTTTACCTATTCAGAGGTTTTCCATACTAAAACCTCTTGTGTCATTTTTTGCTTTCTATTAGAATATTGTCACAGGTTCATTGGTGTGATAACGAATTCCATACCATTTTGAGCTTATAGAATTTGGCCATTACATTAGGCGTCGTCTGTGGAAAATATTTCATTTTCACAATATCTTAAGGCATTCTTTCACTACAATTTTTAATCACGGTTACTTCTAGACAATCGGCTACAGGCATCCAGCTCGATGTTTCAGTGAGGTCGGAGCAACTTTCAGAACTACGGGCAAATATTAACACCGAAATAGAGAAACGCGCCTAACTCTAACTTCAATTAACTCAGGATCAAAAGTTCCGTAATAAAGAGCTTGACACAGAACGACAAACTTATTTGACAGCGCTCAAACGACATGAAGACCAGATGATGACAATGCAGACTACACTAGAGGCTCTACAAAATACTTAGAAGGTTTCTCCAACAAGAGGTTAGGATCAGTTGCCAGAGGCCTCCAGTGTTTCTGCAAGGGAAAGATTGGAACCTCGAGGAGTCACGAGTAAATTTATTTCCAAGAATATTCAACATTTTTCAATATTACATGATACGTCTCAACCCTTATAAATGTTAATTCGGGGTATTTTTCAACCGATTTCTAGGCCACCTCATCAACAAACAGGGGATTGAGGCTGATCCAGATCAGATTCGAGATCTCCTCAACATGCCTTCTCCAAAATGACGAAAGATGTTCATAAACTTGCCGGCAAGATTGCCGCTATCAACCTTTTCGTTTCTAAATCATCAGACTGCTATCGTTGGCTATTCCTTCTATTCTGTGGTTATACCAAGTGAGGAAAAGTTTAGCCAAATACAGAGGTTAAATGGACACCAGAATGCGAAGCAGCTTTTAAGGATCTCAAAACCTATTTGGGGAGGTCTCCCATAATGAGCACCCTAGTAGATAATGAGGAATTGATTATCAACTTTGCAGTCACAGATACTTAACTTTGCCCGGTTCTCATTCGCCTTAAAGGGAAAATGGAGAAACCAGTCAACTTCATCAGCAAAACCCTCACTTCAGCAGAAACGCGGTACTCTAAAATTAAGAAATTTATTTACACTCTTGTTTACACTTTGCAGAAACTGAAATACTACTTCCAAGCTCATTCAGTCAAAGCCATGATGAACTACCCACTTTGGGAGAATCTATCAAAAAAATAAAAATCAAGAAGAGTGCCATGACACTGACCATGCAGATGAAACTTCCAAAGATCCACCCCCCCAAACATTTGACGAATGAGCTGAATGAATTACAACAAAAGGGCAGAGACTTCTTACGGATGGATTAGCATGACCCGCAGGGTCAGGAATCAGAATCGTATTGATTAACACTTCCAATGACAGAATTAAGAAATCGGTCCGCTTGGATTTTGAGGCATCAAATAATGTCACCGAATGCGAAGTTCTCATTAATGGACTTAACCTCGCTCTTGAGCTCGATGTCCTCTACTCTCAATTTATATAGATTTACTACTCATCGTCCACCATTACTCAGAGCAATATAAGAAGAATAAAAAGATGATCAAATATGCAGCTCTTATTACAGATAGGATGAGTAAGTTTGTGAAAGCAACTCTCGATTATCTTCCTCGAGGTGAAAATAGACATACCAATTCCATGGTATATCTATCTGGGGTCTTGGGTACAGAAGCTCGATATCTCCAGATCAAAATAATTTCAGCCCCCAGCATTGATCGCATTTCTGTATGCACGATCAACACTGGGGGCGATAAAGGGGATGACGACGATTGGCAAAAGCCTTTCTTATCCTACCTCGGTATCGACAATAGTTACGACGGACCACTTCTAGCAAATCTGAATGAACGTCTTTCAGTCACGGGGCCGTACCTCGAGTGCCTCTCCAAACCAAAAGCAGATGAAATGCTCTGCGAATTACATGAAGGGACTTATGGCTTTCATGCCGCAGGTCGATCACTAGTAAATAAAGTTATTTCACATGGAGTATTCAGGCCCGGTATGCGTAAGCAAGCAGAGGTGTACTCACGCAAATGTGATGTCTGCCAAAGACATGAACACATGATATGCGCCCCTGCACTTGAACTCTCTGAAAGCAAAGTGGTCTGGCCTTTCAAGAGATGGGCACTCGTTCTCGTGGGCAAATTCCCTAATTCGCCAGGTAGCCGCCGTCACTGACTCATAACTACCGATTATCTTACAAAATAGGTGGAAGCAATTCCACTCTGTCAAACCAAAGAAGAATAGGTCATCTCTTTTATCTGGGAACACAACATCACTCGGTTTGGTTGCCCCTACCTAATTCGTATCGATAACGGGCCATAATTTGTTTAAGAAAATATCACAGCCTTCCTCAAGCAACACAATGTCATCCACTCACCATCCAATCCTTACTATCCTCAAGGAAATGGCAAAGTTAAAATCATCAACAAAACCATCGTGGATGGACTCAAGTAAAGGCTTCACTCATATAAAAAAGAAAATTGGGTGCGAGAGCTGCCTCATGTCCTATGGGCATATCGTATCACTCCCCGACAGTCAATAAGATACACCCTATTCTTCCTTGCCTGTGGCACTGAGGCTGTCATTCCTTCTGAATATCATCATTCAGTTCGAGATCACGAGCTAACTGATGGAAAAAATGAGTTTGAATTGACTTGCAACCTCAATTTGATTTATGAAACTAGGGAACGTGCCATCGCTAACCTAGGTTGATATCATCATATGCTAGTCAGTTCGTACAACAGCCGAGTCAGAAGTCGTACCTTCCAAATCGATGATCTCATCCTCAAAGAAATTCCTCAACACCGCAAAGAGCCTCACGCAGGAAAATTAGCCGACAATTGAGATTATCCATTCATTATTACAGGTCTCTCAGGCCTGGGATCATATTACCTCATGACGAAAGAGGGAATTCACATTTCAAATCCTTATAATATTAGGTGACTGAAGCGATACTATCGTTAAGCACCTTACTACTCCATTTCCGTTTTCACTTTTACTTTTTTAATTCCAAAAGTGAGATTTTCATCTCCAACCAATATAAATTATGAGTTATTCAATAAAGCTTCCAAGTTTTTCACAATATCTCTCTACTTACGTAGATTCAACTACATTTTATAGATTAAAGCAAAGATAATACTAGCTTTCAATCGATCTCATACCTGTAAAATCAAGGATAACACTTGGTTTAGCTGACTCAACCATCTTTGCGATTGAAATAAATGTAGAAACTTGTTTTATATTAATGACTCTACCAAAATTCAGATAGGGCAAAGGTAATACTAGCCTTCATCTATTTCAATTTGTTTAGGACATTATAACAGTTAAATCAAGGATAACACTTGGTTTGGCTGACTCTACTAAATCTCTGCGATTGAAACAAATGTTAAAACTTGTTTTATATCAACGACTCTAACAGACATATGATAAGGCAAAGGTAATACTAGCCTTTATCACTTTCAATATGTCTGCAATATTACTACAGTTAAATCAAGATTCACTTGGTTTAACTGATTCAACCAATCTTTGCGATTAGAACAAATGTTAAAACTTGTTTTATATCAAAGACCCTACCAGACGTAAGATAAGGCAAAGGTCAAACTAGGTTTTATCTATTTGTTATTTCTGCGATAGATACTATATATTTTTAGGTTGCATTCACAACTAGTACTATGGATTCTTTTTTTTGTTGGGATGTCAGTCGTGCATCCCGTACAATAGAAGGTCGATCAAATTTTAGTTTTCGAGTTACAGCAACCCTGCCCCGCTCTATCAGATCTGCAGGGCGAGGGCCTAAACTCATTTTCATGGAAGCCATATAGTTTCCTTAATCTATATCAACTCCACAAATACATCCCTTGTCAGACAAGCTCTTGAACAAAGTATCTCATTCTAACTCAAGTCTTTTTACTTCTTATAAAAGATAAGCCACGATCGACTTTAATAAGTCTTAGCGTGATGCATGAGCTACAACTATCTTTGAAAAATGCGATCTTACCAACTCGAGGTATGCCTCTAACCTAGCATACCGTCCCTTCTGAAATACCATCTCATTTTCTATCAGAGCATCAAAAGCTACATTTTCTTCTAATTTTTTGACAGCTTTAGATGATTCAGTCTGATTAATGGCCTCTAAATCTGCCACCTAAGCATGAAGTCTTTCGACTTCTGCATTCAACTCTTCCTCGGCCGAAGTATCCTTTAACAGGTCATCTTTCTTCTTTATCAAAATCTCTTTCACCCTGATTTCCCCTTCCAATACTTTTTCCCTGACAAGAGCAGTATCCAACTTATGTTGGCACTCCCTTAAATTCACATTCCCTTTCTGCACATGCCCTTGAATTTGAGCTACGTCACTTTCCAACTCTCTAATTCGAGCAGATAGGTTAACTACATCCCCTTGGACATTAGAAACCTTAACATCATTTCTACTCTTCCTCGAGTACTCTACAGCCTCGGCGTTCCGGATACGCGCGTTGGCTTACGCCAATTTGGTCTTTAATCGTGCCACCCTCTCATTTAACTCGTCACATTTTCGTTGCGTCGCCTAAAACTCCATATCCTTGGCAGGTTAGGCTGTATGCAAGTGTCCGGCTGTAGCTTCCGAAGCTGATAGGTCTTCTCGAGCTATCGTCACTCGTTATTTGTTTCAATCATTTTCTTTTTCAGTCACTCCAGCTCGCGTCTACTATTCTGAAAATTAGTTCAAAATTGTTCCTCCAATCTTTTTAGCGCCTGAATAAGGTATTGAGTCATCTCAGCATACTGTCTCTTTACCCTCAATGTATCAATCTAAATTTGGAGCTTCACTGCGTGTTCTTTTGTCTCCGCAAGCTCTTTTTGCCCCTTATCAATTTCAACATCTTTTTCCTCGATCTTACGAGTGAGGTCAGCAACAGTCTGGGTTGCCTCAACAAAAATGAAGTGTACCTTTACATGTTGGTCTTCTCTGTTCTCAGTCGCCTCTCTTATTTTATCCAACTCCTCAACAAATTCTCGATTATATTGGAGTGCTTTATCTTTCTGCGAGCGAGCTAAATCGAATTCGACCTGCATAATACAAATATGTTATGTCCAGTTTGATTCAGAACACCCCCACAACATACATATACAGATCTCATTTCTAACAAGATTTCTGATTTCTAACATCTACCGTGTACAACTACTTCTAGACTTAAAAGGTCAAAGTACGATCTCAGATGGATACTCCATGACATATATTTCCAGGTCTAAGGTACACATTCTCTATATGCAACTTTGTCAAAAACTTTGATTTATCCTATGCACTATTTGAGTGTCATTTTCCTAAAACTGATAACAAATTTTTGGTCTACCTCTACGATTCTATGTTTTCTTATTTACTTGATTGCTTTATGTCAATGAAGCATACAAGTTGAACATTGCCTGTTCTGATCTAATCTGCAGCTCCTCTTGCGAAGACAGCAAGGATGTGAAGGTCTTTCTTTCCCTGGAAAGCTCAGTCTCTAAATCATTTATTATGAGGCTCGTATCTCTAAGTGCCTATACAAGGGTTTCAAATAGAACTTAGCCTACAGAATTCTATTCAATACACAGTATCCAACCGGTTTAATAAAACACTTCCAAAATATTCGTACAAAACTATTTTTCTACCCTACCTTCTCATGTTCCCCTTCCGGGAGCTCGGTGTCATCCCCTTGGTTGTCTAACACCATCTAACGAGATATACCATCCAACTCATCAGCAACTCCAACAGTAACCCCTTCTGCCTCTTCGTCATCTCCTCCTCTACATAGGTGTCTGCCTTAATAACATCTACCTCATCCTATGAATACCCCATTAGCATAAGGTAGCGGCTGAGCCTTTCGCGCTTTGCCACTACCTCCTCAAGGTTCGCTCTCGCCTCAGCTTATAGATGGCCGATCTCCACTACTTGGGAAGCCTTCAGGGCCTCTAGCCTTTTAACATCCTTGAGAGCGTCAGCCCTCAATCGAGTTACCATCTTTTTAAGCTCAATCTTCCCCTTCTTCAGCTCTAATTTCTCCTCTTCAACTCTGAGACATATACCCCTCACCAAATGAGCATCCTGCAAAGTACAATTCGACCTCGGCGTGAGCTCGGATCGCAATACAAAAATATATTTCACAAAATCAAGATAAGAGACCTATTAGTTTTCTCATATCCTCCTCTCCATGAAGAGCTGCAAGCCTAGCCCTTTCTTCCATCTCCTTCAGGTCATCCTCAACAACAGGCCACTCTTTAACGACCTTCTCCCCCGACGATCCCATAGGTTTGATCCTTCTTTTTTCTTTTCCTTTGACCTTACCACTTCCAGTGGTACCAGAGGCTGACGGCTGTTTCAGCATCTATATTTTTAGAAATGTTTGAGCTAATTTCCTTGACGTAATAGACTCCGGATGAGCTGAACTGTCCACTCTAGGGGTCTTGGGCAAGTTCGTTCGCCCTTCCCCACCAGTTCCTTTTTTCTTACCATCATGAGCACCCTCCATTAACCTTGTTGATTGAGATTTTTGAACTTTTTTGGAATTGCTTCCTACCCGTTTCTTTCTGTTAATGCCAAGTCCTTCTAACACAAATTCAAGCTCAACCTCTTCCTCGGCAACTTCGTCCAACAGAGAATCTTTCCACTCCACCTGGGACTTCGAGCCTGCCATTCACAACATTTTTTATCATTAACATAAGATCATACAGTTCTAACATATCAATATTATACGCTATACATTGATATACTTACTTTATTTTATATTTCTAAACAGAAGATCCAAGGGTTCTTCATTATCTCTCTGAAGGCAATTACCCTTCACCCATATTATGTTGTCGTTCCAGGATCGACCTGCTGAGTTCAGATCAAAGAAGCGAGGCCGAGTTGCACATGCACAAAAATATGCCCCTCCATTGGCATGATAATTCTTCACCCCATAAAATTGCAGAACATGCTCAGGCGAAATCCTCCTTACTTTCGCCTCCATTTCCCACTTTTCATTCAGATGGTTACAAACACTTATCACCTCTCACATATTCCCGTTCAATTGAATAGAACACGCCCCAATCATATTCATAATCCCTTTCACCAAGCTGGTAAGGGGATAACTCAACATGTACTCTAATTGAGACAGGTAACATAAAAAGCCTTCTGAAATGTCACTCCGAACACTCCCATCGAAAAACTCCAACGAGATCGATTCGTATATACCCGTTTCTCATTTCTCCTCCTCCAGATCGGCCAACAAATTAAAATACTCATCCCTCATCGCTACGGTACACCCCCTAAATAGCCTACCGACGTATCCTATGTAGTTACCCCATGTCCCTCCTACAGTAGACTTGGCTTTACAAAACTCTTTAAATGCATCCGAATAGGGAGGATATGATACCGATTTCCCAGGGAAACCTCAAAATTATTCAACCCCTACTTCAACCTCATTGTCAGATATTTCTATTTTGGACTCTGCCTTTCGACTAGAGGTTGACACCTCGATAACAGGTAGACTATCCATCTTAACTATAATTCTACATGACAAGGGTTTGATCATACACAAATACCTCTCACGGTCGACCTACATACGGGTCCAGGTATCTATCGTATCTTACGCACATCCATCATTCGCATGCAAAAATCCTTTCATATATTCTATATATATATATTTCAAATTTCATAAGTTACTATAAATAGTAATTTTTTAGAGATTTGCTTAAAACAGATTACGATTTACAAAAGCACAAACATGTATCACACATCTCTACTAACCTTCTGTGTTAGAATGAGAATCTGAGGCAGCTCCAAATCCTTCCCTCACAACATTGCTATATAGCAACCTACGTGATTCAGTCCCCGCAACTCTCTTTGATTATTGACCACTCTCAGATAAATCCTTACTAGATTCTCTGTAATTTTTTCGCGCTTCTCCCTCTTTGCTCTCCAAGTTTTCAGAAGTTGAAACACGTTTGAATGATGAGGAAGACGTACTATTTATTCTTTCTCTCTCTAACGGCTGACAGTTATTGTGCCTCGCACAAGCCGTCCTCAGTTTTGGATCCAGGGCATCCTTTCTACTTCCCATGTCAGACGTCTTGCACATTTTCAATAAAATAGCTTTTCCATCATTGCCCCTTCCCTCATATTTTAATCTTTTTTTCTCTCCTATTTCCATATCTCTCTCTAACCTTCCAACACTCATGATGACTCATATTTACACTATAACAGATTTTTACCGCTTTTTATAAAAAACAAAATTAGAAGCTCCTGCTTTTTGTTGTTCTTGTTTCATCTACTTACAATACTAGTGACATCATTTCCAAAGTTAACAAAATTTTCAAATGTATTCAAAATTGTTTATCACAGCAGTCTCAAACGGCATTTGCAACTATAGAGGATCAATTTGACTTCTATCTTTTCTCTTAGATAAAATTCAAACACTTGCATTCATTTATGATAGCACTTTACATATAATTATACCTAAAATAGCCTTGATGACCTGGGCAACTACATCCAATCAGATATTCTCCAGCAATCATCACATCTTCAAATTCGATCTCCTTCATAGTAAGTAATCTCACTGCTTCCTTCTGAGCTATTGAGTCCACCACTATTTCTCGGAACATCTCTTTATAAAAATGACGTTCGTATTCATGATCTCTCCCAATCATATCCAAACCCTCAACATTTACCGCCCTCAGTGGCAATTCAACATCATTGTCGAACAACCTAAAAATGTGTTCATACACTTTGGCTATCTTAATAGCCAATCGCCCCTCAGCGGCGTAACGGATTCTCTCAGAATGAGTCCACCTCATCATTCTTTCCTTTCACCTCATTTTTCCTCATCAACCCTCCTTCATTTATACCCTATCTGGCTATAAAATTCCACGTAGCTCAGGATGTTATCCTATTATCTCGTAACAGAAACCATAAAATCTTGGTAGAAGTTATATCATAACATTTCTATTTCAATTGAACTATATCATTTAGTCCTATTTCATATTGAGCTGATTCCTTTCAACGAACTATCACAGATCGACCTTCCATTCTGAAATTTATACAATTTCTTTTCCTCCAAAATTTTATCCTACCCCAGGTCAAACTTTCATTATATACATTACAAACATATTTCAAATAGTTTGATTTTGATAACAATAATTTTGATGTCATATATATCATCTTATCGGTATCATGGTGAACTCATCGCATTATTCTTAGCTCGATTCCAAATACATTCAATTCTATATCGACACAATGTTTGGATAACAAATATTATTTATTTCGAATCAGATTACCGATACATTTGCAGATAGCAAGTCTTCCAAAGTACTCAGAGATCGAATACTTTTATAGATATCAAATCTTACAAAGAACTCTAAAATTAAGTACTTTACTGATAATAAGTTTTTCGAGTGCTTTACAGATAGAAGATCTTCCAGGCACCTTAAGCATCAAATCCTTCAGTTCATCCTACTTTATTGATGTTTCATCCTGATGCAAAGTAGACATTGAACACAACAAATAGCTTCCCTTACATGAGTTTGGTCAAAGTCTAGTCAAACTTCAAATGGAAACTATGCAAGCAGAAGACTCACCCAACTCTTCAAACTGAAGATCTTCTTAGCGTAAAAAGATGATAGAAGTGTAGATGTAGATTTCCACTCCCTGTTTTCCTCCTCCACTACCATCATCTCCTCATCTAAAATTACCACTTCCATAGAGTTGGTAGAGATGAAAAGGGCCTAACCTTAGAGCCCATTGTGACACAAGAAATTAGCATATCTGCCCCGCAGTTATGCCTATCCTTACAACTATCTCCCTAACCTTATCCTCCGCAAGGGTACGGAGACAAGCCCAACGTTCCTCGCCTGTCAAGACGGAGATATGGAACCTCCATCTATAGTAAAATTACTACTCAGTATCAATCGCTTCATCTTCCAACGGACCTTGATAAGTTGGAGGAACAGGAGCGGGTATGGACATCTCCAAGGATTGGTCACCAAAGTACTTTAACTTCAGCCTCTGCATTTCAGATGCAATCCTCTCTTCAAGGACCATCCTTCAAGTCTTCACCATCTTCAAAACTTTTAGAGAATTTGACAACTTACAAACGTACTTTGCTTCAAAAACTCGGTACAGGTATAATTTATATAACCCTATATTTATTGTGCAGGTACGTTTTTCCAAGCGTCATCATTCCATACAGAAGCAACTCTTCAAAACCATAATCGTTACATACATCAGCATCCACATCTTCATTTAATGCACGTTATTTCCCTATAACCCGCACAATTTCCATGCAGTCAAAGCCATTATTACTCCATTTCAATATTTAAACCACGCATACCCATATAACGAAATCCTTTCTCAACCAAAGCCACTCATGAATTCGGTCGCGAGGGGGCAATTATAGGGACCTATCCCTTGATCTCACCTAAAATTGAGCTATCGCCAGTTTGAATTACCTTAATCTCAGACTCACACATTTTCTACATGACTTCTCTTGTCAACATTTTAATCTACTCTATGAACTGGTGAAGAACGTGGGTCAAACTCAAATAAAAAATCCTGAATAAGTCAAAGACACCCTTCTCTCATGAACTCATCAGTTACTAAGTTAACCACCACTAATCACATTGTTCGGAGAACGTGCTTCAACACGATGAAGAACTGCGGAGAAGGCTTATATAAGGAAGAAGTTCTAGAATAGACAAGGGAAAAAAAATACACGATAAATCACCAAGGAAACTACAGATTCTAGATTCTCAAAAGCATTCAAACTTCTTAGTTACAAGGTTTAAACATTTCTAAATCTAGAGATCACTTGTAATAAGATATCTTTCTTAAGTAATAAAGATACTCTTACAAAAATCCTCTACTCGAGGTCGTAGTTTTTTTACCCGTTCAGAGGTTTTCCACGCTAAAACCACCTGTGTCATTTCTTACTTTCTATTAGAATATTGTCACAGGTTTATTGGTGTGATAGCGAATTCCAAGCCATTTTGAGCCTACAAAATTTGGGCATTACAAGGTACATTTGTTAATTTGATCATATATGCTATTTTAGGTACATTTGTGAATTAGATCATTTGTTCCATTTCTAAAATATAAGTCGTCATTTGTTTATAGAGAATTTATCATTCGTCTTCAAATGAATCTTATCATTTGTTGATAAACATTTATCATATTACTTTTGATGACTTTTGTTATTTGTTCATAAGCATTTATCATGCTACTTCAGATAACTAATGTCATTTGTTCATAAACATTTTTCAAACTAAATAAAAATAAATATTTAAAAGCCGAAAATAAACAAAACAAAACAAACAAACAACATTCATACAAGGGAAACAAAATTGCATATTACAGCAAAAAACTAAAAACTAAAAACTTTCACAACTCCTCACTTGAGCACTTCAGATCATGTTCCATAGCCCTAATCTTTTCCTCGGGACAACTAATTTAACAAGCCGACTCCTCCCATAGTTTATTGTGCTGATCCCGGTCGAGCTTTTGGGTGTAGACCTGATCTTCCAAGAAGTAGAAATTTATTTTATGGGCTTTATTCCTTTCGCTAACTTTATCCAGTTCTTCCTCCATTTTATCAAACTCTCCTAATTTCTCCATGTACTGTTCATAATGCTTTGTCAGGAGTTACACCTTCTCACCAGAGTAATCGTTCTCTATTAGGAAAATTCTATTTAATTTGAAAAGATATTCGTCATTTGCTTCTTCTTCAATCCCTACCGCTTGAAACCAATCCCGAGTTGTGTTTGAAGAGACACGGTTAAATCGAGTGGATTGCGACATTTATGGTTTTCTTTTTTATCTTGTCTTTTGTTGAAAAGAGTAGGTTTAGAATTTGAATAGTTGAGTATTGATGATATATACTGGGGAATTGAATCCCTTTAAATAAATATCCTGTATTGGGAAGAGACTTTGAATCATGCATAACAGGGTTTTGGGTTTTGGTTTGTAACCAACACGTGGGCATTTTGGATATACTTATTGTACACGTAATTCACACGTGTGGTAATCATAATCAAAGAGATTTTAAGCTCAGTTGTCTAATCCAGTATTAATGATTGACTTATCGCATCAACTGTCAAGCAAAGAATCTATCAGAATTAAAAATAATTCTTTGTCATTGCTTCATGCACAGTGTGTCATTATTATACAGTGAATTGTTACTACAAAAATAATGTCATTCTTCATAAATTATTTGTCATCTTTTCAAACAAAAAATGTTATTTATCTACAATAAATTGTCACCTCATTTTATAACATCATTGGTGTTCTAGAGTGTGAGGTCCGGTATTTAGAGTCACGCCATTCAAACGAAGACTCCTTATATTTGTTAGTAGATCTTTCTTCAATGTCCAAATACGAGGCCAGGATAATTAATTTTAAAGTACTTCAATCTGGGGCCAAACTTCTAAGGAAATGGATGCAATTATTTTGCAAATTTATTCCAAAGAGGCGTGCTAAAAGAATGCCCTTAAGAATACTTGTAGAGTTAAATCTAACAATTATTTGCAAGGCAAGAGAAGGGCAATGTGAGGTGGAGTTTCAAGATAATCAGTTCAAAAAATGGCCTCTTATGAAAATATTGTTAAGGATGATGAATTCAATGAGTACAGTAGACTTGTGCTTAAGGCTGCACTATCACCGAATGTCATGAGCAACAACGACGATGAAGGAAGTGTGTCAAATTAAGATAATTTATCATTTATTTTCTTAAATTTTTCATCATTATCTTCAATTTGTATCATCTATTTTTGTCATTTTGTTGTTTCTATCGCATCTCTTGTCATTATTATGGGGCCGCTGTACATTTGTATGGGGCTTTAGTACATTTATAAACTGCCATTTCAATTGTACCTCATTCTTGAGTTTTTGTCGTTTGTAACGCATCTCTTTCTTGGGTTTTTGTCATTTTGTGTGTTTACTACTTAACTTGTGCTTGCTTCATGTTCTTTCCATTTCTCAAACATTACATACTTCTCAAGCAACAATGCATTCCCTTATTTGCTGATGTGGTAAAAAATTGATCTTCGTCTCTCACGCACAAGCCTCAACCCCAACCGCTGGTTCTGTCAATGACTAGGTAAATTTGGTAGGTATAATTTTTGGACGTGGGTAGGGAGGTGAAAAAGTGTGATTGTGGTCTCATTTGCAGGGTGTCCAAACCGCCCGGTAGGAGATTCTACCATTGCCCAAAATACTATTGTCAGTTTAAAATTTTGTTTTGCGAAGCGTCTATACCCGATGATTATAACAGGCCACAATCGACAACGGTAGAAGAAACTATAAATTCTAGTCAAGGGAGAAATCAGATCCTAGAAACTATTACAAATAAAACTTATCCTCAACTAAGGATCGTTGAGGTCAGAACGGAGATGCTGCATGATTTTGTGTTTAAGTTAAAATCTCTAGATCTTAGCAAGCAGTGAAATATGTAGGACTAAAGTGTAATATTTGTTCTATCTAATGAGCAGTTTGGTTATCTTGAGTATTATTTATTTATGGCTCTAGCATGACAAACTCTTTAGGAACAAATGATAAAATGGTTCATTAATAATGCCAAACAATGATCATCGAACTATAAATTCTACTGAACAACAACATTACAAAAGACAGGCAAAACTATACTTCAAGACTGGACAATTTCTCCTCAATTAGATCTAACCTCTCCTCCAGCGATTCAAGTATTTCAACAATGCGGTCAAGATTCAAATTTATAGTTATAAAACCAGCAGCCATCCTATTACCAATGCCCTCGACGGTGGATTGAAGTTTTGTAAAGAAACCCTCCCTGGGAAGTTATCATCCGCAGTTAGGCATTGCTCCCTTGCTGGCTGGGTTTGTATTTCCTATTGTGGGCTTGAACGGTAGTTGTGAAGATGGCATGGTTAGCCGTCAGGGCTCCGACGAACAAGGCGATCCATGTTGCGATCGGGATCCATTGTGATTAATTATGGAGTGTAACTTCATATATATAACAAAAAAAGAATACAATGTGAAGAAATCCATTAACGTGACGTGTTAAACAATCTTTCAAAGTCAGAAAGACATGACAAGACAAGACAAGAATAAGATAGTGCACTGCAAGATATAAAATTCTTTGAAAACATAGTAGGAAATGATAAAGAACAATATGCGTGTTAAGGTAAAAGCCCTAGTAAACATGGACGAAAGAAATGATAAATGACAACTAGCGAATGACATAAAATTGATGACAAATGACATAAAATATATAACAAATGATAAATATTTAAATAACTCATAAATGGAAAAAGGCCTGTCTCGGAATGACTATTAACATGTTAATAATTATAAGAGTAGATAAAACAAATGACAAATATTATAATGTATAACAAAATGAGGTTAAAGTTTATAAATCTACAAAATATAATTATAAATACAAAATGTGATATCTACAAAAGGTTACCAAACTAGACATAAAACGAGTTCAAGGTTATAATTCAGCGTCCGAATCAACTCCAAGGTTCAATTTATCATTAACAATAGTATAACGACATTCATCATCATTATCTTGGCTAAAAATTTATAAAACCGTATCAAATCGGGTTTTGTTAATATAGGTTTTTGATTTTGTCGTTCACAAGGCCAAACAATCGTTAGATAATGTTTTCAAATCAAACTACTAAACTAATAAATAAAATAGCTAAAGGAAATTTTAAGAGATTTTTGGGCTATAAATAGATTAAAAACTAGGGGAAATGGGGATTCACCGTAAATATATACTCAACGTAAATACAAACATAAATTGTTCTTGGAAAAATTAATAATTTTGACAAAATGTCTATTTACCATCTCTTAAGAAGCAAATTTATCAAAATATATTAGATGAGAAGTCATATGTAAAAATACGAAACGTTAAAGCAAGTTAAATACGTTCTGTTAATCATTGATTCATAATCCAATGTTAATAATAATTGTCCAACTAAAATCAACTACATTAACCTTCATAAAACTTGGTTCATATCAATTTAATCATGAACCTATAATAAAATTGTTAACATAAAGATGGTTTCGACGTTAAAACAAAATGAGCAATTTACGTTTAGTTGATTACATTAAATATATATTGAATACGACTTCATCCCCTTCCCTAGATGATGTTTTAGCTAAACATGAATCCTAAAATACAACATACTAGTAAAAAGAAGGACATGATGATAATGAAAAAAAAAACACTTTATTGATCAAATAAAACTTATAAAAGGTCAATTGCTCTGAGTTCACAAACAACTCCATGAAATTTAATCCCTTTGCTCTCTATGAAATGTTCTCAAGCTCTCAAACTTGGATGATCATTCGTGGTCAAGACCTCTCCTTTTATAGATGAAAGAGGGGGTTAAATATTTAGTGAGAGATTATTTTTGCCAAATCAAATATAATCAAATTTTAGAATTTATTCAGAAATATATACGTAGTATAAAAATCTGACAAAATTCCATAAAATATCTTCACATATTGGCAACTTCTCTAAAATGATTCAAAAATTTTGGGCAAAAATAAACCTGCCTGCTCGACATATCTCCAAAGCTGCAATTTTCTTGAAGATTCTATTCTCAGTGAAATATTTATTATACGCAATAAAATCTTTTTAGTCATAATAAAATATCCTCAATATGTTAAATATTCTCTTGATTTTCTCTTGAGATTTGTTTTCTATTGGTGATGCTTTGAGTTATAGCTTATATAGGTTGTCTTCTCCAACAGTTGCAGCTTTAGCACTCAAATTTAGCTTTTTATAATCTCTTATCTAACATAACCTGAAATAATAATAAATTAATAATTAATCATTTTAGCAATAAAATAAAGTCTAGAACCCTTAAATAGGTAGGGTAAAATGGGCATTTTTACATGCCCATCAAACACCCTCAAACTTAAAGTTTGCTAGTCCTCGAGCAAAGAAAAAGAATAAAAATATAACCTTTTTGTGGTTGAGAAGATTACATTTAGCATATGCAACAAGCCGTTAAACCTATAAGTTACCCATAAAGGACGAGTTTTGTCTCATGAGGGTTTATAGTGACTATACCCACAAAAGTCAATAAAGATATTCTAGTAGTTTAGATATTAATTAGGTCATTTCAACAAACTTATCGATATCTGATAATAGTAAAAACATTAAGAATGTGAACCCCTTAAAATTTAATTCTTTCACATATATATAACTTGAACTCTTGGAGAACTATCAGAAATTAAAGATACTACCCAATAATTAAATGAGATTTCACATATTTTTCTAATATCCTCAAGTATTGTGAAAATAGTTATTGCACTTACAACTTTATTTAAAGGCTCTTGAGTCAATATTCAATCATTTTATATTTCGTAAAACAAATCCAACGATCAGTTTAACAAGTGTCATAGTCAATTTGAATCCTATTATTGATTTTAGGGAATAACTATAAGCCTTTTTATTTTGGTACTTATTTTTTTAGTGAAGCCTCTGTAATATGAGTCTTTGGTCGACAATCCTAGCCAGTTGGCTTAGGTTGTCGGGGTTTGATACCCCTTCGTAACCTAGGCTCTGGATTCTCACATTTAGACATTTGTCCTTGCTCCTTTCACATAGTTCATGGCTATACTCGAGATTTGTGATAATTCTACCTCTTTTAGTTATAATCATGCGAGTATGCCTTGCGTAGTAAAAGTTTTTAGAACTATTTTGGCTTATAGAAATCCTTATTATATTACTTCAGGATCGAATTTATTCTTAAGTGGCCGTTTCCCTTAAAGTGGATCATTCCTACCTCAAATACTAGATTCTCTTTGATTGGTCAAAATTCTAGCAAATTTTATAAATACAACACTACCGTAAAGTGTATTTGTTTCAAGAAATATCAGTCAACGTGAAATTTCTTCTAATTAAAGGGTAGTACATCTAGCTTAAGATAGTGTTCCAAAATTTTATAAGCATGCATTTGATGAAAATTTAAATTTTACGGTTTTTACGATCAAAATATTTAGACCATATAACCAAATACTTATAAGCTTGCAAAAACTTGCTAAAGAGTCTCGTAAATTACCACAATGACCTATCTTTTCTCTTAAAAAAGTAAAAAAAGTGAATGATTTTCCCTCACCCCCAAACTAGAAAGAAACATTGCCCCAATATTTGAGTATATACCTTAAAAGAAGGGAAAAAGAAAATTGGAACATAGTACCTGATATAACATGGGTTGCCTCCCAGATAGCGCTAAGTTTATTGTCTTCAGCTAGACGAAATGAGGAACCCCCAAACTGAGTAAAAGTTGGGTGAAAATGATATGGATGTCACTCTTCATAGACTAGGTCCAAGAGCTTCAAGTTTTCATTGGTGAAGTGAAAATGCTCATAATATGGCTTAAGTCATTGCCCGTTCACTTTATACGTTTTGCCAGTGCTAGGTTCTGTAACCGTAACAGCACCATATAGATAAACTATTTTGACAATGAGAGGGCCGGTCCAACAAGATTGAAGTTTGCCAGGAAACAAATACAACCGAGAGGAGTACAACAATACTTTTTGATTTGGTTCAAAAGATTTTCGCAAAAGATTTTTCACATGAAATGCTTTCATGCGTTCCTTTTAAGTCTTTGCTGATTGGTATGCATCATTCTGTAGTTCTTCTAACTCATTGAGTTGAAGTTTGCGATGTAAACTGGCTTTCCTAATGTCAAAATTTAATGTTTTTATTGCCCAATAGGCGTGGAATTCCAATTCAATAGGGAGGTGAAACACTTTTCTGTAAACTAATCGGTATGAAAAGATTCTAATAGGTGTCTTAAAAGCACTTTGGTAAGCCTAAAGAGCATTACTTAGTTGAGTTGACCAACCTTTGCGGTTTCCGTTTACCATCTTTTGGAGAATATTTTTGATTTATCTATTGGAAACCTCCACCAGCCCACTACTCTACAGATGGTAAGGTGTAGCTACCTTATGTGTTACTCCATATTTTTTTATTAAGTTCGCAAACATTCTACTATTAAAATGTGACCCTGCATCACAAATGATTGTCCTCGGCATACCAAAATGGGAGAAAATATTCTCTTTAAGAAACTTGACAATAATTGAACTATCATTGGTTTTGGTAGGAATGGCCTCTACCCACTTAATTACATATGCTAACAAGATGTATGTATACCCTGAAGATGTTGTAACTATACCCATGAAGTCGATGTTGCAAACGTCGAAGGGCTTAATAATCAAAATAGGGTTTAGGGGCATCATATTTTGATAAGACGGGGCTTCCATTCTCTGGCATCTATCACAAGCCTTGCAAAATTCATGAGCATCACGAAATATGGTTGGTCAATAAAAACCACATTGTAAAATTTTTGTAGAGATCTTTTTAGAACTGAAGTGGCCACCACAAGCGTGGGTATGGAAAAATTCAATGATTTTGGTATGTTCAGAATCTGGGACACATAGACGAATAATTTGATCAGAGTTATACTTGAATAAGTATAGATCATCCCAGAAAAAACATCGGACCTCATTAAGGCATTTGCTTTTATTGAGCTTGGTCCAAAAGCTAGGAAGTTTCCCTGTGGCAAGATAATTTGCAATGTCAACACCATGGTGTAGAAGGCATTGAGCGAATAGACATAAGTAGCTTATCGAGAAATAACTTACGAATAAGTAATGACTAATTTAGGGAATCATTGCCCAATCGAGAAAGGTGGTTAGCTACAATATTCCCGTTGCCTTTTTTATCTCGAATCTTAATATCAAACTCCTGAAGTAACATTATCCACCAGATCAAACGCTGCTTGGTGTCCTTCATAGTGAGAAGGTGCTTGATAGCTGTGTGATCATTATAGACTATTACTTTTGAACCCAGGAGATAAGAACAAAATTTCTCTAGAGAAAAGACTATTGCTAGATGCTCTTTTTTCATGGTTGTATAATTTAGATGCGCATCATTAAGAGTTTTACTAGCATAATAGATGACACACGAAAGATTATCAATGTGTTATGCCAAAGCAGCCCCAATGGCATAGTCAGATGAATCACACATTAACTCAAAAGGTTCATTTCAATTAGGAGGTTAGATTATGGGTGAAGACGTCAAATGTGTCCTAAGATTCTTAAAAGCATAAAGACAAAGACCATCGAATAAGAAGGTAGTTTTTTTGGCGAGGATATTACTAAGGTGTCGAGCAATTTTGCTAAATTCTAGAATAAAACGTCGATTAAATCCATCATACCCCAGGAATGATCGACCATCCTTGACATTTTGTGGGGGCGGGAGGCTAGAGATGTCGTCCACCTTTACTTCATCAACTTTGATTCTCTTTGTAGAAATACATGTCCATATTAGAGAAAAGTCATCCATGAAGACCTCGAGAAAACACTCGGCCATATTAGAGAATATGCTTAACATACATCTTTGAAATGTAGCAGGAGCATTGCATAACTCAAAGGGTATGCGACGATAGGCAAAAGTGCCAAAAGGACAGGTGAACGTAGTTTTCTCTTGATCCTTATGAGCGATGGGTATTTGATTGTACCCAAGATACCCATAAAAAAAATATTCATGAATGGCAAAATGTTTAAGCATTTGGCCCATGAATGGCAAGGGAAAATGGTCTTTTTGAGTGACTGAATTGAGTTTTCTATAGTCTATACACACTCGCCACCCTGTGGTCATACGGGTGGGGACAATATCATTGTGATTATCCTTCACAATAGTGATTTATGACTTATTAGGAACAACATGAATAGGGCTCACCCATGGGCTATCAAAAATGGGATAAATAATCCCAGTATTTAGTAGTTTTAGAATTTCCTTTCTTACAACCTCGGCCATAGTTGAGTTAAGCCTACGTTTCCCTTCTTGAAACTTTTTTGTATTATCCTCAAGACTGATTTTATGCATGCATATAGAAGGACAAATACCCTTAATATCTGAGATGTTCCATCCAAAAACTTTTTTGTTTCCCTTTAATTCGAGCATTAATTTCTCTTCATTCATAGGCTCTTGGTCAGATGTTATGATGGCGGGAAGAATCTTATTAGGACCTAGATAGGCATATTTAAGATTTTTAGGGAGAGGTTTAAGCTCTAACTTAGTGGGTACTTCCTCTGCTTCAGGAACTTGATCTTCGACTTTTAGTATTTTAACCACATTAGTGGAATCTAAAACGGGGATAGAATCTAATAGGGAGTTGACCTCATTGATGAGGTCATCAACATCAAAAGCTCTCCAAAGTATGTAAGGCAAGCTTCTAATAGATTCATAGGATTTAAACTGTGAAATGTACTATTTATAACAGTACGTACTACAACAAATACAGGTTTTTACGTTATTCAAAAAATGATGTAAAAGGAATTGTCGAAGGCGATGACGTGGAAAGGTAGGGACTAACAACGTCATTAAATAAGTGGCGAAGAAAGATGGGCACTAACGTCATTAATTAAGTGACGTATATGAGGTTTCAAAAAATGACGTTATTGATACAAATTCCGGTGGACGACCGGCTAATGTATTTTATTGACGTCATTAAAAAATGACGTAGTTGAAATCTTTTAGCATCATATTTGAAGTAATGTGGTGGCGTTTTCATATATCAACAATGACATTTTTAAAATGGCGTCAATACCTCGAATAATACAAAAAAAAAATTAAAAATCAAATATTATCAATTCACTACCCTGTCCTCCTCTCTACAGGACTACCACCATATTCTACAAAAATTATATTACTTTCATTCAATATAATGTGTTTGAACTTAATCATTTCATTATTTGAATTACAGAGCTAAATCACTAGTAAACTTAACCAATGCACAAAAAAACTAATAAAACAACCATAAAGAAGGGTCTCGGATGTTTCACTGCCAGAATGCTTACAACCTTTGAGTGCCTTTGTGTGTTTCTACTAATCTGGATCAATTTGAAAACCTGTCAAAGAATACAAATTAAAGATTTTTAGTGTCAGCTACAAGGGTAAATTTAAACTTCTTTAGTGTCAGCTAGATACTCCAAATTAGACGTACTTTGATACAATACTTCCAACTTATAGAGTCTTTCTAGTTAATAATACTTGGTTTCTATAATGAGGTTCGAAAAAAGGCTAGATAAAAATGTGTTAATAAATAGTGTGATAGGATAGTAATCCATGAACTTCACATTAACTCGGTAAACATGTATAAATCCTTTGTACTTTCATAGATTACACAATACTTTTTTGACATAACTAGAAAAATAGAGTTCCACATCTTTCCATTTTCTAAGTAGTATCACAGCTGCCAAAATGGGAATGTGGAGCTCAACACGTCTGGAAGTAAGAGAGAACAAAAAATTGGCATATCACATGCAAGAAATACTTGACAAACTAAGACACTAGACTGTCTAACCAACATTTGGAACAGTTCCATCCTATGTTGCTTGAACATTTACAAAGAAGTAAAAGTTTTCATGTCGGTAATCCTTGTGGTTCTTTCCATAAAAGAGTGTTTCTACGCAATAAATTTGACACTAACTTTACATCTTTCCTATATGTACGTAGCCTTTTTCACCCCAAATCAGACTACATCGCGAACCATATGTATAGATATATCTATATATATAAAGTAAAATGCATATAAACACCATATCCACTATCCTGGTAATCAACTGCAATTGCATTGTTCTTGGGAATTGGAGAAAGAGCTCCCCAAGGACCTCTAAAGGGCATCATAAAGATATAAATATCAGATTAGCATGTAAATACAGAAAATTATAATATTAAAAATGAAAAAATTAAATGATTAACAAAGTTCTTATTATTTGGTAAAATAGTATATATTGTATTACTATAGACTCGGATCTGAAACAAGACTATGAAAAGCGGACAGAGCAAATTCTTAATTAAAAGACAAAATGATCCTCAGAGCATATGTGCTATGATAATCAGATGGTAATAGGAGTCTCCCTAAATCTACTTTCTACCAAATACAACTATTTAGTGCTTCACTAGCATTTTCTTGCGGATACAAAAATTTGTAAAGTTATTTTGAGGACAGTTCAAGTTACCATGTGCAAGCTAGAGTCTTAAAATATAATTTATGCTTCTAGGTAATACTATAATCATGAATTAGTAAGAAGTTTGTGAGGATGTAATGTGACAACATGATGTAGTTTTTATGAATTCATAGGACCTACAATGTGTATTGTATTAAAGTAGTACAAAACGGACCATCATAAAGTAGTGTGTTCGTCAGATACTATAGCATGTCATTTATACTCTATAGTAAATATGTGCTCTCTAAATGCTTTTGAAGGCATAGTATAGGAGGAGAAAGTGACATGTCATGGTTATTGGTGTTTGGCAGATGAAGTAAAAAAAATATGCAAGTGAAAACAACAACTCTGGGGTAACTCACTTATGTTGAGGGTTCGTCAGGTCAAGTACTGGCTTCAAATAGTCTCCTACAAAAGCAATTAATAAACGATTAATGACGCTGCTAACATCTAAGAAGATAAGTGTAACTATTGCATCCTCGTCTATTAAGTCGATACCTGTGAGCAAGCCCTCGTGACCACGCAAAGATTAAAGCAATGCTATTTATACTAGTTTCACCACCTTTCTGATGAACCCTGTATGTACTACAAAGCAATACAAAGCAGTACTTGCAATTAAGATCCCCTAAAGGGACAAAAAAAGACATTTTGTACCATTTAATTAGATAAAAGTTATAAATAATAGAACTCGTAATTGGTTAATGCTACTAATAAAGGATGGAAAAGATCCCAACCCAATTAATGACTTACTACTTATGTGTCGTATTTGGTATATAAACTATGGTAGAAATAGCTAATTAAGGTCATTGCCTTTATGCCACTCGTACTTGAATATATATACGGTCCAACATAAAACATGAAGTTTCATTAAAATGATATAAACATGTTGGTTATGAAGATTTTTTTTCAAAAGCTATCAGCCTTTGAAGGTACACCTGAAAGTGAACAGTAAAAGAAGAAATTACTTGGTGGTCCCTTAACAGGAATTATACTAGGTGGCAGATGTCAAATCCTTGGCTAAACATCTAGAAAACATAGTTGGTTAGATGACATAATGCGTAATCAATAAGGTTTAAGAGCCCTATAAGGCGTTCATATAATCAACTTTTTCAAGGGGTGACAGTACTTGCTACTCATTAAAGAAACTTAATTTCTAAGCTTTAGTCGTTTAACAAATTAACCAAACTGCAAATACCAATTTCCCACCGAAATACTATTTGTTTATTGTTTTCAATGAAAATGGTACATAACAGTACATATTTAACAATTCAACAATCTCCTCTAACTCTCGAGGCCCAACTAGTACAAATCTTCAATTTGTAAACAGTCATTTTGCGAAACAAAAAGGGGTTCCACAATTTGACAGTCGGCACTCACTACTGAATCCCTTTACTAAGTTCCAGTAGGTAAACACATGGGTAATGAAACATTAAGGACTAGAAAGGTAATAAGCACCTAAACCCTTTTTTGTTTTACAAACCGATGGATCGTTAGCCCACTACTAGACCTTTAGATTTGAGTTCTAGTGAGATAAAAGGGAAAGGAAGAGAGAGAGAGAGATCACAGATGACTATGTTCTAGCCTTGCGTGGATATTCACTTATATTGACAGTACATGACTGATATTGGCTTTAAATATTTTCTTGTATATACTTTAAATTTAACCAAGAATTAGGAAAACAATACGAAAACAAGCATATTAAATGGTATAATAAATATAACAGCTTGAAAGTGAAACACATTCAGTAGCAGATTTCATCTTTTATTACAGTAATTGGCAGTTATGAAGAATGACAGATACCTTATACGTTGTTAGAAGGGTTAATTCATATAACCGCATTTTTTTCACTGCTTTGGAAACATTCATCCGTAACTCTTTATTGGTAGGAAGCTTGATACGGTAGCTATTGCACATATTCGAGAAAAAAATATATCAGAAAGCAGGAGATAGATCACAATAAGGAAGCCAAAAAATTTTATGCACAACTAAATTAACCGACAATCTGATTATGAATTTGGATTAGTACATTTGTATATTCCCCTCCTAGCTTCTTCAGTTATTCTTAGTTTCAAATATATTGTCTTTCCAAAAAATACTAATTCATGAGGCTAAGAACATACCCAGGAATAATGTCTTTAAAAATAGCCAACAAAGAAAGCATCCCAAGCTTAATGACATCATGATCCTCGTCTTTAGAGATCTCCACAATCTCCTTCAAGGATTTAATATTTGCCTCTGGATCCGCAAGCAGTGACATTCCCAACTCAGCAAGCTTATTCTTCTTGACTTCAAATAGTTTCTTAGCGGAAAGATCTACTTTAATCTCAGCCTGGAATAGAATAGTGTCGAGAAGTTCAATGAAGCTGCAAGTACAAAAGAGTAAAATAGTGTTTGTTAAAAAGAGATAATAATAAAAAAAACACAATTATACAGTAAGTAGTGGCAAATACACAAACATACATATACAAAACTCTGTCTCCATAAACAAAGATGGTTTTTTAGTTAATCAGCATTGGATATAGAGAGTCAACACAAAATATGTGCCTTGTAGAAGAAGCATATTATGTATCTGAGAACTAAATTTTCTTTTTTTGCTAGGCTAAGCACTTGATTGTTGAAGAACCCGGAATGGAAGAGGAAAGTGCAAAATGAAAGAACCCGAAACCTGGAAAATCAGATCATCTTGTGACCTAGTACCATGGTTTTCTCCTAATCTCATTAAAAGTCCAGTTATTGTAGGCTTGTGGGCTGTAAGATTTTTTGTAGTTTCTTTTGAAAGTAGTGGCTACATTTCTTAATAACTGCATTCTTAGACTTGATCGCTAGAGATATAGTTAATCTATGAATTAAATAATGTAACATTATCTCCCTTTTCTTTATTGATAGATGAAATGAGATAAATGTAATACTTCCCATACATCGAATGTGGGTTCCTTGTAGGCTAACACCTCCAGCTGCAACCAAACAAACTATAATGTGTTCACTATTCTAGAAGCATATTGATGTAGTACTACTGAATTTATGTTTTATTTGCATCTATTTGTACTTTTTATTTTTCCCACCTACATTGTTATTGGATCTTAGTGTCATGCCCCAAAATCTAATAATCGATAGTTAGACCAATAACTATCATTTGGGATATGCAGGTCGGAGAATCTAACGGATCTTCGCCCCCACAATCAACCGAGCCATAGACAAGTTCAGGCTCAGTCATTGACTATAGCAATATCATCAGAGTAAAAGGATAAAGCGGAAGCAAAAGACATATATACATCAACTAAAAACATAAATACAATGTCTCGAATACAAACAACATCACGAGCTGAGATCATATAAGGAATACTAAAATCAACACAAGAACTGTAGCCGCAACACCTAGAACTAACAGCAGGGACTCACGGCAAAAACTGCACTACTCAGCCTCTGAAAGGGGGAAAAATACGAGAGTGAGCAAAACAACAGCTCACTAATGCCCAACAAGGCTAAATAAGAAAATAATATAACAGGTGCAGGGAAAGAGGAGAGATGAATGAGATATAAGATGCTAAAAGGACAGTAATATATAAGTACAGAAATAGAGAGTAAGTGGAGTAGGAAATATGAGGAAAAGAGATATGCATAATATACTGTAATGATGATAGTATGCTAATGATGTGACGTGACGTGATGAACTAAGATAAACCCATAATTATCCCAAATGCTGAGTAATATGATATGTTGAACTAAAGCCCTAAAGTGAATGTTTATGATGGTATGAAATCAAGACTAGACCCTATAAATCAATATGGTGGGCTGATCAATCGCTAATGCATAATAACCTCAAAGAGGTCTCAGTTGGATACAATGGGTACGATTAGTAGCAAGCTCGACCAAGCTTGGGATTTATCACTTGATCAGAGGCTTTGCAACCCGCAGAGCCAACGCCCAAACTTTATTTCACTTTCTAAGGGATTTCAACCTCACAGAGGACTAAGATGGGTGCCAAAAGAAAACTATCTCATACCATCCCACACTCCCGGATGGGTGAATAAATATGATAGTACCTGTCCTAAACTCGCCCACTTATTTTAACCCAATGTAGGAATCCCGAATCCTAACCAAGGTCAGCCGTGTGAAGCTTTGCTATGTATCCTCACCCCGTTAAGTTAAAAGAATATAAAAAAAACCCACACTGCAAACAGATCCCAAGGATCAAAACAACACAGCCGCCAAACCTGGCCAACACACATAGGATAACCACCTGCCTCAGAGGATGGTAAACAATCCTAACACATATGTAAACAGTGACTAATATACCCAGTCATCACATCCAACAATCATCAGTCTCTACAAGACTGGAACACAGCTGCAAGGACTACCCGCGAGAATACCCCACAAATGTACAATTTCCTAAAAGAAAAAAATAGAAACACACCCTACATGCCTAACTATAGAAACATCAATACAAAAAATAACAACTTTAACAGACGAAACAATACAGTTTAAAATTAAATCACAAACACCTCAATGCCATGTGCATGCTCTATCTAACAGGTTAAATTAGTATAAAAATTTAGCAATGGAGGGACACTCGCCTGATAAACGGTCTCGAATTCCGCAGGATAAACTTGGAACTCCAATAAACTGTAATCCAACAAACAACAGGATAGCCCGAGGCAACAATCAAGCCAACACCACAACCCAACACCTGCAACAACGCAACTCCGCAATCACAACCCAAAAACCCAACACAAAACCTAAATTCAAATCCCACAACAAAACCCTAGAAATCGAAATTGCAAACACGAAGAGGAAAAGAAAATACTCACCGAAGAAATCGGCGAGGAATCGACCCAACAACAACCACCAATCTCAAGGACGAACAAGGATAAGTGAGGGAGAAGGCTAAGGTAGAGAGAGAGAAAAAAAAAAGAGTGAGGGAGAGAAATGAAAATGAAAACCAAAAAGGAGAAAATAGCCGCCAGAGTCGTTCGAACGAAAAGGAGACCGTTCGAACGAAGAGGGTATGAAGACAAAATTTCCAGGGAATAAGAAAATCGTTCGAATGAGAAAGTCAAGTCGTTCGAACAAAAGATGCCAACTCGCTCGAACGAAACAGGAAGTCGTTCGAACGAACCACTCCTCAAAGACAAAAATTCCAGGGGACATGTCAACTCGTTCGAACGACTCCAAATGTCGTTCGAACGACTTTGACATAACTGGAAAAATACTAGGCTCCTCCTAGATCACAAGATCCCCCCAGATCACACCACACACCTCCTGGGACAACTAACATACAACAACAACAACAACACCCACAACAATAACACCAACACCACCAAGCCAACTACGGGCCCCCCGAGAAAATAATCAATAACAAACTCCTCCGCCCAACCACCGAAATCACCGAACACAGAAAATGCAAAACTGATAAGAGGAAGGAAATGCAGATGCAAAAAGGGATGATGCATGATGTATGGTATGGATATGGATACGTGATGCATAATGATAAATAAAAATAGAACAAAATAAAATAAAAATACGGGACACTACAATTAGAATGACATTATATGAAATTCTTCCATGCTTTTGTTACTTAAAGATATACTTTAGAAGCTTGGATGGGGTTTTTTATGTGTGATTTCATTGTCAGGTTCACGCAAGGCTGGTGGGGATATTGGTCAATGACATCCCTTCCGGTCTCCTGAACAAAGAGGTTCTTAAATATCTTAACCCCATCATGATGTATATTTATTGTTCACGCTCTCTTTTCAAATTAACATCCAATTGATTGTAATTTTTATTTAGCTCTCAACTATGTTTTGCCATTTTTCGAGAAATGTAGATAGGTAGGTCCTCTTACCTTCAACTATTGTATCTGCCACAACTCCATCACTTCCTTTTGCAAATATAACTCTCTTTCAATTATGTACGTATGATGTTCACCTATAACGATACGTATTTAAAAAATCATGGTAGAGCAGTGGAGAGAGTAGAGACATTGGTCATAGGTACACCCGACCTAGGTGAGTATAGAGTACTGACGAAGACATTTGATACAACTGAAAAAAAGGCATAATTAAGGGCATTGTTTCATAACTAATATATCCTATCACCATTCCCTTACACCTGGGAAAAATAGGATCATGAGAAATAAGAGGAAGAGCTTCTATGTTATAGTCTGAGGAATAAAGTTTTGAAGTGTCACATAAAGCCATTCTAAATAGTATTAAAAGCTAAATTTTAGGTTCCATAAGAAGAAGAAAAAAAGACATAAATACTAGATGATCACATTTGGAAGACAAAGGCAAAAGACAAAGCTCAAAATAATTAAAGTTTGTGGTACCAAACATTCGATTGATTTTCATTAACTTGGTGAAAATCAATTCTGACCGTATGGATGGAATGTTGTTTATAAGAATCAAGGGTATCACGAAGTAAATAAATGAGTGCATATCCTGTTGGCTAACCATTAGATATTGAAGAGTTCTATTTGCTATGGTTCCAAAACCTCTTCTTCTTTTCTTGAGCAGGGTGGGCCAACACATTCGCTAGAGAGGGCACTTGAAACACCTACCAGTTATTATCTACTCCAAAATCATACTCCTCGGTTTCAAAATCAAGCCATTTCCCATATGGGGGGTACTCATGTCATTATCTACGAGCTCATCCACGATCCAGTCTCCCATATCCTCCCACCCTGAAATGTCCTTGTAAACTTCTTTAGCTACACACCCACTTCTTTAGCTACACACCCGTTATTTTGGAATATCTCTACCCCTTTTTCCCAGTTCTATATCCTCCAACAACATAACACCTGCATCTCAAATCCATGCATTCTCCTACGCAATAAAACAACACCTTTTGTCTTAGCCTAGAATCCTTTCGCCCGCTTTGAGTGCTCGTCAATTTCGTTGATTAGACTTCAAATTATTTTAACAAACCTTAATGGTCCCAACAGTACCACACTTCTGAAATTGGCAGTTCCGCTCTAAAGATTGTTTCTTTTGGGGGCTGCTCTTTCTTCTAAAATAAGGGGCTCCATTTCCATTTTCAAGTGCCTCAAAGCCGATCTTTATCTAACTTTCGAGATTTTGTTATGAGTAACATAAGCACCACAGAGCATGGCCTTTCTGCTTTACACAGGAGCCAATTGATTTGAAGGTAGCTTGTCTATATTTACTAGGTAATTTTGTTTCTTGTTATTCTGCCTAAGCACACCAGTTGAACTGCTTGTAGGGAGTTTCTTTGGACATTCTTTTGAAGTTTTTTCTGATGATTTGATTGGATCTTGTGTAGCTGGTTCGGTTTAAGATCCGGGTGTTCCTTATGTCTCACTATAGTCCTACTAGCGAAGCTAGTGCCCTCCTTTCTCTGCACATCAGCCTTTGCTTGAACTGTAAGTAAGGTAGATTTTCCTATATTTCTAGAACCAATAGATTTATTTTCTTCAGAATCTGAACAAGCTCTAAACTGAGCTGCATTCTCTGCCCCTCCACTCCTTAATCCTTGTTTCTCCACCCCCATTTTACCACATAGATCAATACACCTCAAACAATCTCTTTCCCCCATCTCTCACCTAAACCCATTGGGGTTGTAGTCGAAGTGACAAATCCAGGAGTAACTTCTAAGGCTCTAAATTTAATTTAGGGGTTGTGTATTTAACCGGGAATGCAGTAAAATAGCAGTTTATAAACTACTTGAAGAAAAACATGTAACATGTGTATAAAAGGGATTGATTTGTAACAATAATCTAGGTCTTTCAAATGTATTGATCGCTTCTCTATCGCGGGCTTTGTAGTACTGATCACTAACTCGCAATAAAGGCGAAATGAAATAAAGTTGCAATATCACTTTTAATAATAACAAAAAACAATTGACCTTTTAATAATCGTTCAATCGAAATAGGAACCTTGCTGTAGAATTTTCTGCCCCACCTCCTCCACTACAGACTTTCTGGTTTATATCCATGTGAACCGAAAACATAAACGAAAATGAATACGGTGCCGAAACTCCCTCACATGCCCTCAATTGCTCAAGTGCCTCTACTCTATGCTTCATTATGCGGGGAATCGTTCTACAATAAGAAACACATTAACCCAACTAATGAAAATGAAAATGAAATTGATACAAATCTAATCAAAAATACTAAAATCAAATCAAACCTCATCAATGAAACTCAAATCGAAACAAACCCCTTCAAAGAAACAAACCCCATCAATGAAACTGAAATCAAAACAAACCCAACATTGAAACACAAACCCCAATAATCAAACATACTCTGAATTTAAATCGACAAAGAAAGAGAGATGGGATTGCTGACCCACGAATGGTTCTTCAGATGATTTTAGCTTGTAATTTGAAGTGAATCAGACCATGAGATGGCTTGGTGTTGATGAGTTTGGGACGAATCCTCTAAAACTTCATCTTCTGTCAAACAATATTGCACGATATACAAATATCTTTGAATCGAAGCATGAAGAACTTGTTTGCCATGGTGACTCCTCAAGATTTTTCATCCATGGTATGCCATGTTGTGCAGATTTATCCAAATTATTGAATGTTTCCCAATCGATATAAAGATCCCCACCTCTCAATCGTCGCAATTTCAATCAAGACATAGCAACGTCACTTATGAAGAAAAGACTTGAAAAAAGACTATCTACGACTTTTTTTTTAAAGTCAGAAATGAAAATGACGTTGATGGAGAAAGAGACGATAATTAATGTCACTTTATAATAAAATGACGTAGAAATACAAGACAATACATCATTGACGAGAATGGATTATAACTTTGGAACTATAACGTCATTTTTAAACAAAATGATGTTGTTTAGATGACGTGAAAAATCATATTTGTTGTAGTCGCATATTGCACTCGCCGGGCTCATCTTCAAATGGAGTATGAGTTGTATTAAAGATATTCAAATCAATAGTCTTATTCCCATAAGTCAACTTCATAGCTCCACTACGACAGTTGATCAACATATTAGCGGTGGCCAAGAAGGGTCGGCCAAGGATCAATGGTATTTTATTTTCAGGACATTCTACAGGATTTGTATCAAGGACCACAAAGTCTACGGGATAAAAGAAGTTATCGATTTGGACAAGCACATCTATCACAACACCTCTACGAACTCGAATGGACTTATTAGATAGCTATAAGGTTTGATTTGTGGGTCTGATTCCCTCTCGACCTAACTGCTCAAATAGCGAGTAAGGAATTAGGTTTACACTGGCACCTAAATCAAGCAAGGCTTTCCCTATTCGGTTTGTCCCTATCTGGTAAGAAATTGCTGTCATTCCAGGATCTTTATATTTTATTGGTGTTTTTTTCAAGCTTATGGAGCTAACTTGAGCATCTAATTGAATAACATTATCACTGTCTTGGATGCTGAAACCCTTTTTGGAAATATTCATTCGTCGCTTGAACGTGTATAAGTCCTTGACATGTTTCGCCTAAGAAGGAATTTTTTGTAATGACTCGCTAAAAGGAATACTGATCTTAAGATTTTTGAAGATTTCTTTAACCTCTTTATCAGAAATCTTCTTTCTATTCTTAGCAAGCATGTGGGGAAAAGGTGCCTTAGGGCCTCTAGGATGAATATTTTTCATTTTTTTGCGTAGGGGAAACATTTTCAGTCACTTCCCTTGTGACTGGTATTTCTTCGCTTATGGACTCTTCCTCTTCTTCAACAGCTTTTGTAGTAGGATTAGGACAAACACAAAGTTTATCCTTAGGCATCCTAACTTTGTTGTCTATAGTTTTGCCACTTCTAAGTATGATAACCGCATTCCTATGATCATGATTATTGGAGCTCGCACTTTGATCCTTCGGGTTGGGTTGAGTTTGACTTGGAAATGTACCTTTGTCCCTAGTAATTAACCCAGTTGCTAATTAAGCAATAGTTATTTCTATCTTAACTATGGATTTCCTGATTTATTTGTATGAATTATTGCATGAGTTGGGTATTTGATTACAATAAGGCTTGGATGCTATCCTTCGAATGGTTTCCTATTTTGAGGAGGAATATATGGAGCATTCTGTTGAGTAGGTTGGTTGTTGGACTGGTAGGAGGAACCAAATTAATTTAGATTAGGTTGGTATGACTACCCCCCCCCCCCCTGTGGGGATACCCTGATGATAAGATCTACCATACGAATTGTTGGAATTGTTAGAAAATGAGTTATTCCTTCCCGAAGAACTTCCTTAATTGAAAGGTAGGTTGTAGGGCAGCACAAAAGGTTTTTAATGAAAAGCATTTACGTGCTCCTTCTTTGCCTCCCTAATTCTATGAATAAATGAGTAGTCTTGAATAGAATGTTATGGGTTATCACACACTGTACATGTTGGTATTTTGAGGTGAAAAATGGGTGTTCTAGCAAACATCTTCTTATTTGCTATTTCTAAAGATTCCAGTTTTCGCATGATTATCGTCAATGTAGGGTTTGACTGGGAGTTAGATCTAACTCAAAAGGTATTAATGAACTCCATTTTCTTGTATATCTTTTTCTCTCATGGTTCCCCAGGTTTGCAATTTTTCAGCCATCTCTTCTAAGAAGTCTAAGCCCTCTATATTATCCTTATTATTAAATTTCACTAAGCAAAATGATTCTATAGTTTTCTTGGTTTCAACATCCAATCCATCATAAAGATTTCTAGTTAGTACCTATAAGTCGATACCATGATGAGGGCATTGTAGGATCAACCCCTTATATTTTTCAAGATAATCCTTTAAGTTTTCTCTATTAAGTTGGGTAGTTCTAAGAATGGCCCTATGGAGGGTCTCAGTTTTCTCAAGAAAGAAAAAATTCTTGTAAAAGGCTTCAGTAAGAATCTCAAAACTCGCGATAGATTTAAGCTATAGATCTTGAAGCCAACTTTTAGCCTTTCCTAGTAAAGAAAATGGAAATAAGACGAGTTTCATGGCCTCCATTTCGTTATCACTCCTATCCCTCCGGAGGAACATTAAATCATCAAAATTTTATACATGGGCATATGGGTTCTCATCCGCCTCTCCCAAGAATTTTGGCAATGAATTGATAAGCTCATTTCTAACTTCAAATTGTCCAGTGGTAGGAGGTAAAACAATGCATGAAGCACGATTTTTCATTTTAGGAAACATATAATCCATGAGTGAGACCCCTATAGGTTCGAGACCATTTGCATTGTTATTACCATTTTTATGAACATCTCCCATCTCAAATAATTAGGGTAGAAAACTAAATGGATTGAGCGATGAAAGCTGACTCGGATAGAGTCTCAATAGAGATACGTGGAATGCAAAGGTTTCTAACTCACCCTCAACAGGATAGTGTTCCCTACGGGTTTGGTTTGTTTGATCTTTAGTATCAATGGAGATTGGAATCTCCTGATGGGCTGGCTGGCCTAACTCAAAGTGGATTGGAATATAAATCAGATCAGATTCTCTAAGCCTCTCAAGGCGACACTCAGACACTCGAAACCATTCTTTCGTATACTACAAGAAGTACACACAATGATGATCAGTCAAGAATGAGGTGCACAAAAATAAATACAATAACCGTTAACCAAAGGTCAGGTACTTCCTCTGTCTAGTAAACAACCCCACCTAAGAATTAGGGGGTTTCGATTGTAAAAGACCTTGAATGGTAATTCTATGTAAATTAGGTATCGATTAGGGGAGGTAATCCCTTGCTTTAATCTTTTTAGAGGGGCCTTATTTACGGCCAAGTTGTGGACCTGGTCTAAGGGTTCGGTTGCTCCAATTCTAGATAGTAGATCGATTCACACATTGAGTTATTTTTTATTGCTTTAGCAATAACTTGCGTACGGTTCTAGTCACCTAGAAGTACTTGCGCTGGAAGGTGGGGTAAACGACTTAGAATTACCTTTTCACACTAGTTATGTTAGGGAACGTACTTCCTCCAATCAAATGTAGCCACTATCCGGGGTCTTAATGAGCGTGTTCCAGTGCTCCAGGTCCAAGCTCTATATGCCTTTGATTAACTATGTATTTTATGGCTTAATCTTTCTTTCTTTTAGTCAATGTCTCGTTCAAAAAAAATGTTAAACCAGGTCGTAACCTCCCGGAGTCCTAGCATGCGGTGCCACATATGGGTGATGGAATCCACTTTTTTTTCCCTTTATCTAATGTTGGAATTTAAAGTGTGCAAATATCAGGCACATGAACAAAGATTAACAACTTCGTAGGAGGGTACAGTAGAAAAAATTACCTGTAGAGCGGCCTTTTAAAGGCTCATTGTTTACCCTGGTGGAACCGTTGAGATGGCACACCTGGGCTCCCTGGCTCAAGCAGGCGTTATAGAGAGGTCCTTCCCGGATGTGGGTTCTAATATAGCTCCTACAGAAAAATTATAATTATACCCTGACTTTAATTACACACTCAACACTCAAGATACAAGTTGTTCCTCACTACTAGTCACTCAAAGAGGAGAGAAAGAAAAGAGAGAGGAGAAAAAAAATAATCTAATGTTTTTTTTTTTAGGAATTAAATAAAAGAAATAACAAGGCAATGGCAATTGGTAGGCAAGAAGAAGATCACACCACCCAATTTTCTTTATTTTTCTTGTGGGGTCACATGCTTAGATATATTGAAAGTAATGTACACTTAGTTGTTTTGTCTTAAAGATTTGAAATGGGTCCAAAAAGCTTTCGTGGTGGCGCTCTACAAATTATGGAGAGATATATGCATTCGTTAACCTGCGATCACAAAAACCAAATATACCTCACAAGCAAAAGGAAAATAATTCTAACTAAAACAAACAAGAAACTTTTTCTTTTTAAGATAAAATAAAATAAATCAAAATGGAAACGAAAATCGAACGATTATAGCTTGACTATGGGTAACGGCGCCATTTGATAAAACCGTATCAAATCCAATTTTATTAATATAGGTTTCGGGTTTTGTCGTTCACTAGGCCAAACAATCATTAGATATTGTTTTCAAATCAAACTACTAAACTAATAAATAATTAAGAGAACTAAAAAAAATTTCAAGAGATTTTTGGGTTACAAATAGATTAAAGAATAGGGGAAAAGGTGATTCACTGTAAATATATACTCAACGTAAATACAAGCATAAATTGTTCTTGGAAGAAAGATTGATTTTGACCAAATATCTATTTACCATATCTTAAGAAGCAAATTTATCAAAATACATTAGATGAGAAATCATATGTAAAAATACGAAACGTTAAAGCAAGCTAAATACGTTCCGTTAATCTTTGATTCAGAATCTAATATTAATAATAATTGTGCAACTAAAATCAACTGCATTAACATTCATAAAAATTGATTCATATCAATTTGGTCATGAACCAATAATAAAATTGTTAACATAAAGATGGTTTTGACGTTAAAACAAAATGAGCAATTTGCGTTTAGTTGATCACATTAAAAATATATTGAATATGGCTTCATCCCCTCCCCTAGAGGATGGTTTTGCTAGACATGAATCCTAAAATATAACATACTAGTAAAAATAAAGACATAATTATAATGGAAAAAATACTTTATTGATCAAATGAAACTCACAATAGGTCAATTGCTCCAAGGTTACAAACAACTCCAAGAACATCAATCTCTTTGCTCTCTAAGCAATGCTCTCAAGCTCTCCAAATTGGATGATCATTCATGGTCAAGACCTCTTCTTTTATAGATGAAGGAGAGGGTTTCATATTTAGTAAGAGATTATTTTCGCCAAATCAAATATAATAGAATTTTAGAATTTATTCAAAACTATATACTCAGTATAAAAATCTAAAAAAATTCTATAAAATATCTTCAAAAATTGGCAACTTCTCCAAAATGTTTCAAAAAATTTGGGCGAATATAAACCTGTTTGCCTGTCACATCTCCACAACTGCTATTTTCTTGAAGATTCTATTCTCAATGAAATATTTATTATACTCAATAAAATCTTCCTAATCATAATAAAATATCCTTAATATGTCAAATATTCTCTTGATTTGCTCTTGAGATTTGTTTCTATTGGAGATGCTATGAGTTATAGCTTAGATAGGTGGTCTTTTCCAACAGTTGCATCTTTAGCACTCAAATTCAGCTTTTTGTACACTCTTATCTAACATAGCCTAAAAAAACAATAAATTAATAATGAATCCTTTTAGCAATAAAATAAAGTCTAGAACCTTTAAATAAGTAGGGTAAAATGGGCATTTTAACATACCCATCTGCAATTTCATTTCCCTCACAATCATTAAAATTTGGCTATTTTTGACACTCCTCAAAATAAGTTGTCCAACGCGAGTTAATACTATATGATTGTTCCTCAAAACCAGTAGGTTGGTTACGATTATCAAAATGATGCCATAGTAACATTCTCGGGAGCATCATTGATAGCTGATCATGGATAAGCTAGTGTCCAGGAGATAGCTTCTTTGCATTTCTAGTTTTTGCATTAACCAGTAAATCGTAGATACATATTTCTCTTATTTTATAGGACACAACACAAAGTACCCAATGATTGGCATTCAGATTCTATGGAAGAAGTATTAATTTACAATTCTACACTTTAAATTCTCGATCGAAGTAATGCTCTACTGTAGAATCACATCCCATAGACTTGATTTTAATCCACTTTGATTTTTTCCTTCAATTCAATAGCTTCTAGAGAAGATATAATTCTCATCCACAGAACTGGCCCTGGCTATAGGCGCAAGAGGTGAGGCCGCCTAGGGCCCCCAATTTTTTATATAAATTTGGGGCCTCCGAATTGTTATGTACTATATAAAAATGGGCCCCAAAGGTCAAGGGATCAAATCCTCACCTTGTTTAATATTTCTATCATTTTCATACAAGCAAATATGTATTACCAAAAAAAAATCCCCGGTGGAGGCCCACATTTTTGGACCTCACCTAGGGCCCTCTAAACTTCAGGGTCGGCCATACTCATCTATACAATGAAGGCCCCACCTATAATTTGATTTGCATACACATCCGATGCCATAATCAGTTCATCTACTGGGCGGGAATGATATTGTAAATAAAAAAATTGATTCAGGGCTTTAATATAAACATTAATGACCAAGGCAAACAAAAACAAACATAAAAATAAAATGGTAAATTATCATCAACAAATAATAATAGACGTGGAGACAAAAATGATAAAAGAAACACTAAAACAAATGGCAGAGTTTTGTGAATAAATGACGACATCAGTAAAAACAAATGATATTTCATACCTGAAAAATGACAGAGGACACAATAATTAATGACATAAATATAGCATAACAAAAGATAATATATAATTTAGACAAACATGGACAATTTTTTTTCTAATAACATATTACAGATAACAAAAGGTTACTACGTTATCCAACCACTGTTTTGAATGTAAGGGGTAAAGGGCATTAAGGCAAACGGTTTCTTCACCGATCCTCCTATAAATATTCTTACTGTAGTCCCTAGCCTTAATAGATAATTTATCCTTCCTGAGTGACCAAACATGGTCCACCTGGTTCTTCTCATCCTAGGAGATGGGTCAACGAATAAAAGATTCAAGTAATGCACCAGGAAAAAGCTTATCAAGGTGAGCATGCAATAGGTTCATTTTACAAGCCCATGAAAATGTTCTCTCATTAATCTCATCGTCAGTTAGTTTATGCCTCTTCTACAAGGTCTCCACCGTTTCTAATTCCAACAAGACAAGCTAGAACAAATGAATTAGTTGAGTAATAAGATATGATATATGAGAATGAGAATATATAAATGTTAAATAATAAAAATCAAATCTTATTACTCAACAGGAAGAACGAAACTGCATATTAAAAAGTACATTCATATATTAGTCTGCTCAATAGCCATTTCTTTTAAATTATATCTCTTCAAGGTTACCACCGTATTTAGAAGATATAGCGTTCATATTCACCTCTTTCTCAACTTCATCATCTACCTTTACTTTTTTTTTACTATGTAGCTCAAAAGCCATTTAAATCTTATGTTTATGTAGCTCAATAGCCATTTCTCAGAGTCTGGTTTTTTCTATGGAACTTCAGTTCCATCATCATCATCCTTGCCTTCAACCACAGAGAGTTATTTACTATGTTCCTCAACTACTACACTAGTTGTTTGGTCTGCACTCATCTGTAAATAAACATACTACAAATCAGATATAAATGATAACTACAAATGATAAGAGTAATACAATAAATGGTAAAATAATCAGATACGAATGATAAGTTACCACAAAATAAATGACTAATAACACCAATATTTGTTAAGTACCTCCTTAGCTTCATGAACATCTTCCTGGACCACTACTTTAGTTGTGGGTTATTTTGCACCTATCTGCAAATACAAATGATAAGATGGAGACAACAAATGGTAAAATAATAATAAAAATTATAAAGGTACAATAAAACAGAACAACAATTGGACCAATGTTTGTTTAATACCTCATTGGCTTCATGAACATTTTTTTCTTTAGTTGTTTACTCTACATCCATCTGTAAATGATAGATCCAGCAAATAGTAAAATTATATAAAACAAATGGCAATGTAGAACAACACAAATTATATGATATATACATCTACCACATTTGCTTGGTCTGCACTCTCATTAGTATGTATACCAAAAGGTAAAGAAGAAACAAATTAAAAATTGTAAGGATAGGTCAACAAAAGTTATTTAAATACCTCCTTGGCTTCTTCTACTACATCTTTTTTTTTCAACATCTACTTGGATCACTACAGTTGTTTATTCTGCATTCATCTGTAAAATAAGATAGATACAACAAATGAAAAGATAGATGCAACAAATGGTTAAATTGAATGAACAAATGATAGGGTAGCACAAAACAAATGATATGTTAAATACCTTATTGGCTACATTAACATCTTTAGCTTTCTCAAAATCATCTATTTCTCTAGATTCTTGCAGAATCTCTTCGATAGTTTCTTGGTCTGTACCTTCCATAGTCTATACAACAAATGGTAAAGATAGAAATAAATAAATAAAAATGTTAAGGACTGCATTCACAAATGTTATAGATAGCTCAAAACAAATATTAGATAAATACCTCATTAGCTTCCTCTTCTTGAACACCTTTAGGTTCTTCTTCTGTACCATTCTGTAAATTCACAAACTACAAATAAAATGGCAAACAAATGAAAAACAATCACAAAAAGTGGAAATAAAAATGTAAACAAAATGATAAGGTTGCAAACAAATGATATCTTTTCATGGTTACCACCATATTCAGAAGATATAGCGTTCATATTCACCTCTTTCTTAACTTCATCACCTACCATTTTGTTCCCTCTACTCCCTCTCTGGGGGAAACTTTTATCTGATAAGTACCATGTAAACAAATGATAAAACCAACTAAATGAGATGATAAAATCTACACGAAGAAATGATTAAAAATATGTTGATTAAAGAGTATTGGAACCAGCTCAAACAAATTTTCTTGAGTTGATAGAATTTCATCAGACTTAGGATTTGGCCTTGTCACCGGTCTCCCCCTTGGCCCTCTATTACGCTTAATTTCCTTGGGGATTAAGGACTTCAAAACGATCAGTAGGACATCATCAAATTGTTCATCAGTGATAGTTTTTTTCTTGATGCCCTCAGCCAGAACATCAGTTTATTGAGCCTTCTTGTTCCTCTAGTTGGCATTGGTCTTTTTGATGTATTTTTTCCCATCAAATTTATCCCTCGCCTTCTCAACTTCTTCCCTTTCTCTTTCTCTCTTACTTTTTTTTTTCTTCTCTTCAAGTTTTAGATTCTTTTGTTGTACCTCTTTTTGCCATGTACCTTCTGGAAATGAAACTTAATAATGACAAAAATGCTTTGACATCGAACAAATGACAATAAGAAAGAAATAAATGAAAAGAAGCAACAAAAAAAGAAAATGATGTAAAAATTAAGGGAAGTTTACTATGGTATCTTTCAGAAGTTCTTGTTGCATGTCAGTCTCCGACGGCTCCAAATTAAGCTAATACCACCAACTTGGGATTAGCAAAAAACTTTTTAAACATCATAATTTGATACTGCCTAAAGGATGTCATCCTCCATCCTTATAGCTTAGGGAACAAATATTTGATTGCCTAAACTCTAGGGAACATTAGGTCAGGAATACAAAGGAGAGCCCATATCATCAATACTACATATCTACAGTAATAAAACTTTCTCTAATTTTTTATGATCGGTCAATCGATATTCGTCAAACTCCACTATTTGACTCAACAAAAAATAATAGACTTGCTGGCCCAAGGGAAATTTGTTAAACTTCTCTAGATTATCTTCCAAATCAACATACTTCACCTCTACGTTTCTCCCCTTGCTCGGGAGAACAAAAGATAACTGAAAGTTTAGCAAATTTAATTGAAGAACATCGTCTGCAAAATAAAACTATAAAACCATCAAGAATGGGAAACAAATGACAATGACTAATATAAACTAATGATAACAACATAAAAGTTCAATCCTAAGACATCATTAACAAATGACAAAATAATTGGAAGCCAATGACAAGTCTAAAGTAATGAAAAGAACTCTAGAAAATAATGATAAATCAATTGCAACAAATGACAAATAATGATAACAACAGGGTGAGAAATACAATTCAAAGAAATGATAAAATGTACCCAACAAATGCCAAATTAGAATCTTACCATGATGCCTTTCTAATTTTGCCTATAATGATAACAGCAGGGTGACAAAAACAATACAAAAAAAAGAAGATAAAATAGAGCCAACAAATGACAAACTGGAATCTTACCATGATGTCTTTCCGATTTTGCCTATTTTAGAGTTGCATCGATTTCCTTGAACCCATATGTAGTAGCCTACTCGCAGCCTTCCAACAAGAATCAAATACTCGTAGGCTACATTGAAGCCTACCTAAAGACTCGAAGTCTAGCATGACTAACAAGGAATTCTACAAAGCTTTTTAAGATTAATCAAACAATCGAAGGCATCATCAAAGCTAACTACCATAGTCGAAGCCGAAGACAGATGGCCAGCACCAGAAATCAGTACCAGTACCCGAGAGGCTTCAACCATAGTAATACATGGTCGAAGGTAGACACACCTGACAGCCAGCCCACCAGACAGAACAGTAAAAATAAGCCACCAAACAACTACAGTGTCAAAACTGACTCCACGTACAGAGCAACTTTCCCAAAGGATATGCATGTAATTTGACTTCTCATAGTGACTCACCCCTTTCCTATCACCTATAAATAGGAGGGAGGAGACACTATAAAAGGGGCTAGAAAGCTGCCCCTTCTACCTCCTTGACAATTATCTTCAAATACTCTATAACCTTCACCTAACTCGAATCATCTTCTAATTCGATTTATAACATCATCCATTCAAATCCTCGCTAGAGTTCGTGGAGAACCCAATTCAAGAACTCCATACAAGTATATTAGCACACTAAACTAGTTGTTTATAGTCTTGTATATTTGCCAAACCCCCTAGCCGAGGGTAACCTTCAAGGTGTAAGAGCCAAGTTTCCCCTCTACGAAACAAGGCCCCTACATTTGGCACCATATGTGCTATACCCACCATTTCTAATCCCTTTTTCTTCTACCCTATAACCATATCCAATGGCCCCTACCCTTCGCTCAGCCTCTTCCATTGTCGGTAATTCTATTGATGGCATCGCCGCCCAACTTGCCATCATTAGCCAACAATTTGCTCAAGGCGAGGAGCACCACACCAACCAGTTACGTATTTAGTGTAAGGATAGACAACAAGAACTCGAGGCAGAATAGCAACGCCGTTTAGACGATAATGACCACCAAAATCGAGTATTGGATGAACTGCGTAATACGGTTCGCAAACTTCAACATGTTCACACTCTAGACCCCCCTACATGTTCTCGAGTGCCTACCCCCCTCATGCGTCTTTGCCTGTTCACGACTCGGGCTCCACCCCCAAATCGAGGTCCCATCGACCCACCTCGGTGCTGAGGGTGCTCCCGCCGCTTCACGCACCGGCTCGATCCATAATGGTATCCTTGCTACAGAGGACTCCTCTTATTCTGTACTTCGCACTTCTCGCCACCCCACACGGCGCCCTGCTCGGGAGCGCCTTGGCGAATGGAGCATTAAACATACCCCAAACCCGTGGACTTATCACCCTCAACCTCCGTGTTCTCCCCCTCATCCTGTCTACCTTATACAGTAGGAACTCGATAAAAAAATTGATGTCGCGATTCACATCAGCGCGATCCCCACACCGAACTCCTAGAGTCTGCTAAACAACCCCATCTGCCCCAAGCTCCTCCCTGTCGAGGTACCTCCAAATTTCCATACCCCAAAATTCCGTAAATACCGCAATACCGACCCCCAATCTCATGTCCTCGAGTTCCAAAATGCTTTAAGTCTGTATTCTACAGCCGACCACATCTTGTGTCGCATGTTCCCTACCATTCTCACTAACAGCCCTTTCAAATGGTACCACAGTCTCCCTAATGGCTCCATCTAAAGTTTTGAACAACTGTCAAACCTTTTCATCTCCCAGATCACTTTTAATAAAGATCGTGAGGTCCAAGTCGATGCCCTCTTCAACTACCGTAAATCACCCAACGAAAAGCTAGAAACTTTCACCAAGCATTTTCTCGATAAATCACGCAAAGTCAAAAACCTTGACTGTGAGAATGTCATTCTCGCGTACTCTGCCAGACCATAGCCGTGTTAATGAGTATATTGTACTCCAAAATCTATGAACACTCAAGGAGATGCTATCCAAGGTTAACGGGTACATCGGCCTCGAACCTCTCCGCGAAGATAATCACCAGGGACAAGCTTCGACCACCAACTACAGTAAACCTCGACCATCGACTACACCCATGGTCGCTCCCATTTTACAAGAGAATGACAGCCGCAAGCGCCCAAACTTATATGCTCAGACTTCTTAACCTCGCAAAAAATGGCCCATACCGTCCTACGGAAATTCACTACCCCCATCAGCACCCTTCTCACACACATCCAGGCCGATTTTATCAGGCGCACTCCCTTCCCCATCAAGGTCTGAAAGGATGAGCCCTACTGCCAAAATCACAAATACAACTGCCACCCCACAAGCAAATGTTATACTCTACAGCGAGAGCTGGAAATTATTTTTAAAGCTAGTCGTCTACATCAATATATTGCCGATCTCCCTAGCTATCTCGGCGGGTTGCACCTCAAGCTCTAACCCGCTCCAAATACCGACTCAGTCGAGGTCCATATTTTCTAACTCCTCCTCATCAAAGTTAATAACATAGACTGTGCTCATACTCGAAGCAAGCGCAAACGAGTGGAAGAATGTTATAAGCTTACTTACCAACATAAATTACCCATCCTCCTACCCGAATCTAGCTAACGCCTTCGTCCATAAGGTATATCATTTGTCGATTGTGACACTTCTCACGTCCGTTTCCTCTATTCCGATCCTTTGGTCATTATGATCAAGGTCGAGCATCTCATCTTACGCACGATACTCATCGATACGGGCAGTGCAGTAGATGTGCTCTTCCTCCAAACCGTCTGCCCCATGCAAAGAATCGGCCTTATTACACCAGCCAACGTCAAACTCAAAAGCTTTAACGATACTACCGAGGTCTCTATCGGTCGCCTTAGCCTCCCTGTCACCACCGGTCCAATTTCTATCTAAGCCAGTTTTCTTGTCATTGACAAGAAGTCTGAATATCTGGGTATTCTAGAGCATGATTGACTTTATGCCATGAACGCCATACCCTCTACCTTTTACCAGACCTTACGTTTCACTACCCCTTATAGAATGTGGAACATGAAAGGCTCTCAACGCCTCGCTCACTCCTGCGAGCACCCCGAGATCGACATTACCAGGAAGCTTGTTAAGCCATAGTAATCAATGCATTTCTCTCTCCCCATCAGTACCTTGAACCTTTCTACTATACTTGTCGAACCCACTATTTACATCGAACTCGACAGCCCTTGTCAATGCACGTTCATTGGCAGTATCTTGGATGAGGCCGAATGTCATGAACTTACAATATTTCTTCGAGCTAACAAAGATATCTTCACCTGGACCTTCCATGAGATGCCTAGCGTTGACCCTACCCAGGCATTCTATCGACTTGACCTCCTCCCCAAATCTACAGCGGTAAAAAAGAAAAAATGCACTTTAGCCCCACGGCTTCGAGAAGCAGTGAACCTCGAGGATTATAAACTCCTCACTGCTGGCTTCATCAAAGAAGTCAAGTATGATGACCAGATCTCAAGCATTGTTGTTGTCCCCATGAAGAATGGCAAGATCCAAATCTGCGTTGACTTTACCGATCTCAACCAGCATATGCCGAAAGATAGTTTTCCTCTCTCGATCATTTCCGTAGTTTTGGATGCTACAGCTGGCCATGAACGTTTATCTATGATGGACGCAGCTTCGGTTTACAATCAGGGACCCCTCCTCCCTGAGGACCAACTTAAAACTTCTTTTATTATTGAATAAGGGATGTATTATTTTAATGTGATGCCCTTCGGCCTCAAAAATACGGCTGGCACTCACCAGCATTTGGTTACCACTATGTTCAAACCTTTACTAGGCAAATCCGTCGAAGTTTATATCGATGATATCTTATGTAAAAGCCTCCAAAAGCATACCCATATACAAGACTTAACCAAAGTCTTCACGATACGTCATTCTTATAACATGAAATTAAACCCAGACAAATGCCAATTTGGCGTTTCATCTGACAAATTCTTGGGTCATCTTATTAGCAAACGACGCATCGAGATCGATCCCACACAAATTCGAGCACTCATCGATATGCCTTCACCTTGAACTAAGAAAGATGTTTAAAAGATCGCAGGAAAAATAGTATCCCTGAACCGATTTATCTTCAAATACTCTTACCGTTGTGCCTGACTTTTCTCCCTCTTACGCGACCAAGGCGCTCACAAAGCCAAAAAGAAAAACCCCGAAGATATTTGGATACCCGAATACGAACAGGCCTTCCTCAAACTCAAAACTTACCTCGGTTGACCACCTATCATAAGCACCCCCATCGAAGGCAAAATGCTCTTCTTATATCTCGTAGTTACCAACACATCTATTAGCTCAATCCTTATTCGACTCAAAACTGGTATTGAGAAACCCGTATACTTTATCAGCAAAACTTTGACACCCGCCGAAATACGACATCACTTTCAAAAAATAGATATCTTAAAAGGGTCAGGCAGTCGTTGATTTCTTTGCCGACTTCCCAGTCGAGGGCATCGATTGGGAAGAACATGAAGGTGATTTACCCGAAGATTTGCCCGAACAGAGTGACCCTTGGAACCCTAACACGGGCTGACGTCTCTTTACTCATAGATTTGCTAGACTTAATGGTTCTAGGATAGGTATTGCCCTGGTTACTCCTTCCAATGACCGAATCGAAAAGGCCGCCAAATTAAATTTTGAATGTTCCAAAAATGAGGCCGAATACGAAGCTTTGATACATGGTCTCGATCTCGCTCTCAAACTTGGTGTTCCCAAACTAGCAGTATTTACTGATTCCCAGCTTGTTCAGCGATAGTTCACCGATAAAAACTAGGCAAACAGTCGCATGGTTGAGAATGCAACACTTCTCCGCCTGCGCATGGATCGTTTCCCTGAGAAATCCTCAATTAGACATTACCCTCGAGGCAAAAACAGACATGTTGACGCCCTCGTCTACATTGCAGCCATGTTAGGCCAGTCCAAATCTCAAATACTCAATATTGAATTACTCGGGCCCCCATGTATCGACCAGATGGAAATCAATGCCATCAATACTGGGGGCGAGAGTCTCGATCCCAAAGATTGGCGTACACCCTTCCTTGCATACTCCAATAATTTTACTTTATCCGACGACCCCAAAGCCAAACGCTCCTTACTGGAATACTATCGACGGTACACCATTTTAAAAGACAGTCTATACTGCAAATCCCCAAGCGGTGTACACATCCCATACATATCCCTACGCGAAGCAATAACCTTACTTACTAAACTCCACGAGGGTGACTGCAGGTCTTACACTGCCGGTCGGTCCATGGCTCTCTGAGCAATCACCCAAGGTTTATTCTGGACAAACCTGAAGAAGCATGCCGAAGAATATGCGAAGCACTGTAACAAATGCCAACGTCATGCCCATGATATTCGAAGGCCCTCACAAGAACTCCATTACAGCCAAGTTACTTGGCCATTTAAGCGATGGGCCATTAATCTAGTAGGACCTTTCCCTAAAGCTTCGGGTAACAGAGAACACATTTTAGTCGTCACGGATTATTTTACCAAATGGGTCAAAGCCGTGCCTTTATGTCGAACCAGGGAAGAAGAAATCACCAAGTTCATCTGGGAGAATATTATCACTCGCTTTGGCTGCCCACATATGATTCGATGCAACAATGGTCTGCAATTCATAGGGAACAAGGTCCGCAATTTCCTCAATAAGTACAACATTATCCTCTCCCCTTCTACCCCCTACTACCTGCAGGGAAATGGTCAGGTCGAAATAATCAGCAATACTATAGTCGATGGTCTTAGAAAATGCGTTAATAAGAAGACGGGCCGGTGGGCTCAAGAATTACAACATATACTCTGGGCCTACCGCACCAAACCAAGAAAGGCAGCGAGTTGTACTCCTCTCCTCCTAGCCTATGGTACCGAAGCTGTGCTACTTACTCTGTTCGTGGTGCCCACACGCGACCCCGATCTTCCTGACGAAGATAATAAATTCGAACTTGGGTGCAATATGTTATGGATCGATGAAACCAGAAACCGAGCCATAGCAAACCTTGGACATTATTAGATATCTCTCCAAAAGTCATACAACAAAAGGGTTTGACCATGAAGCTTCGATATTGGAGATTTAGTACTTCGATGAGTCACACCGTCTTCGAAGCCTCGCAATGCCGGCAAGTTAGCCAAATTCTGGGAAGGACCCTATGTCGTGTATGACAAAACTAACAAAGGATCATATTATTTGATGACAAAAGCTGAGGAGCCTCTACCCAACCCTTAGAACAATATGTAATTAGTCTCATAAAGTAGGCCGCGGATACCACCTTTCACTACTAATGTAAATACAATATAATCAATAAACATATTTTTCTCCTCTGGGCTTTATTTCATATCTCCTGCGAACTTCTTGATTTGGGCAAACCTAAGTATCATGTCAACCCTTCGACCCAAGTGATACTTGAGGGTGACCTCGAAGTTTTTCAAGGTTCCAATTTGGGCACACCAGCATAGCATGAATGGTCGATAGGCCGGACACTCGGGGATGCATTGGGCCCGACCATATAATGCTTCATCTAGGCTCAAACCCGTGGCTAGAAATACCCGGGGCCGACCTTCAGAGTCCTGTGAACTTCTTGATTTGGGCAAACTTAAGTATCATGTCAACCCTTCAACCCGACTAATACTTGGGAGTGACCTTAAAGTTTTTTAAGGTTTCAATTCAAGCAGACCCATCTGGGCATGAATGGTCGGCAGACCGGACACTCGGGGATGCATTGAGGCCGACCATATAATGCTTCGTCTAGGCTCAAACCTGCAACTAGAAATATGTGGGGGCGACCTTTGAAGTCTTACGAACTTCTGGATTTGGACAAACCTAAGTATCATGTCAGCCCGTTGACCCGACTGATACTTGGGGGCGACCTTAAAGTTTTTAAGTTTTCAATTTGGGCATACTCGAGTGGCATGAATGGTTAATAGACCGGAGACTCGGGGATGCATTGGGGCCGACCATATAATGCTTTAACTAGGCTTAAACCCGCGACTAGAAATACCTGGGGACGACCTTCGAAGTCTGGCGTATTCTCTACTTAAATTTTCACCCAGAGATACCAACATACAGATATACCAGCAAGTCAAGTCAAATACATACCAACAAGTCAAATTCGAATACATTACACATTGTTCATCTCTACCTATCAAACACACCAAAGCAAAAAAAAAGGAGTTTATTACAGACGATAAAAGCCAGACAAAGTACCTTCTCCAAACAACATACTCACACAGGGTTAGCCGCATTCTTCGTAGTCACTCTTTCTCCACCAAGGCCTTCTACAATAGCACCACCACCTTTGACAGCAGGATCCATTCTAGCAGCATCACCACCACCTTCGAGAACAGGATCCACTTTTGTATCACTAACACCACCACTATCTTTGATCGCGGGATCCACTCTAGCACCTCTACCTACAGGGTCCACTTCTACCCCTTTTGTATGTACAATATCTTTAATAGCAGGCTCCACTATTGGCAGATATAGTTTGAAGGTCTCTAGATCATATCCCAACCCATCTATAAATATCTTCAGGGCTGTGGTCACGTCACACTCCTGGTCGTACTTCACCTGGAAACGAGCATGATTGTTCAGCAGCTACTTTTCCTTACTGGCCAGCTTTGCCTCTAGTACTGCTACCCTCTGGTCATAATTGGCGATCGTAGCTTGGGTTTCCCTCGCAGTATCAGCTCGAATCTGTAGCTGTTATTGTTCTAGCACACCAACCCGGGTCTTCAGCGATAGAATGGTACCCAGCGTGAGCTCATGCCTGTCCCTTGCCTTCTTCAGCCTTTTACTCGATACCTTTTGTTCTTTGGTAAACGATATCATCCAAGCATTCTTCTACACGAATCACGAATACTCGACTAATTAGCAGTTTCCGAAGCATAATTTCACCTTCAAAACTCCAAAAACACTTACCTACTGCAGAAACTTGCCAGCTTGCTGCCTTGCTTCTTCTAGGTTAGTGACGCAGATAGTTATCATTGACTCGACCATTACTCGAACATTCTCCTCCTGTTTAACCGCGAATCAACTAGCCTCGCCTAGGTCATCCCCGTCGGCCATCTCCTCACGATTCCTCTTTCGCCCTGTTGTCTTCGATTGATGGGTTGTCGAGCCTTCATCAGAGGTTTTGGCTTTGCCTTTGTTGGTTTATCGAGGTACTTTGGGAATAGCCTCGAGCATGCTCAATCGCGTCCTTCCCTGTCCACCTTGCCAAGCCCTCGGCACAAAGCTAGATTTTTGAGTCAGATTGTCGTAATCCATCTCACCTGCCCTCATCGAGGTACCTCCATATTTTCACCTCCTCGATGGCCCAACGACAACAGGAACGTTTCTCAGTAACGTGTCCATCTTCTTTCATCTTTTTCTAACAATACCCAACTTTTGAAATACCTTATTCACCCACTCTTCACTCTGCTTGATAAGATTATCAATATAAGTCCTCGGGCTCTTCAATTCATTATTGGTGGGATCTGCAAAAACAACGAAGAAAAGAGCAAAAGTTTATTCAGCCACACATTCAATATACTTCGACTACTAACTTACTTGATTTGAACAACCTATTCTTCAGCCTCAATTTCACCTACCCCTGAGCATTCTCATATCCCCCTTTCAACACCACCAAATTTTTATCCCACCCGCGCCCAGTCAAACACAGGTCAAATAACCACGGTTTGTCTGAATGATACTGAATGTGATATGTCCATACTTTCTTATTAGATTTCCTCGAATAGAACGACATTACGTCGAACCACTCGATCAAAAACCTCCATTAACGCTTCAACTTCACATTCATCCCTTCGACCACCCTCACCATTTCATAAAAGTTGCCATTCATCTGACATGGGGCCACATCCCAGAAGTTCAACACCTATTTAACCAGCCTTCAAAGAGGTAGTTGTATTCCTAAACAAATTTGGCCTCTGAACGCCATAATTCCCTCCTGAGAGGAATCACTAAATAAATATTCGGCCCTTAATGGCACCAGTATAATACCCACCTTTGCCAACCCATGTTTTGCCATGAACCGATCCAGCCTCGCATTTTCCTAAGGTGAGACCGGCCCCACAATTATCGCCTCCTCATCCGTATCTTCTTTACTATCACTCTCCTCATCTTCCCCTTCGTCCCGCTAATCACCCAAAGGTTCGACGTCACCTTCGTCGCCCCTTTCTTATCCTTCTTCTCTCTCCTTATTTTCTTCTTCGCCACTCTCTCTGGCTATTCGAGCCCTACGACGGCTCCTAGTTGATGTTCCAACACCTGGCACTGCTAAAACCAATGGGGCATATATTGCAATTTCCAACTCTTTCACATTATTGCTCTCATCCCCTCGACATCGACCAAATATACTCAGCTCGTTTACTTCATCCTCATCCTCATCTACCAGCCTCATCATCAAAGCTTGAGGGGTACGCATTATACCCTACAGAAGAAGAGGATTGATATTAGCTCGAGATATTCGAGTATCAAGGGTCGTTTCCATATTGTTATATTACCTACCCTCACTACTCGGCTGACCAACGACTGAATATTTGATTACTACCTCCTTGACTCTCCAAACTCAAACCACTTTGCCGAATATCCCTGCCTCGTCTATTACCTCCTACCTCAGTTCCGCCATTACCGGCGTCCCAGCAAATACATACTCTACCCCCACCGCAAAAGCAAAAAAAAATGCCGAGAAGAAACAACAAAGAGGAAATAGTTATTTTTCCCAGGAGTTCCAAAGAAACAACAAAGAGGAAATAACTATTTTCCCGGTGTCTCCTGCTTCCTCCCCTACAACAAGCTTATAATCCACAATACGATTGAGAAGCTTTAGTTAGCTGAAAAGTACGAAGAATACCAATTGATTGGGAAAATAAAAGCTTTAATTGCTTTAAAACGAAGTAATTACAATAAATCACTCCAAAACCCTAGGCTCTTCCTCAAAACTCTTTCTAGATCTAACATAAGAAAAGAAAATAACCTAAGTTCCCTTTATATACTTGGGAACTCAAAAATCATAAAAGAACGGATCCTGAGGCAAAACAACGCCTGAGAATCAAAAATACCACCAAAGTCGTTCGAACGACTTTATGCCTAATTGGTCTAAAACCCTAGAAAGTTATCAACTCGTTCGAACAAAATCTCAACTCGTTCGAACAAAATATGGGTCTGGGCCAAAATTCCAGTGAGTATAAAAAAGGTCGTTCGAACGACTTTAATAAAAACTCAAACGTTCCTAGATCTTCCTGGAGCATGGCTCCCCCCTTTAGAAGCCTTGAGCTTCTGCTCAAGCTGGAACTGGAGAGGTGGGAATGCGGCACTACCCATGTCCCTGCTATACCACTTTGACTTACTAGGTACCTGACCCTTCTTCCCAACTCGGAACGACTCAATACAACTACATGTCTTGCCTGGCAGCAACTTTCGGCGAAACACACTACGCCCCTTAGAAACATCATATCCTGCAACATATCCTGACATAACAAAATGTTGTATCTGCATAGAAACCAACATAGCGGAAGTAGTTGGTAATGGGGGTCGAGATAACCTATCAGCCAATTTCTTGTCCACTTCCTTCTTATACTGTATAATCAAGAGAAATTGTTAGAGATACAACAGCCCCTTCATCTGGCGAGCTTGTTGTAGCTTGGACTGTGTAGCTAAAAACTAGAATAGTTTGTGATTAGTATGTACCACAACCTCCTCTTGCAACGCCCCCATGTCGGGTGGTTGCCTATAAGACATTGTCATAGGAGACAGCACTCTTGCCAACGTACCCTCCTAAACCGGTCGAACCAATAATACAAACTTACCACTCGTATTAACCAACCGCTTCACCCGAGTCACCGTTACTAAATTAGACGTAGTGACATGCTCCTGACAAGCATTGATATGGAACTCTTTTCCCTCTTTCACAAGACAATACTTGCGAGCTCTACTGTAATGAATCGCATCTCAGTCCCAAAGATAAGGGCTACCCAAGATGACCTGACACACATCCAAAGGAACCACCTCATATGTCACCTCGTCAATAAACCTTCAGTGATCGCAAACTTGAATGCACACTGCTTCATGATCATCAAATCTGCATCTTTCTGAATCCACCCCAAACCATACGGCTTAGGATGAGCTGTAGTCGTCAAACCCATCTTCTTCACCAACGACTCATAAATCAAATTTTTCTGATTGCCCGGATCAACAATGGCCTCAACTAAGCTCTTTTTTACCTGAATACTGACATGAAAAAGTTCTTCCCGACTCTCCTCCTCAGTAGCCAAATTCCGCTGAAACATAAGAGTAAGCTTAGGATTCGGTTTATCTAAATCCGGGAGGTCAACAACCTCTGCGGCTAGTGTATATCTTTCTTTCTTGCTCTTCTTCTCCTTTGGCCTAAGCTCCAGGTGAAGTTTACAACAATAATAAAAAAATATGCCCACTTGCCTTACAATGAGTGTAATGAAACTCATTGGACAAAAACCCCTCTCCTTTGGCCTCTCTCTTATGCTCGTGTTTCCAACTAGACTTGTACCCCGGCTTGATCTTGTCATCTTCTTTGTCACTATTTAAGTACTTGCCTTCAATGGAAATTGCCTTCAGGGTAGGGTCTTCGATATTGGCCACAGTAAAGAGCTTCAACTCTCTCCTAATGGACTTCCACAAACCCCCCGTGTACTTCATGAACACCTCATACTCGTCCACATCAATGTCCAAAACCAAAGCTTGGTTATGAAATGCCGTAGTGTACTCCTGTACGGAGTGCTCAAACTTTTGGCGTAAATTGTGCCATGAATACCATCTCTCTTGCTTATACCCAATCAGATAAAATTGTTTTCGCACTAAAACCTTGAATTATTTCCATCCCAAATCTTTTACATCGTGGCATTTTCGATAAGATTTCTACTACGTGAGTGCATAACTTGTAAATTTCAATGTAGCAAAGCATATTTGCTGAGCATTGGAGAATTCATAAATGGAAAAATAAGTTTCTAACCTATCTAAACAATCATCCAACTTCTCAGCATCGATCGAACCGTCGAATACCAGAATTTTAATCTTAAAATTGATACGAAGATTACGAATAGGATTCGATGACTTACCAATACCCGATCGCTCCTTGTCGGATTCGGCCTTACTAGAATTACTATCGATCTCCACAAAATCGTCGTCTCCATCCACCTTCATAACCCCTTTCTTCTTCGAGCAGCCTCGTTGTTTTGCGGTAGCGGAATCCTTCGCGAGATTTGTGAGACGCAATTGTTCTACTAACTCCCTTACAGTAGAAGTTAGATTAGAAACTGTCGCTTCCAAAGTCGCGAGTTGATCGTTGGAATTGCCCATCTCCAAATCATCTTTCTTCTTCAAATTAGGTTTGCGATGAATCGTCAACGGACTCACTAGTTTCTCCTTCGTTTGCTTGAGGCGGTTACGTGTAGAGACCATAAACCACAATCAACCCCGAGATAATCGCAACTGAAAAACTATTACCACTTAATCCACAATACGATTGAGAAGCTTTAGTTAACATAAAAGTACGAAAAACAACAATTGATTGGGAAAATAAAGCCTCTATTGCTTAAAAATAAAGTAATTACAATGAATCACTCCAAAACCCTAGGCTCTTCCTCAGAACTCTTTCCAGATCTAACATAAGAAAAGAAAATAACATAAGTTCCTTTATATACTTGGGAACTCGAAAATCATAAAAGAACGGATCTCAAGGAAAAATAATGCCTGAGAATAAAAAACACCGCCAAAGTCAATCAAACGAACTAGGGTGTCGTTTGAACGACTTTATGCCTAATTGGTCTAAAACCCTAGAAAGTTGTCAACTCATTCGAACGAAATCTCAACTCGTTCAAACAAAATATGGCTCTGGCCCAAAATTCCAGTGAGTATGTAAAAGGTCGTTCAAACAAGTTTGAAAGTCATTCGAACAAATCTCAACCTCATTCAAACAAATTTAATAAAAGCTCAAACGTTCCTAGATCCCCCTGGATTAGTTTAGTAGCAACAATGGTTATTTTTTCTTTTCTTTCTCTCTCTCAGTTTGCTTGAAAAGAGTGCATCTCTTTTTTTCTTACCACTTTAAATGCAACCCAAGAAAAAACTACTTCGGTTTCCCCCCCTACCCCCCCCCCCCCCCCCCCTCTCACCCCATTTTCAGGCATTATATGTTTTTCCTAGAATGCCCCTACTTACACCCATTTGTGCATAACACACTTACCCCAGTTTAAGCCTTTTCCTGACTCTCACGAACCTTCTGACACACTGCCCCATGAACGGTATCACCCCTGACACCTCTGATATTTCGGCTGTTAGCCTTTACAGTCAAAGTATCCCATTCATTCATTTTCGAGCCATCGTATACATCCAAGCGTAATCGTACCTTCAACCACAATCGCTCTAGCCATCATATACTTTTCGTTCTAATCAAAGTCCCAAATTTGATTACCATTACTACTTGTTTTTTACTACCCAAGTCCGAGGTTCGAACATTAAACCGTGCCTACATTATCATCGTCTACATTACCCATATTGATATGTTACAACACGTAAATAACCACATCCTTGTTTCATTCAAAAAATACGCAAGAATAAATCAACAACAACAACAAAAGAACATACAGTGACATCACCAACAACGACAACACCCACTCTACATCCCTCCCACAATATCAAAAAATGCCCCTATTTACATGCGAGGCAATTCTTCTAGTACACCACATAAACCTTGGCTGCCTTAGCCACGCTCTTGGCTTCCACCAATTGCTCCGCCAGACTCTACAGCAAGTACGACCGTTGCGTTACATTAGGGCCCAACCATTACATTACCCCCCACCAGTGCGCGAACGGCTGCCGATAGATCTCTTCCACTAGGTCCAGCTCTACCAGGTTCGGTATATGCACATCTAAGCCTACATCCCCAAAGTACTGTTGCTTTAGAACCCGAACCTTTTCACGAGTACGTTGATTTTTTTCCTCCAATTTCTTCTGGTAGCGCATATTTGGGGTAGGTTCCATTACTGTTCTAAACATAGAGGAAGATAAAGAGTGCTTGAAATTTTCCCCCCAACAACCCCTATTTATACCTTGATTAAGGAGCATTAATTACCCCCCTTAATCAGCAATTACATTAATTACTCTCCACAAAACTGCCCACATTCACACCAGTCAACTTTTCAACTTCCCATGCCTAATAGTTTTTTTCAGCACGCGCCATCTACAATAATTTCTAAGGCCCCTGCCGAGAGGGGGCGAATGTAGTAGCCTACTCACAGCCTTCCAACACCAGTCGAATACTCGAAGGCTACATCGAAGCCTACCTAGAGACTCGAAGTTCAGCAAGACTAGCAACAAATTCTACAAAACTTTCTGAGATTAATCGAAGGCATCATCGAGCTAACTACCATAGTCAAAGCCGAAGACAGACGGTCAACACCAAAACTCAGTACCAGTACCAGAGAGGCTTCAACCATAATAATGCATGGTCGAAGGCAGACACACCTGACAGCCAGCTCACCAGACAGAATAGTAAAAATGAGCCGCCAGACAACTACAGTATCAGAACCAATTCTACGTACAGAACAGCTGTCCCAAAGGATATACATGTAATCTGACCTCCCATAGTAACTCACCCCCTTTCCTATCTCCTATAAATAGGAGGGAGGAGACACTATGAAGGGGTTTGAAAAACTTCCCCTTCAACCTCCTTGACGATAATCTTCGAATACTCTGTAACCTTCACCTAACTCGCATCACCTTCTAATTCTATATATAACATCATCCATTCAAATCCTCGCTAGAGGTCATGGATAGCCTAATTCAAGGACTCCACGCAAGTATATTAGCACACTAAACTAATTGTTTATAGTCTTGTATATTTTCCAAACACCCTAGCTGAGGGGTAACCTTCAAGGCGTAAGAGCCAAGTTTCCCCTCTACAAAACAAGGCCCCTACACCATAAGTTTTCTTCCTCTTGGGGAAGCGCCTATTCCTGAACTTTGTGACATGCTCAAGATCAACAAATGCGAAATCTTTATGAATATGAGAAACACGAAGCCCCAAAATCAGACAAACAAGAATGGGTTTCATCTGAATTATCGTCCCCCCAAATTTTAACTTTATATTACCGAGATGAGAATTAAATATTTCTACAACAAACATCGACATAGTCGCTATTGGATCAATCAATAGTAATGGTGCAAAACAGGTGGTATGAAGAGCACCATTCTCCTCCTCGGGCAGAGCTCTTAACATTTTGCTCAGCCCCAAATCTGTACACTAAGATATATAATTTTTAGCATTGGTTGGCTTATTCTCTCCACCCTCCTACGTTTGGTTCTCCTCATTATACTGTTCATACACCTATTTATCTGACTTTATCATTGCGAATCAAGTGACTAAAAGGAAAAGAAAGAAAAAAGCTCGACTTTCATCAAATACTTAGTAAGCAGTAATAAGACAACAACACAATTTCCCCAAAGTACAACCAGACTGAAATCACACACAACAGAGAGAGAGAGAAAAAAAAAACAAAAACAAAATAACGATTGAAAGGAAAAAAAAACTGTTGTCGCCTGGGACGATTGCAATCAGTCGTGTGATTAAAAGAAACTGCAACATAGGCCATTTTTGACGTTATAAACTATTTATATCTCCCCGTGTGAATCGCACATGTGATACCATAATCCTGCCTCTCAAATAAATGACAAATAATATCTTAATAGTGACAGAGTTTTGGCTTGCATATGGCTATTTGTTTAAAGGCATGACACGTTTCGAAATTTTAATGACACGTGTACATTAACGAATTAAATTTGTACACGTGTCGTGATATATTATTTTAAAATGAGATTTATCATTTTTTATTATTTCGGAAGTGATATTCGTAGTTGTGGAGCCCAACAGCTGTAATATATGAACTTCAATAGGGACAAAATTAGAATTTCATCTTGCTAGTATCGATTTTAGAATTTATTGTTCCTTGGATCCGATCTTGAAAAATTTGCATCTTCAAGTATTTAAATAGGTAATTTCCGTTATTTCTTTATTAACAATGCGCTAAATAAAAAGCTACCTACTTATTATAATTAGATATCACTATGTGCAGAACAGTCGACAACCTAGCTAATAAGATAATTAAACTTGCTAATGAGCAAGAACAAGAAACTCAAATTGGACAGAGTGGGTTCTTTGTTGCCTGCGGATAAAGATAAAAACAAAGAGAGTTTGGCTCATTGCAATAGCTATCATACATACTTAATAGGCCCATGCAGCCTAATCTAATTTTTATTGCGGACTGTTCAGATGTTGCAAAGCCAGCAAGCAACCAGCACAGCCGGCCTTGAGGGTGTGCCGTTACACATGGTCCCATAAAAACGGACCCATAATTATATATTGACAGCCCTTACAACATATGTTAATTATTTGGACCGAAACTAATTAATTGAGCTTCTAAAATAATTTGACAGCCCTCCATTAAGTAGTCTTGTTCACACTGTAATATATATCTTATCCTTCAATCTTGATTCATGAGGCTACAAATACTTCTAACCTTCACCTCTAAATTTAAGAAACCTTTTTTCTTCTTTTCTAAAAATGCCTTCTTCAACATCGAAAAGTGTTTTCGAGGACGGAAAGTATGTTGTTTCTCTTCTCCAAATCGATTCCAAGACCTGCGGTTCATGTACTTATTCACAATCTGATAAATTACCTCCTCCCAAACCACTTTTGGTTGCGACACCGTTGGCAAACGGAAAATATCCATTACTCATATTTCTCCATGGTTATCTTTTATTGAATTCTTTCTACTCTCAGCTTATCCAACACATTGCCTCTTATGGATACATTGTTATTGCTCCTCAGGTTAGTATATATTTCTACGGCTAGATTTCGTCATTGCAATATCCCAAGCTTGTATATGTGGGAATTAGTCCCTTTAATATTCGATGAACGGCCTTGTGTTATTACATTGATTAGAACCCTTTAATTTTTGACAACGCCCTTTAATATTTGACAACGGCCGTGAACACTTATTCTCCAATGCCCGTTAATCCCTACTATAAATCAACCCACCAAACTGTGGCACTAGGCTTACAATTGTAAAAATCTGTACTGTAAGGTTAATTTTTAGGTAAATAACTCGGCAATATTTCGAATAATCTGTAAATAAAGATGAAAATTTTGAAACTTTAAGCATGATTATGGCATAAAAATTGCCCCCAACAATTTTGCTGACTCTAATGTTTCTTATAACTGTAACAGTTATACAAAGTAGCTGGACCGGACACAAGTGACGAGATAAGCTCAACAGCGGCAATTACGGATTGGTTATCAGATGGACTACAGTATGTCCTTCCGCATCTTGTTCAACCAAATTTAAGCAAAATCGCACTTTCGGGGCATAGCCGGGGTGGGAAGGTAGCATTTGCACTCGCTAATACTTACACTAATATATCATTGAAGTTCTCTGCCTTGATGGGCATAGACCCAGTTGATGGCATGGCCAAAGGGAAACAAACCCCTCCCCGTGTTCTCACCTACACCCCTCGTTCTCTCAATCCCGGAGGCACTGCCATATTGGTAGTCGGATCAGGTTTGGGCGAAAAAAAGAAGAATATTTTGTTTCCTCCCTGTGCTCCCAAGGGAGTGAACCACGAAGATTTCTTCAACGAGTGTTCTCCACCCACGTGCTATTTTGTTGTTAAGGACTACGGTCATACGGATATGCTTGACGATGTTACTAACGGAATTAGAGGGCAAGCTACATATTGCACTTGTAAGAATGGGAAGGCGAGGGAACCAATGAGGAGGTTTGTTGGAGGCATAATGGTTGCTTTCATGAGGGCGTTTCTCGAAGATGATTATAGTGACTTGAATGCTATTAGGGACATGCAAGAAATCGCTCCCGTGGAACTTCAAACTGTTGAGTTTTTAACATGAGTATGGGAATGGTTGTGTGTTTAGGTATGAGACCATTACAGATAGAACTAAGCATTATTATCGTAATTATCAAGAGCCAAGTAGTACGTTAAAATGATTTAATTAGTCGAATAATAAGGAACAAAGCCATCCTCGTGATTGTGATAGAATGTGAGTTGATCTTCTTGATATGAGACCATGAAAGGCTTAAATGCTCCCTATTGAAGTTATATATACTGTATATGATGAACAATGATTATGTTGGGGGTGAACATGCGGAATACATCCCCACGCACAATTTGGTTTTATCTGTTATCCTCATGGCATACAAATAATCAACCAAGAAACTAGAAACACAATTAACATGCACACAAAACACAATATTTACCTAAGGTTCACCTTAAGGCTACTCCCCACCACTATGTAAGAAATCCACTATTCATCCATGTTCAATTACAAGCCCTCAAGAGATTCCAACGAACATGGAATTCTCTAATCTCATAATACTCTCACATAGATTTACAAGAGAGAAAAAAAAAAAAGATCCATCAAGAATCCAAAGATTACCTCAACAAAAAATCATGTTGCATACCTTCTTCTTGAAACCCTTCAATCCTTTCTCTTCATTGATTTCTCATCTTAGCAACCAATAGGTACTTCCCTTCTTACCATCAAATCCCAAGAGAACACCCTCCACCTTCTTCCTTGTAAAGACGAACTCTTTACAAGGTCTATCATAGAGGCTACATCTCTTATAGATTTCAAGTTTCTCATATAGAGACTTTTTATATTACATACTATATAAAGGCTTTTTAACTCACACAATGTAAGAGGCTTTGAACTCACACTCTATATTTATAGACTCTCGATTAGGTCATCAGCGAAGTACGCATCACGAGACAAACCATCGCCTTGGAGTATATCCCCTTCAAAACGAGCTTAACAAAACAAACACCGCGGTTTTCGTTCGAACAAAATACAGTTTCGTTCGAACGAAATACAGTTTTGTTCGAACGACATTAACGGAAAGATTTTTCATTCGAACAACTTTATGACTCGTTCGAACGACTTAGTCTATTTTGAGCCGTAACCTAACAAATTATTGAGAGTTTGCAAGTCTATAAGATTGCCATAAATGAAATTCTCTAATAATCATTGTATGTAGCACTAATCCATAAGCATATGTTGCCTACTTATGAGACTACCTCACAGCAAAACCTTTGCCTTGGAAGTGTTGGATGTACGACCCATCTCTGTCTCCTCAAAGCGGCCATTCCAATATGGCAGGATTAAGAGCTACAGACCAAGATTGAGGCCTTACTATTAAAAGTTTCTAAACAGACTTAACTAACTTCAACAACCTCTGTTATAACTATAAACAATTTTTGTTATTTGTAACTAGTCAGGGTTAGCGCTGGGGTAAGGCAACTAAGGCAGCTGCTTTAGGCCCCACATCGAGAAGGGCTAGAAAAAAAATTGGGTATATATTATCGATCTCAAAGTATTTCTCTCACAAAAATTGTCTTGTAATAAGTGGAGCCATAAAATAAAATATACAAACTAAAAATAATTTTTCAAAGTGGGACTCCTCTTTCTCTCTAACTCTATCCTCTCTTTCTCTCCCTCGGACTCTAGGTTTACTCCTCTTTAACTCTTTCTTGGGTAAAATTTCAAATCCTCTCATTTGGCTCTCTCAATTTTTGAAGACTCTATAATCAAATTCTGCAAATAATCTTTCGCAAACAAAGGTTTTCATTGATGGAGAGTTGCTAATAATGTGACATACTTTGATTAGTTTCTCAATCTCTCTACTAATTTGCAATATCAAAATTTAGAAACCCTAACTTTACTTCTCTAATGTGTAATTAAATAATTAATTGATGTTTATTTTAGTTCTTGAAGTAGATTGCGGTACTCGACTAACGAGCCTTACTGTTTGTCGTTATTACTTTGCCTTGCTTCTCATTGGATTTGTTTTGGATGATTGGACATCGGTACACTTGAAAACTTGACTACTATTAATTTAAATATTATGTTCTTCAATTCAATTTCGATTTAGTTGTTCCTAATTTTCAACTATTCTTGTGTTACTATGTATTATGTGCAATTTTGTTTTGGGGTTTTTGTTATTAAATTTAGTAATTTAGTTGTCTTAAGTTATAACTTTATCTACATTTGAATTGAGATTAACCTAATCGAAAAATTAATGCGAAGAACAAACAATTTGGCGGGAGAATTTTCATTGCTCAATGCTTTGATTTCAATTGAATTTATCTTCAAATCCTAAGTCTCTCTTACAGAACTTGGATCTTCTCTTTTTGCCTAGTCTTGCCCTTAAATGGAGGTTATAAGTTTCTAATTACAAAATATGACAAAAATGCCCTTTAAACGATCTAAAACAATGATAAGTCACGCCTCTGTTTGAACAGAACCATTCTCTGTTCGAACAGAACACACAAAACCCATTCTCTTCGAATAGAAGTAAAGTTTATTCCAATATAACTAGATCTGTTCGAATAGACCCAAAAGTCTATTTGAATAGACTATACAGACCAGTCTCTGTTCGAATAGAACAAATGTCTATTTCTAAAGGGGTTTAGTGTCTGGATCATCCTGGACCATAGGTAAATGTTTTAAGTCTAAGGCTAGAGAGTATTTTTTTCAAGACAATGCTAAAGCTTAAACAAAATTGTAGTGTTAACAATTCCAGTTACGGTTGCATATGTTGAATGAACGTTCTCAAAGTTGAAGTTGATTAAATCCTACCTCCGGTCAACAATGTCACAAGATAGATTGAATGGATTATATTTATTATCAATTGAATATGATATGGTGGTTAAAATTGAATATGAAAGCATCATTGAAATTTTTTTTGCTCAAAAACCAAGGAGAAAGATTCAAGCACGCCGACGTATTTAGTTTTTAGTGTGTTTTTTTTGTGATGTGTGTTATCTATAAATCACCAAGACCACTTTTTTCCCCCTCTAGAATTTAACTTTTGATTCGGTTATTTATTATAAAATTTACTGCCATATTTTGCTAAAAAAATGTAAAGTAATTTTTTAAGAAAATATACATAATGGGCACTATTTTATATGTCCTTTTCAGACAACCATAAACCTAGCACCGGCCGGCCCTAGTAACTTCCTCTGGATGTAATAATTGTAAACAGTTTCTGTTACAATATTAAACTATAATATGTTATATGTATATATTTAAATAGAGTTGTACCAGTTTAGATTAGTTAATGAAAATAAAATAATGTTTATCTGCCTCTTAAAGTCTTTATGGTATCAGAGCCTCAAACCAAGTGGTGATTGTAGGGGAGAAAAATATTAATATTTCAAGATTTTAATTATTACAAGTTTTACTGCTCTTTATATAACAGGGGTCACTAAACTACATCTATTACTAACCAATATGGGAGTAAAGGAGAAGTATATGTGTAGACACATTATATACTCCAACACTCCCCCTTACGTTGATATGAACATACTCGTATAAAGGTGGATGAAAATAAGAGAACAAATAGATAGTCTCTCATAAAGATATAATCACTCCCTCACTAATAAAAGAATTAAAGCTCCCCCTGATAAACCATATTTCAGTCTTCCCATTTGCAGTAGTTAAAACATTTCAAAGCTTTACACTTTACGGTGGCAGTAGTATCCGACTTGCCACTTTTCCCATACATGATTTCGTAACCAAAAGTTGAATAAATAGGCTGCAAAATGGCCTAATTCCGTAAGTTCGAGATGGTTTGGAATTAGCTCTTACACCAATGTTCCTGTGATAAAAACTAACATAAAATAAGAAATGATACATGTGATTTAACGCGGAAAACCTCTGAATAGGTAAAAAAAATGCGACCTCGAGTTGAAGGTTTTTTTAATAGTGATTTTTATTACTTGAGGCTGATATCTTATTACAAGTGATCTCTCGACTTAAAAATACTTGATCTTGTAAATAAGTTTTGTTATTTTGAGAATCTAGAAAATGTAGTTTTCTTGGTGATTTCTCATGTATTTTTCTGGTCTTTGTCTCTTCTAAACTTTTTCTTTATCAAGGCCTTCATCGTAGTTTTTTATCGTGCTGAAACACGTTCTCCAAACAATGTGGTTAGTGGCGGTTAACTGAGTAATTGTTGAGTTCGTGAGAGACAGGTGTTTTTTGACTTGTTCATGTTTTTCTGCTTGAGTTTGACCCACGCTTTTTATCAGTTCGTGGGGTAGGTGTAAATGCTGGCTGTTGATGTCACGTGTAGAATGCGCAAGTCTGATATAAAGGAATTTTGAACGGGAATTAGCTCAAATTAGGTTAGATCGAGGGATCGGTCCCTACAATCGGTCCCTTACAACTGAAGTCACAAGTGGCTTTGGTTGAGAAAGAATTCGTGGGTATATGGGTATTAGGGTTTTGAAAATAAAGGAAGTAATAATGTTGATTTGACTGCATGGAATATGCACATTTTTTATGGGAGTATGTTTGTGCATTAAATGATGATGGGAATATGATGGATGCGACGGTTAGGGTTTTGAGAGTTCCATCTGTATTGAATGATGACATTTGGGGAAACGTACCTACACATTGAATATCGAGGTCATATAAATAGTACCTATACCGAGGATTGTGGTAAAGTAAGCTGTTTGTTATAAAATTCTCTGGAAGTCTTATTGATGATGGTGAAGACCCAAAAAATGGTTTATGAAGAAGGGATCTCTGTTGAGATGCAAAAGTTGAAGTTGAGATATTTCGGCGATCAGTCTTTGGAGATGCCCATCCCTATTCCCGTTCCCGTTCTGGAAGAAGAAGCAGCTGAAGCTGAGGAAGATTTTTACTGTATGTGGAGATTCTATTGCGTTGTCTTAACAATCAAGCAACGTTGGAGGTACCTTCACATCCTTGCGGAGGACAAGGATGAGGAGATAAATGTGGGGGTTAACGTAACTGCGGGATAGAGGATTGGATTTTAAGGTAGGGCCATCTTTATCTCTACCAACTCTGCGGAGGTGGTGGTTATAGGGGAAGCGACGGTGGTTGTAGAGAAGGGAGACAGAGAATGGAAGCCTGCTTTTTTACTTCCATCATTTCTTGGCTCTAGGAAGACCTTTTGTCTGAAGAGTTGGTTCAAGTATTGAGTCTTCCGCTTTTATGTCCAGACTTAAAATCTAGTTTATGGTAAGAGTAAGATGGCATGAAAGGGGGACGGATGGTGATTTCCAATGCCTGTTTTGCATCAGAGGTTTTCTTTGAGTGAAATATTACTGAATTCAGATGAGCATAAGGATTTGATGGTTTAGAGTGCCTGAAATACTTGTTATCTGTAAAATACTTGAAAAACTTATTATCTGTAAAGTACCTGATTTCGGGGTACTTGAAAGGCGTGTTATCTGTTAAGTACCTGATAGGTTTGTTATCTGTAAAGTACCTGATTTCGGGGTACTTGAAATATTTATTATCAATAAAGTACCTAAAATTTTTGTTATCTGTAAAGTACCTGATTTTGGGGTACTTGAATGACTTGTTATCTGTAAAGTACATGAAAGGTTGGTTATGTGTGAAGTACCTGTAATATATTCGAGCTTAATAAAATTTGTTACCCGAACTCTGCGTTGATATATATGTATAGAATGACTCTTGAAATCAAGCTATTAGATGATTTATAAGATAGAGGATGAAATGCTATGTAGAGATTTAGAACTTTACAATCTATTTATAATAATCGAGTTGTAAAAAAAAAAATCTTGTAACATTAAATATGTGTAAGGAATTATGTTTATCCTGGGTGGCTAAAATTTATTGGGGGAGAGAGAAGACTGTAAAAGCTTTAGGAATGGGAATTCGAGCTCAGAGAGGTCATTTTGAAAATTAGATTTTAAAAAAATAAACTCGATATGGAATAGGTTGAAATGATAGAGGTCGATAGGGAGAGATATGTTCAAATAACTTTTCTCATGATACTAGGATTCTCTATTATGAAAGAGAAGGATAATATTACGAAATGTGAGGGATCCCAGCAATCAAGAAAACTGTATAAAATATTGGAAAATAAGCAGTAAACAGGTGGTAGCGAATAAAAATGGTGTAGATTCGATTTGAGAGAATTCGTTATGCTACTGAGGGGCGGTCGACGATAAAGATAGCTAAAATGCGGGATTAGATTTTTGGCTTGTTGTACTATGATACTGAACTGCCAGTAAGGGAGTTCCAATTTGAAGGTTTAGATTGGATGGGTAGGGAACGCGAGTACGAACGTTACTTTTATGAGGAACTGTTTCAGGAAGTGATGGTTGAACCTGCAGCTCGAAAAGTTGTTGTGAGATTGATTTCTAAAGAAGAGATTGAATTAGAAGATGTGAGGATTAGTGGAGGCAAACTGATCAGATGTGGTTCCCTAGGATATCAAGGATGTTTTAGATATAATTATATATGAGGAAGTGAATTATGACGAGAGTATAATGATAATAAAGTGAATGTGTATAGGGGTGGTATGAGTATATGTAATTATACTGGCTCGAGTAATTGCCAAAGAAATGAAATGAAAATGAAGTTTGAATCTATCCTCTATTGTTGCGAATGCTGTTTGTGACTGTTGTGAAAAATAAATTTGAATATTTTTTTTTTGAAATTTTGAGAGCTTTGGAAGTGACGTCTTTACTTCTATAAGTAGAAGAAGCGGAAAAAATACAAAAATAGGTAGCTTTTGATTTTGTCTCTTGTACAAATTGCAGGGAAAGTTTGGTTGTGTGTAAGTGTTGATTTATCATGAGTGTGGGGTGGTCAGAGGGAGATTTGGGAAGGAGATATGAAAATAGATTAAAATATAGGGCAAAGGGAAATGATGGGAAAGCGTTTTCACCAAAAAGGTGCAAGATGTCTAACATTGATTGTGGAGGGGATGTATCAGTTCCAAAACTAAGGACGGCTCGTACGAGGCCCAATAACTACCAGCAGTTAGAGAAGGAAAATATAAGGAATGCTTCGTCTTCGTCATTCAAAGTGTAATGGCCAAATTTTGCAGGTTCGAAATGGCTTGGAATTTTCTATCACGCCAATAAACCTGTGATAATATTCTAATAGAAAGCAAGAAATGGCACAGGTGGTTTTAGCGTAGAAAACTTCTGAATAGGTAAAAAACACGACCTCGAGTGGAAGATTTTTGTAAAAATATCTTTATTGCTTGAGGCAGATATCTTATTATAAGTCATCTCTAGACTTATAAATACTTGAACCTTGTAACTTAGAAGTTTAAATTTTTTTAGAATCTAGAATATATAGTTTTCATGGTGATTTCTTGTACAATTTTCTGGTTTTTGTCTCTTTTGGAACTTCTTCCATATATAAGCCTTCTCTGCAGTTCTTCATCGTACTGGAGACATTCTCCAAACAATGTGGTTAGTGGTAGTTGACTGAGTAACTGATGAGTTTGTGAGAGACAATTGTCTTTGAGTTGCTCTGGTTTTTTGGTTTGAGTTCGACCCACGTTCTTCACCAGTTCGTGGACTATGTTGAAATGTTGACTGGAGAAGTCATGTGGAAAATGCGTGAGTCTAAGATGACAGTAATTCGAGCTAGAAGCAGCTTGACTAGGGTCATATCGAGGGGTAGGCCCTGACAATCGCCCCCTCACAACCAAAGTCACTTGTGACTTTGGTTGAGAAAGAGTCTGTGGGTAATTGGTATTTGGGTTGAAAATTTTGTGACTGTATGGATGTTGCAGAGTTTATTGGGAAATGACGTGCATTAAATGAAGTTGTGGATGCTAATGTATGTGATGATTATGGTTTGAAGAGTTGCGTCTGTATGGAATGATGACGTTTGGAAAAACGTATCTACACAATAAATGTATGGTTATATAAAAAGTACATGTACCGAGTTTTTGAAGCAAAGTACGCTTGTAAGTTGTCAAATTTTCTGAAAGTTTCAATGATTATGAAGACTCGGAGGATGGTTCTTGAAGAGAGGATTTCATCTGAAATGTAGAGGTTGAAGTTGAAGTACTTTGGCGACCAATACTTGGAGATGTCCATACCCGCTCCTGTTCCTCCAACTTATCAAGGTATGTCGGAAGATGAAGCGGTTGAAGCTGAGGAGAAATTTTACTATAGGTGGAGGTTTTATGTCGTCGTCTTGACAGGCGAGGAACGTTGGGCTTGTCTCCGTACCATTGTTGAAGATAAGGTTGGGGAGACAGATGTAGGAGCAGGGATAGGCGTAATTGCGGGGCAGTTATGCTGATTTCTTGTGTCGCAATGGATTCTAAGGTGGGGCTCTCTTCATCTCTACCAAATCTTTGGAGGTGGTGGTTTCAGGGGAGGAGGTGATAGTAGTAGGGGAGGAAGATGAAAAGTGGAAGTCTGCTTCTGTATTTCCATCCCTTTTTGGCGCTAAGAAGATCTTCAATTTGAAGAGTTGGGTCCAGCACTGAGTCATCTGCTTGCATAATTTCCATTTGAAGTTTGACTAAACTTTACTAAAACTCATGTGAGGGAAGCTTTTCATTGTGTCCAATGTCTGCTTTGCATCAGGATGAAACATCACTGATGTAGGACAAACTGAAGGATTTGATGCTCAGGGTACCTTAAAGATCTGTTATCTGTAAAGCACTCGAAAAACTTGTTATCTGTAAAGTACCTAATTTTGAAGTGCTTTGTAAGACTTGATATCTGTAAAAGTATTCGATCTCTGAGTACTTTGAAAGACTTGTTATCTGAAAACGTATCTGTAATCTGATTCGAAATTAATAATATTTGCTATCTAAACATTGTGTTGATATAGAGTAGAATATCTCTGGAATCGAGCTAAGAATAATGCGATGAGTTTGCCAAGATACTGATAAGATGATATATAAGACATCGAAATTATTGTTATCATAATCAAACTGTTTGAAATATGTTTGTAATATATATAGTAGAAGTTCGGCCTGGGATTGGATAAAAATATGGAGAAAAGGAAATTGTATAAATTTCGAAATGGCAGGTCGATCTATAATAGTTTGTTGGAAGGAGTTAGGCCGATATGAAATATGACAAAATGATGTAGGTCGATAGAAAGAGATGTGCTTAGATATTACTTTTACCAAGATTTTATGGTTTATGTTACGAGATAATAGGATAACATCCCGAGCTGTATGGAATTTTACAGCCAGGCAGGGTATAAATGAAGGGGGGTTGATGTGGAAAAATTAGGTGGAAGGAAAAAATTATGAGGTGGACTTGTTATGAGAGAATCCATTACGTCGCTGAGGGGCGATTGGCTATTTAGGTAGCCGAAGTGCGTGAACGCATTTTTGGATTGCTGGACTATGATGCTGAATTGCCAGTGAGGGAGGTAAATGTTGAGAGTTTGTATATGATTGGGAGAGATCGTGAATATGAGCGTCGTTTTTACGAAGAGATGTTCCGAGATATAATGGTGGACTCAGCAGCTCAAAAGGAAGCAGTGAGATTGCTTGTTGTGGAGGAGATCGAATATGAAGATGTGATGATTTCTGGAGGACATCTAATCGAATGTGGTTGCTCAGGTCATCATGGCTATTTTAGGTATAATTATATGTAAAATGCTATCATAAATGAATGTAATTATTTTAATTTTTTCTAAAAGAAAAGATGAAAGTCAAATTAATATAGTTGTAAATGCCAGTTAAGACTATTGTGATAGACAATTTTAAATACATTTGTAAATTTTGTTAGCTTTGGAAATGACGTCACTAGTACTAGATGTAGAAGAAACAAGAAAAGAAAAAAGCAGGAGCCTATAATTTTATTTTTTATGTAAAGCTGTAAAAATCTGATACCATCTAAGTGTGAGTCATCATGAGTGTGGGAAGGTCAGAGAGAGATATGGAAATATGAGAGAAAAATAGATTTAAATATAAGGGAAGGGGCAATGATGGAAAAGTAGTTTTATTGAAAAGGTGCAAGACATCTGACATGGACAGTAGAAATGACGTTTTGGTTCCAAAACCTAGGACAGCTAGTGCGAGGTACAATAGCTGCCAACCATTAGTGAGAGAAAGAATAAATAGTACATCTTCCTCATCATTTAAATGTTTTTCAACTTCTAAAAACTTAAAGAGCAAAGGGAGAGAAGTACAAAAAAATTATAGAGAATCTGGTAAGGATTTATCTTAGAGTGATCAACAGTCAAAGAGAGTTGCGGGGACTGAATCAGGTCGGTGGATATACAGTAACGTTGTGAGGGAACGTTTTGGCGCTGCCTCAGATACTCATTCTGACATAGAAGGTTAATAGAGATGTGCGATGCATGTTTGTGTTTTTGCAAATCATAATCTGTTTTAAGCAAATCTCTAAAGAATTACTATTTATAGCAATTTATGAAAGTTAAAATATATATAATGATAGATACCTAGACCTGTATGTAGGTCGATCGTGAGAGGTGTTTGTGTAAGATCAAACCCTTGCCTATAGAATTGTAGTTAAGATGGATAGTTTACCTATTAGCGAGGTGTCGACCACTGGTCGAACACCAGAGCCCGAAATTGATATGTCTGACAGTGTGGTTGAAGTAGGGGTTGGAAAATTTTCAGGTTTCCCTGGGAAATTGGTGACCTATCCTCCTTGTTCGGATGCATTTAAAGAGTTTAGTAAAGCCAAGGCTACTGTAGGAGGGACATGGGGTAACTGCGTAGAATACGGCGCTAGGCTATTTAGGGGGTGTATTGTAGCGACGGGGGAGATGTATTTTTATTTGTTGGCCGATTTGGTGGAGGAGAAACGAGATAGGGGTATAGACGAATTGATCTCATTGGATTATTTCGATGGGAGTGCTCGAAGTGACACTTTAGAGGGTTTTTTGTGTTGCTTGTCTAATTAAAATACAGGTTGAATCTTCCCCTTACCAATTTGGCGAAAGGGATTATGAATATGATTGGCGCATGTCCTATTCAATTGAGCGAGAACATGTAGGAGGTGATACGTGTTTGCGACCATTTAAATAAAAGTGGGAAAGGGAGGGGAAAGTGAGAAGGATATCCCCTGAGGATGTTTTGCAGTTTTATAGGGTGAAGAATTATCATGCCTGTGGAGGGCATATTTATGTGCGAGCGCAACTTGGCCTTGCTTCTTCGATCTGAACTCAGCAGGTCAATCCTTGAACGAAAACGTAACATGGGTGAAGAGTAATTGCCTTCAGAGAGATAATGAAGAACCCTTTGATCTTCTGTTTAGAACTGTATAACAAAGTTAGTATATCAATATATAACATATAATATTGATATGTTGGAACTATATGATCTCTTGTTGATGACAAAAAATCTTTTGCATGGCAGGCCCGAAGTCCTAGGTGGAGAGGAAAGATTCTTTGTTGGATGAAATTGCTGAGGAAGAGGTTGAGCCCGAATCTATGTTGGAAGGACTTGGCCCTAGCAGAAAGAAATGGGTTGGTAGTAAGTCCAAAAAAGTTCAAGAATCTCAATCGACAAGGCTGATGGCGAGTGTTGATGATAGTAAGAAGAATGGAACTGGTGGGGAAGGGCGAACGAACTTGCCCAAGGCCCCTAGAGTGGACAGTTTGGTTCATCCAGAATCTATTACATCGAGCAAAATTAGCTCGAACATTTCCTAAAAAACTGATGTTGAAGTGTCCGTCGGCCTCTGGTACCAGTGGAAGTGGTGAGGTCAAAGGAAAAGATAAAAGGAGAAGGATCGAACCTTCGGGGACATCGGGGTAGAAGGTCGCTGAAGAGTGACCTGTTGCTGAGGATGATCTGAAGGAGGTGGAGGAAAGGGCCAGGCTGACGCATCTTCAAGGGGAAGAGGATATGAGCAAAATAGTGGTTTCTATGCTCGATTATGTGAAATATATTTTTGTATTGCGCTCCGAGCTCACGGTGAGTTCGAATTATGCTTTGCATGTTGCTCGTTTGGTGAGGGGGATATGTCTCGGAGTTGAAGAGGAGAATTCCAAACTGAAGAAGGGGAAGATTGAGCTTAAAAATAAGGTAGATTGATTGAAGGCTGAATGCTTCCCAAGTAGTGGAGATTGGCCATCTACAAGCTGAGGTGAGAGCGAACCAGGAAGAGGTGGTGGTGAAGTACGAAAGACTTGGGCACCACCTTATGTTAAAGGGGTATTCAGAGGATGAGGTGAATGTTATTCAGGCAAATACCTACGTTGAGGATGGAGATGACGAAGGGGTTGAAAGGGTTGCTGTTGGAGTTGTTGATGGGTTGGATGGTGTTTCTCGTCAAATGGTGCTAGAAAACCAAGGGGATGACACGGAGCTCCCGGAGGGGGAACATGAGAAGGTAGGGTAGAAAAAAGATTTTGTACAAATATTTTGGAAATGTTTTCGTAAATTGGTTGGATATTGTGTATTGAATCTAATTCTGTAAGCTGAGTTTTTCTTTTTTTTGTAACCCTTGTGTAGACACTTAGAGAAACGAGCCTCAGAATAAGAGATTTAGAGACTGAGCTTACTAGGGAAAGAGAGACCTCCACATCGTTGCTGTCTTCGCAAGCGGAGCTGCAGGTTAGATTGGAATAGACAATGTTTGACTTGTATACTTCATAAATATAAAGCTATCAAGTAAATAAGATAACATAGAACGTAGAGGCAGACCAAAACTTGTTATCAATTTTAGGAAAATGACACTCAAATAGTGCATAGAAAAAATCAAACTTTTTTACAAAGTAACATATAGAGAATCTGTACCTTAGAACTGGAAATATATGTCATAGAGCATCCATCCGAGATCGTACTTCGACCTTTAAGTCTAAAAGTAGTTGCACACGGTAGATGTTTGAAATCAAATATCTTATTAGAAATGAGATATGTATATGTATGTTGAGGGGGTGCTCTGAATCGATCTGGATATAACATATATGTATTGTACAGGTCGAATTAGATTCAGCTCGGACACGCGATGATGAGAAACTCCAATGAAACCGAGAATTTATAGAGGAGTTGTAAAGGGTGAGAGAGGCGAGTGAGGACAGAGAAGACCAACATGTAAAGGTGCACTTCAGGTTTGATGAGGTAACCAAGACTGCTATTGACCTCACACGTATGATCGAGAGGAAGGATGTCGAAATTGATTAGGGGCTTAAAGAGCTTATGGAGATAAAGCACACGCAGCGAAGCTCCAAAGTCAGATTGACACGCTGATGGTAAAGAGTAAGCATGCTGAGATGGCTCAATGCCATATTCAGGCGCTAGAAAGATCAGAGGAACAATTTTGATCTGACTTCCAAAATAGTAGACACGAGCAGGAACGACTATAAAAGACAATGATTGAAAAAGATAACGAGCTGAAGATATCTCGAGATGATTTATCGGCTTCAGAAGCTGCAGCCAAATACTTGCATACAGCCTTACCATCTAAGGATATGGAGTTTTGGACGATACAACGAAAGTGTGAGAGTTGATTAAGAGGGTGGCACGATTGAAGACCGAATTGGCATAAGCCAACGCGTGTATCTGGAACGTCGAGGCTGGAGAGCGCTCGAGGAAGAGTAAAAATGATTCTAAGGTTTCTCTTGTCCAAGGGGATGTAGTTAGCCTATTAGCTTGAATTAGGGAACTGGAAGGCGACGTAGCTCAAATTTAAGGGCATGTGCAGAATGGGAATGCGAATATAAGTGAGTGCCAACGTAAGTTGGATGCCGCTCTTGTCAGGGTAAAAGTATTGGAAGGGGAAATCAGTACAAAAGAGATTCTGATAAAGAAGAAAGACGACCTTTTAAATGATACTTTGGTCGGGGAAGAGTTGAATACAGAAATTGATAGACTTTGTGCTCAGGTGGCGGACTTAAAGGCCATTAATCAGGCTGAATCAGCTAAAGCTCTCAAAATATTGGAAAAGAATATAGCTTCTGATGCTCTGATTGAAGGGGACATGGCATATCAGGAGTGACGGCATGCGAGGTTGGAAACACGCCTCGAGAAGGCGAAATTGCACTTTTCAAAGACAGTTGTAGGACATACATCACGCTCAGACTTGTTAAAGTCGATTGTTGCTTATTTTGTAGAGGAAGTAAAAAGATTTGAGTTAGAACGAGGTATCTTGTTCAAGAGTCTGTCTGACAAAGGATGTATTTGTGGAGTTAATATAGATCGAGGAAACTATATGGCCTCCATGGAAACGAGTTTAGGCCATCGCCCTGCAGATTTGATAGAGCGGGGCAGGGATACTGTAACTCGAGAACTAAAATTTGATTGACCTCCTATTGTAGGGGAAAACACGGCTGACATCCCAACAACAGAAAAGAATCCATTGTAGTGGTTGTGAATGCAACCAGAAAATAAATAGTATCTGCCGCAGACATAGCAAAATAGATCAAAGTTAGTATTACCCTGCCTTATCTTATGTCTGGTAAGGTCTTTGATATAAATCAAGTTCTTACATTTGTTCTAATCACAGAGATGGGTTGAGTCAGTCAAACCAAGCGAATCTTGATTTAACTGTAGTAATGTTACAGACATATTGAAAGAGATGAAGGCTAGTGTTGGGGCCTATCCCTCGATCTGACCTAAAATAGAGCTATCCCCATTACGAATTACCTCTATATCAGGCTCACGCATTCTCCACACGACTTCTCCAGTCAACTGTGCCACTTACTCCACAAACTAATGAAGAACGTGGGTCGAGCTTAAACCGAAAAACTAGAACAAGTCAAAACCACATGTTTCTCGCGAACTCAATAGTCACTCAGTCAACAGCCACTGACCACATTGTTCAGAGGATGCACTCTAGCACGATGAAGAACTGCGGAAAAGGCCTATATAAAGAAAAAGTTCCATAAGAGACAGAGACCAGAAAAGCATACGGGAAATCATTAGAAAGACTATATCTTCTAATTTTCTCAAAACTCCAAACTTCTTATTCACAAGATCAAACATTTCTAAGTCTAGAAATAACTTGTAATAAGATATCATCAGCCTCAAGCAATAAAAGTCACTATTACAAACCCTCAATACGAGGTTGTGGTTTTTAACCTATTCAAAGAATTTCTACACTAAATATCTGTGTCATTTCTTGTTTACTCGATTGTAGTCATAGGTACATTGGTGTAAGGACTAATTCCAGGCCACGTTGAGCTCATAGAATTTGGCCATTACATTTGGCGCCATTTGTAGGAACAAAATTCTTTCCACGGTATCCTAAGACATTTAATTACTCTACTACAACATTTCAACCATGGTCACATCCAGGCGACCAACTACCGGGGTTCAGCTCGACCTCTCAATCGAGCCGGAATAACTTTTAAAGCTCCGGGCAAATCTCAACACTGAAAAAGGGAAGTGCAACGAGCTCGAACAATAATTAACTCGCGACCAAGAGCTCCATGAGAAAGAACTCGAGGCCGAACGACAAGCTCGTTTGGAAGCACTCAAACGACACGAAGACCAAATGATAATAATGCAGATTGCCTTGTAAGCTCAGCAGAACATTCAGCAGGCTCCTCCGACACGAGATTGTGATCAGGTACCAAAAGTCTTCCAGATTTTTGTGCTGGAAAGATTGGGATCTCAAGATGCCACCAGCAAGGTTATTTCCAGACATATTCAGAATGAACCTCAACCTTCCATTCATTTGGGAGGGGAGATTCAATCTGAAATCAGCCGATGTCAACGATCTTCTATCCGTCAAGAGGAAGAACAGAGACCTCCGCCTCGAGTTCCAGCGCGAGATCATTTGAGTGAAGGTACCGGTACACATAATCCACAACCTCCTCGTTAAGCCGCTCAGCCGATCCGTCACAATGTCACACAAGTGCATATGGACCAGCGTGTTAAGGAGTTGATTGAAGCACAAGTTTTGTGCACTACCGACGACCTTACCAAGTTGCAAGGAAGTCCAATTGCCAAAGAACTATTCGATATGGATATTCCGAAAGGTTTCCATACTCCGAAAATTCATAAATACAAGGTTACCAATCCCAAGGAGCACATTCAACAATACCGTGATTCGTTAGGGTAGTACTCTAATCTCAACCACAATCTCTGCCGTCTGTTCGCCACCAATTTGTAAGAGGATCCACTTTGATGGTTCCATTCTCTGCCTGAAGACTCCATATTCACATTCGACTAGCTGCAGATACAATTCATCAAGGCATATGCTCACAACAGAGGCAAAGAAGAAATTTTTTATTCTCTTATCAGTCTCAAACAATCCAACGGTGAGAAGCTTGAGGCATTTGAAAAGAAGTTCTTGAAGTTCGCGTGCAAAGTAGAAAATCTTTATCATAAAACTGTTGTTACTGCTTTCACTATTGCACACCAGCTGGGCTGCAAAGCTAAGGAGTACCTCTTCCTCAAACAAACCTGCGACCTTGGAATATATGATCACCAAGGTTAATAGTTAAGTTGACCTGGAAAGGATGATGTCCGAAAGGCATAAATCTACTATATCCGTCCTTACCACGAAAGGTCTCTCTACAGATCGAAACACTGAACCTAAGGAGGACCAGGGTAACCAAAAATGTGCCAAGGGAAACACTGGCAATCCTTGGAAATGCGGACCACAAGTCAAACCGGTCCTCCCAAAGATGAATGTTCGAATCACTACGATTTTTCCAATCCTCATAAAGGATAAGCTCTACCGTCTCTCCCAAGCATTGGAACCAATTGAGAGCCAACCGTACTGCATTTAGTATAAGGTAATACATCATTCTACTGATAATTGCTATGCTTTACAGAAGTTGCTCGAATACATTTTCAAGGAGGGATGAATGCTCAAATATATTATCGACCTGGAATCATACAAGGATGGTAGCTATAAGAAACAACTTGATGTTGTTAAGGTCGAAAATCTAGCTGAGGATAAGCATCTTTACCATATACGTCATAACCACATGATAGAGATCAATCAGATCACCAACTCTACAGATTTAAGCGCAGGAGATTGTCAGAATACTGCGATCTCACACCTCATGAAAAAGAAGCCAAACTTCTGCCTCAGTTGAGCAATCGCTTGCTCGGAATATTATTTGAAGATTGCGATACTAGCCATGTTAAATTTCACATCATGATGCGTTAGTCATAATGCTCAAAATGAAAAAGTTTTTCATGTACACAATGATGATCGATACTGGCAATGGTATTGTGATCCACTTTCAGAGCACTATCGACCAAATAGGATTGGCCGATCAAGTTATTCAAAGCGACACCGATATTAGTGGATTCAATGGCTCTAAAAATAAGATAGTAGGGAAAATCATCTTACCTATTACCGCAAGACCAACCACCATCGACGTCGTCTTCTATTTGATCAACACCAAATCTCGTTATATCGGGATTATGGGCCGTTGTTGGATTCATAATATGGAAGCAATCGCTTCCACCTATCATCAAGTACTCCGCTTCAAACATGGCGATGGTATTTATAAAATTGGGGGTAGTCGAATGCTTTCTCGAGCTTGCGAAAATACCGTCTCTACAATTCTGGATACCTCCGACAAATTTACTGCATAATATTTACAACAAACTGGTCACACTGATTGTCAGCCTTCCATGGAAGAGCCCACCGAATACATTAATATCGATGGACCAAGCAGAGGTACTTTCATCGGTACTAAGCTTGTTTAAGACGAAAAAGACGCTCTCATTCAGTTCTTCTGACTAAATAGTGACATTTTTACGTGGTCTTTCAAAGAAATGCCTGGGGTCGATCCGGCCAAGGCATGTCACAAATTGGCAATCAACATCAATGCCACCACAGTCAAACAAAAATAGCGATGACTATTGCCATGACTTTGAGATGAAGTTAACATGGAGATCAAGAAATTGATAAAAGTGGGATTCATTCGAGAAGTCAAGTATCCAGATTAGATATCTAACATTGTTGCTGTCCCAAAGAAGAATGGAAAGGTCCGCATTTGTGTAGATTTTACCGATCTCAACAAACATACTTCAAAAGACAATTTTCTTCTTCTCAACATTTATCAGATCCTCGATTCCGCAGCAAGTCATGAACTCCTATCTATGATGGACGCTGCTTCAGGATATAATCATATTCCACTCTTGTATGAAGATCAAGAAAATACTACTTTCATTACTAAAAGAGGACTTTATTGCTACAAAGTCATGCCCGTCGGAGTCAAGAGCGCAGGTACAACTTATCAACGATAGATGACTACTATCTTCAAAGCACATCTCGGGAAAGTCATGGAAATCTACATTGACAATCTCTTTTGTAAGAGCGTACTGTCCAGCAATCACATTTCAGATCTCAGCACAATTTTCAGCATACTTCGATCTTAAAACATGCGTCTCAATCCCGATAAGTATCACTTTAGAGTGCATTCAGGTCAATTTCTAGGCTACCTCATCAGCAAGAAGGGGATTGAGGCCAATCCATATCAGATTTGGGCTCTCCTCGACATGCCATCTCTGAAAACAACAAAAGACGTTCAGAAACTTTCCTGTAAGATTACCGCTATCAACCGTTTTGTTTTAAAATCTTCAGACTGTTGTCGTCGGTTGTTCCTATTACTCTGCGGTTGTACCATATGAGGAAAAGCTCAGCCAAATACAAGGGTTCAATGGATTTCAGAATGCAAGGCAACTTTTCAAGATCACAAGACCTATTTAGGGAAGTCTCCCATTATGAGCACCCCAATAGATAATGAAGAACTGATTATCTACCTCGCAGTTATAGATACTTCACTCAGCTCGGTTCTTATTCGACTTGAAGGGAAAATTAAAAAGTCAATCTACTTCATCAGTAAAACCCACACTCAAGCAGAAACGAGATACTATAAAATCGGGAAACTTCTTTTTACTCTTTTATATACGTCACAAAAGCTCAAATACTACTTCCAAGCTCATTCATTAAAAGTTATGATGAATTACCCACTTCGGAAAGTTCTATCCAAGAAAGAAAAATCAAGAAGAGTACAACAATGGTCAGTCAGCTTTGGAGAACATGATATCAAGTTTGAACAACGTCATTTCGAAAAAGGGTAGGCCGTAGCCGATTTCCTCATGGATTTTCCAGTGGAAGATCCCGAGCAGGAGGAGCACGATCCTGACCTTTCAGAGGAAGTTATAGAAATTTCCCCCCCAAAACATTTAACATACGAGTTGAATGGATTACAAGGAAGGGGTGGAAACTTCTTACAGATGGTTCAGCAGGACCCGCAGGGTCAGGAATTGGAATCGTACGGATTACTCCTTCCAACGACATAATTGAGAAATCAATCCGCCTGGACTTCGAGGCCTCAAATAATGTCACCGAGTACAAATCTCTCATTCACGAACTCGACCATGACCTCGCCCTCGAGCTCGGCGTCCCCAAACTCTCTGTTTACACAGATTTATTACTCATCGTCCACCATTACTCTAAGCAATACAAGAAGAATAACAAGATGATTGAATATGTAGCCCTCATTGCATATAGGATGAGCAAGTTTGCACAAGCAACTCTCAATTATCTTGCTCCAGGCAAAAATAGATGCACCGATTCCTTGGCATATCTAGCCGGGGTTTTGGGCACAGAAGCTCGATATCTCTCGATCAAAGTGATTTCAACCCCGGGTATTGATTGTATTTTTTTATGCACGATCAATACTGGGGGCGATAAAGGGGGAGACGACGATTGGCGAAAGCCTTTCTTAGTTTATCTCACTATCAACAACAAATGTGAAGGACCACTTCCAGCAGATCCGAAGGAGCGTCGACAGCAGATAGACTACTTGAAACACTACACCAATCAAAACGGTACCTTGTACCACCATTTAGTTACGGGGCCTTACCTTAAGTGTCTCTCCAGACAGAAAGCAGACGAGATGCTCCGTAATTTACATGATGGGACTTGTGGCTCTCTCGCCGCAGTTCGGTCACTAGCAAATAGAGCCATTACACATGGAGTATTCTGGCCCGGCATACACAAGCCAGCAAAGGAGTACTCGCACAAATGTGATACATGTCAGTGACATGGAAAGATGATATGCGCCCCTACGCTCGAACTCCATGCAAGCAAGGTGTTATGGCCATTCAAAAGATGGGCACTCGATCTCGTCGGCGAATTTCCTAATTCTTCACGTAACCGCCGCCACCTCCTCGTAGCTACCGATTATTTTACAAAATGGGTAGAAGCAGTTCTACTTTGTCGAACCTGAGAAGAAGAGGTCATCTCTTTTTTTTGGGAACACATCATCACTCTGTTTGGGTGCCCCACCTAATTTGTATCGATAATGGGCCCCAATTTGTTGGAGAAAAGGTCGTAGCTTTTCTCAACAAACACAACATCATTCACTTACCATCCCCCCTACTACCCTCGATGCAATGGCCAGGCCAAAATCACCATCAAAACCATCGTAGATGGGCTCAAAAAAAGGCTACACTATCTGAATAAAGAGAATTAGGTTCGGAAACTCTCTCATGTCTTATGGGCATATCATACCACTCCATGACAGTCGATAGGTTATAATTCATTCCTCCTTGCTTATGACACAGAGGCTGTCATTCCTTCTGAATATCATCACCCAGTCAAAGATCGCGAGCTCACTGACGAGGAAAATAAGTTTGAATTGGCCTGCAACCTCAATTGGATTGATAAAACCAGGGAACGTGCCATCGCTAACCTAGGTCTATATCACCATATGCTAGCCAGTTCGTACAACAAATGAGTCAGCAACTGTACTTTCGAAATTAATGATCTCGTCTTTAGAGAAATACCTCAACACCGCAAAGAGTATCATGCTGGGAAACTAGCAGACAATTGGGAGGGTTCATTCCTTATCACATGTCTCTCAAGCCTGGGATCATATTACATCATGATAGAAGAAGGCATCCCCATCTCGAGTCCTTGAAACACGAGGTGACTGAAATGATATTATTGTTAGGTCCCTCACTAATCCATTTCAGTTTCTCGTTTTTCATTCCAAAAATGAGATTTCTATCTCCATCTAATGTATATCTTTTTTCTGAAATCAATGAAACTTACAAGTTTCCTCCATACATCTCTCTACTTTGTAGACAATACATAGATTAAAGCATAGATAATACTAGCTTTCAAACAACATCATACCAGTTAAATCAAAAATACACTTGGTTTGGCTAACTTTACTAAATCTCCTGTGATTAGAGCAAGGCAGCACTTGTATTCCATCAATGGACTCTACCAGACATAAGATCAAGCAAAGGTAATGCTAACTTTCATATCTTTTAATATGTCTGCAACATTATACCAGTTAAATCAAAAATATACTTGGTATGGTTTACTCTACTAAATCTCCTACAATTAGAGTAAGGTAGCACTTGTTTTCAATCAACGGACTCTACCAGACATAAGATAAAGCAAAAGTAATACTAGATTTCATCTCTTTCAATATGTCTGCAACATCATACCATTTAAATCAAGAATACACTTAGTTTGGCTAACTCTACTAAATCTCATGCGGTTAGAATAAGGTAGAACTTGTTTTTACTTAAAGGACTCTACCAGGCATAAGATAAAGTAAAGGTAAAACTAGTTTTTATCTCTTTCAATATGTATGCGAAATTCAATCAGTTTGGTCAAGGTTACGCTTGATCGGCTGACTCTACTCAACTCCTAGATTAAAATAAAAGTGATACTAGTTTTTAATCGAAGAGATCAACCAGACATAAGATAAAGTAAAGGTAAAACTACCTTTCATCTCTCAAGCTCGAGCAATTACAACAATCCTGCCCTCCTCTATCAACTCAGCAGTTCAAGGGCCCAGATCCGTTCCCATGGAGCTGGTGTAATCTCCTTGATCTATATTAACCTTGCAAAAATATTCCCATTTTGACATACAATCAAACAAGGTATCTCTCTCTAACTCCATTCTTTTAACTTCTTCTATAAAATAAGCAATCACAGACCTCAACAAGTCTGAATAGAAGGCCTGAGTTACAACTGAGTGTGACCAAGCTATCCTCGCCCTCTAATGGTGATCTTTTAACCTTTTGAACTTAACCTTTTGATTCTCCATTTCTTTGTCTACCCAATCTGTAAAGGCAATGTTCTCCACAGATTTTTTATCAGCTTTTGCTGATTCAGCTCGATTAGTCGCCTCCAATTCAACAACATGAGCACAAAGTATCTCAATCACCTTCTTCAGTTTGTCCACCTCTGACATTTTCTTTAATAATTCCACTCTGTCCCTTATCACAATCTCCTTCAATCTGATAATACTCTCTAACTCTCTCTCCCTAGTGAGAGCGACGTTCAATTTTTTCTCACATGCCCTTAATTATTCTACCCCTTTGCACAAATGCCCTTGAATCCGAGTAACATCCCCCTCCAACTCCCTTATTTTTGCTGATAAGTTAACAACATTTCCTTGAACAAGAGAGACTCGGCCGTCATTTTCCTTCCCCTTCGAGCGCTTCCCAACCTCAGTATTCCTAGCATGTAAGTTGACCTGACTCAATTTGGCCTTCAGGTGTGCCACCCTTTCATTCAACTCATTGCATTTTCACTGAACTGCCCAAAATTTTATATCCTTTGCAGTAAAAGCTGTAGTCAGCTGCTCAGCTGCCAATTCATAAGCAGTTAGATCATCTCGAGCTCCCTTTATGTCATTATCTTTATCAACTAGTTTCCTTTTCAATCGCCCCAGGTTGAATGCGTTCTTGATTATTCCATTATTTAGACAAATTATTTCTCAAACCAGCCACCAACCAATTTAAATTTTCCTCTGACCCTTCTAAAGCCTATATATGGTAACGGGCCTTGTCTGCCTCCTTGCTATTTACCAACAGTACATCATTCTAGTTTTTGAGTTTCGCGGCATGTTCTTTTAACTCCTCAAACTTTTTTTTCCTTTTCTGAATTTTAACATCCTTCTCATCACCAGCCGAGTTAGGTCGATGACTATCTACGTGGCCTCAACAAACTTGAAGTGCACCTTCACATGTTGGTCTTCCCTATCCTTACTCACCTCTCTCATCATATCAAACACTCCTACAAACTCCTGGTTACATTGGAGAACTTTATCTTCGCGTAGGCGAGCTGACTCCAATTCGAGCTGCACATTATAAATATATTGTATCAATTCAATTTAGAACGTCCATCACTACATTTCTTATTTTCTAACGAGATATCTATTTTTTGACATTCACTGTGTAAAACAACTTCTGAACTTAAGGTCGAAGTGTAATCCCAGATGGATGCTCCATAACATATATTCACAAATCCAAGTTATGAATTCTCTATACTTGAGTATGCCAAAATCTAAATTATTTTATGTCTAACACCATTCCAGTGTTGTTCGCCCCTAGATCGGTAATGGGTCATTGGTTTGTCTCTACATTATATTCATTACTTTATAGCTCTATACTAATGAAGCATACAAATTAAAATTTCTTTCTTTATTCTAACCTATAGCTTCGCTTGTGAAGATAGCAGGGGCACTGAGGTTGCTCTCTTTTTATTAAGCTCAACCTCTAAGTCTTTTATTCTGAGGCGTATGTCCCTAAGCTCCAGCAGCAAGATTTACAAAAAGCGATTTGGCCTACAGAATTCTATCCAAAATATATCCAACCAATTTACAAACATCCCAAAATATTGATACAGTCATAGTACAATCACACTATCCTACCTTCTCAGCTTCAGTTTTTGGGCGTTCATTGTTTTCTTCTTGGTTATTCCTTTCTGTCTAAGAAGACACACCATCCAGCCCATCAACCACCCCAGCAGCATCATCTTCAAACTCTTCATCTTCTTTATCCACATAGGTGTCGGCCCTAATGGCAACCACCTCCTCTTCAGAGTATCCTTCGGACATAAGGTGATACCCTAGCTTGTCATGCTTAGCTCCTACCTCCTCCAAGTCTACTCTTGCCTCCGTTTGTGGCCTGTTAATCTTAACAACTTGGGAAGCCTTCAGAGCCTCTAGCCGCCTCCCCTCCTTGCTAAAATCATTTTTTAATTGAGTTACATTCCTTTCGGGCTCGATTATCTTCCTCTTCAGCTCAACTCTCTCCTCCTCAACCCCGAGGCATATTCCCTTCATCAACCGAACAGCCTACAAAAGATTAAACAAATCATCCTTATTGATTAGCTTAAATCATAGTTCAAAATCCACCATAAACAAATACTCGAACATATGAGCCTACCATTTTGTTCATCTCCCCCTCTCTACGAAGAGCTACCAATATGGCCATCTCCTCTACCTCTTTCCAATCGTCCTCTACGTCAGGTCAATTTTCAATGACCTTCCCACCAGATACTTCAAAAGGTTCAACCCTTCTCTTTTTTGCATGTTCTGCAGCTGTACCACTTCCTGAGGTCCTAGCAACAACAACACGCTTTAGTGGTTTCCTTTTAGGGAATGTTCGAGCTAATTTTCTTGACGTAATAGACTCAGGTAATCCTTTGTCCATTTCCAGGAGTCTTCAGCAAGCTAGCTTGCTTTTCCCCATCAATACTTTTCTTTTTGCTATTGTTAGCGCTCATCATCAGCCTTGTCGATTAAGATTTTAAAACTATTTCAACTCTGCTATTAACACGCCTCTTCCTGCTAATGCCAAGATCTTCTAATACAACCTCGAGCTTAGTCTCCTCTAGAGCAACTTTATCCAACAATGACTCTTTCCTCTCCACCTGTGATTTGGGACCTATCATAGACACAACATGAACATCAACAAACATCGTACAATTTCAGCTATCAATCTTATACATTATACATTGCTATACTTACATTGTTTTACAGTTCTAAATAGAAGTTTCGGGGGTTATTTATCATCTCTTTGAAGGCAGTCACCTTTCACCCATATCACATTATCGTTCCAAGTTCGACCTGCTGAGTTCAGATCGAAGAAGCAAAGTCGTGTTACATTTATGCAAAAATAAACCCCTACACTTGCAGCAAAAAAATTTATACCACAAAATTGCAACACATCCTCAGGGGATATCCTCCTCTTTCAACCTTGTCCTTCACACCGTAAGCTCAAAGCTTTACAAACACTTATCACCTCCCACATGTTCCCATTCATTTGAATGGGACAAGCACCGATAAGGTTCATAATCCCCTTCGCAAGATTTCTAAGGGAAAAACTAAACCCATACTCTAACTGAGATAGGTAACACAGAAAACCCTCCGAGAGTTTGCTCCGAACATCCCTATTGAAGTACTCAAAAGAGATCGATTCATCTAAACCCCTATCCATTTTTTCCTTCTCCAAATCAACCAGCAAGTAAAAGTATTTATCTCCCGTTGCTACAATATAGCCCTTAAATTGCCTACCGGCATAATCAATACAGTTCCCTCATCTACCTCCTGTAGAAGCCTTGGCTTTATAGAACTCTCTAAATACATCCGAACGAGGAGGGTAGGATACCAATCTTCCAAGGAAGCCAAAAAGTTAATCAATACCTACTTCTTCCTCACCTCCGGACGCTTCAACCTCAGACTCTGTCGGCCTACCAGAGGTCGATGCCTCACTTACAGGGGAATTCCTCATATTAACTACAAAAAATGATTTTATCCTAAACAAAACTCCTCACGATCGACCTACATAAAGGTTCAGGTATCTATTGTTATCTTTTGTTTATACATGTCAACAATATTCAAATATCTTTCATATCTCTTATAACAATAGATTTTCATAGATTACTATAAATAGTAATTTATCAATTTTTCAAAAAAATACATACTTGATCTTCAGAAACACATACACATATCATGTATATCTACTAACCTTTTACATCAGAATGAGAATCTGAGGCAGCGCCGTATCCTTCCTTCACCACGCTCTTATGCAACCACCTTCGCGACTCAGATTCAGCAACTCTCTCAAACTTGACTGATAACCTCTCATGCTTGAGTCTCCACAAGTTTCAGTACTATTTTTGCCTTTCTTTTTCATTCCTTTCTCAGTGTTCTTCAAGTTTTTCGATGTTGAAAAATGTTTGATTGGCGAAGATGAAGCAGTATTTATATTTTCTCTCTTTAACTGCTAGCAGTTATTGGCCTCGTACGAGTTGTCCTCGATTTTAGAACCAAGGTGTCCCTTCAACTATCCATGTCATACTTCTTATACCTTTTCGGTACGAAGGCCTTCCCAACATTACCCTTTTTCATATATTTTAATCTATTTTTCTCTTTCTTCCAAATCTCCCTCTGACCTCGCCCCACTCATAATTACTCACTCTTTATATAAGACCGAGTATTCACGACTTTTCCCAAGGGACAAAATCAAAATCACCCTGCTTTTGTGCACGTGCTTCTTCTTCTACTCTTATAGCAACCATAACGTCATTTCCAAAGCTACAATAACATAATATCAAATATTTTCAAATTCATTGTTATCAGCAGTCACAAATAACATTCACAAAAATAAATGGTTTATTCAATAAATAATTTCAGATTATTCAAACTCAAAACAATCTTATTCTGTCACCCGATTTTACATCCGCTCCATGTACCTCACATATAATTACATCAGAGACATCCTTGGTCGCCTGGGAACCACATCCAACCGGTCAACCTCCAGAAATCCTTATATCCTCAAATTTGATCTCCACCTCAGTAATCAATCCAACCACCTATTCACGACCTACAGGATCCCTTACAAGTTTATGAAAAAATCCCTCAAAGAAAGATTGGGCATACTCAAGTTCCCTACCCCTTGAATCTAATCCTTCGAGCTGATACTCCTTCACTGGCAGCTTAACATCATAACCCAACAATTCAAAAATTCTCACCCGCACTTCTGCGATCTTTATGGCCAATCGTTCTTCAGCGATACTATGAATCCTCTAGGATCGAGTGCGCGCCATTCCAATCCCTTCCCCCATAGTCAAAACTCTTTATGCCTTATTTATATATTTTTTACTATCAATTCACCTCAAAAAGTGCTAATACCCTTTTATCTCATAAAAAAATACCAAAATCTTCCAATAATTATTTCCACTTATCAGCTCCCCTCGAACTCAATCATTCCACATCTTTTCAGGTCGAACTTATTCTTTCCAGATTTCAATTCCTCGTTGAGGTCAAATACTCATTTTTTTTAAATCCTATAATTTTTTCTCTCCCACATTTCCAAAACACAAGTCGAATCATAAAATGCATTTTCACATGTCTATCTCAGTTCGAAGTTACAAGTATTTATACTTTTTGCAATCATACATATTATTTCATACGTTATTCAGATCATGCAGCTCGATTTTAAGAGCTATCTTATATCTATATCAACACAAAAATTAGATAGCAAATTTTATTCATGTCAAAATAGATTACAAGGGATTTTACAGATAACAAGTCTTTCTAGTACTCAACAATAGGTACTTTATAGATAACAAGTTTTTCAATGTTTTTACAAGTAATAGATTATTCAGGCACTCCGCACATCAAGTCCTTCAGCTCGTCTTGCTTTAGTATTTTTTTTACCCTGATACAAGGCAGAAATTGGAAATAACAAAAAGCTTCCCTCGCAAGAGTTTGGTCAAAGTCCAGTCAAACTTCAAATGAAAACTATGCAAGCAGTAGACTCAATGCTGGAGCCAACTCTTCAAACTGAAGGTCTTCTTAGAAGCAGACTTCCACTGTTCGTCTCCCTCCACCCCTACTCTTACCGCCTCCTCTAAAATAACCACCTCCATAGAGTTTGTAGATATAAAGATGGCCCAACCATCGAGTTCATTGTGATATAAGAAATTAGTGCAACTGCCCCGCAGTCACACCTTTCCCGGCATCTGTCCCCCCAACCTTGTCCTCCTCAATAATGCAAAGACAAGCCCAACGATGCTCGCCTGTTAAGACAATATGGTAAAATCTCCATCTACAGTAAAAATCTTCCTTAGCTTTAGCCACTTCGTCTATCGACATCCCTCTATACGTCGGAGGAACAGGCGTATGAATAGGATCCTCCAAAGAGTGGTCCCTGAAAAATCTCAACTTTAACCTCAGCATCTTTGAAGTAATTCGTTCTTCAAGAGCCATCCTACGAGCGTTCACCATCCTTAAAACTTACAGAGAATTTTGCAACAGACCACAACATACTTTGTCACAACCCACGCTACAGGTACCCTTTATATAACCCTACATTTATTGTGTAGGTACATTTTCCCAAGTGTCATCATTCAATAGGACGTAACATTTCAAACCCTAACTATCGCTTCCATCAATTCTTATTAACATTTAATGTACATACATCCTCCTTTGACACGCGCATTTTCCTTGTAGTCAACATACATTATTACTTCTTTCGCAATTAAAATTTCTAACCCGAATACTCATATATCTGAATCCTTTCTCAACCAAAGCCACTCGTGACTTCAGTTGTGAGGGGGCAATTGTAGGGGGCTCTCCCACGATCTGACCTAAAATCGAGCTGTCCCCAGTTTGAATTTCCTCTATATCAGGCTTTCGCATTCTCCATACGACTTCTCGAGTCAACAGTGCCAGATACTCCTCAAACTAATGAAGAACGTTGGTCGAGCTCAAACCGAAAAACCTGAACCAGTCAAAACAACCTATTTTTCACGTACTCAACAGTTACTCAATCAACAACCACTAAGCACATTGTTCAGTGGACGTGCTCCAGCACGATGAAGAACTATGGAAAAGTCCTATATAAAGAAAAAGTTCCAGAAGAGACAGGGACCATAAAAATATACGGGAAATCATTAGAAGGACTATATCTTCTAATTTTCTCAAAACTGCAAACTTCTTATTCAGAAGATCAAACAATAAAAGTCCAGAAATAACTTATAATATGATATCATTAGACTCAAGCAATAAAATACACTATTACAAAACCCTCAACACGAGGTCGTGGTTTTTAACCTATTCAAAGGTTTTCCATGCTAAATGCCTGTGTCATTTCTTATTTTTTAGATTATTGTCATAGGTACATTAGTGTAAAGACTAATTCCAGGCCACGTCGAGCTTAAAGAATTTGACCATTACAGCTAGTATTACCTTTACATTATCTTATGTCTATTAGAGTCCCAGATATAAAACAAGTTTCTTCATTTGTTTTAATCGCAAAGATTTAGTAGAGTCAGCCAAACCAAGTATTATCCTTGATTTAACTGGTATAATGTCCCAAACAAGTTGAAAGAGGTGAAGGCTAGTATTACATTTATCCTATATTATGTTTGGTAGAGTCTTTCAAATAAAACTAGTTTCTACATTTGTTTCAATCGTAGAGATAGTTGAGTCAGCTAAACCAAGCGTTATCCTTGATTTAACTGGTATGAGATTGATTAAAAGCTAGAAATATCTATGCTTTAATCTATAGAATATAGTTGAATCTACATAGGTAGAAAGATGTTATGAAACACTTGGAAGTTTCATTGAATAGTTCAGAATTTACATTAGATGGAGATGAAAATCTCACTTTTGGAATTAAAAAAAACAAAAATGAGAAGCGGAAATAGAGTAGAAATGCGCTTGACGATAGTATCATTTCAGTCGTCTAGTGTTCCAAGGATTTAAAATGTCGATTCCCTCTTCTGTCATGAGGTAATATGATATCAGGCCTAAGAGACCTGTGATAATGAATGAACCCTCCAAATTGTTGGCTAATTTTCCAGCGTGAGGCTCTTGGCAATGTTGAGGAATTTCTCTGAGGATGAGATCATCGATTTGGAAGGTGCGGTTTCTGACTCGGCTATTATACAAATTGGCTAGCATATAATGATATTGACCTAAGTTAGCGATGGCGTGTTTCTTGGTTTTTTCGATCATATTGAGATTGCAAGCCAATTCGAACTCGCTTTCTTTGTCAGTTAGCTCATGATCTCGAACTGGATGATGGTATTCTGAAGAAATGATGGCTTCATTACCATAGGTAAGGAGAAATGGGGTGCATCCTGTTGACGGTTGGGGAGCAGTACGATATGTCCATAAAATATGAGGTAGTTCTCAAATCCAATTCCCTTTTTTCTGTGAGTGATGCCTTTTTTTGAGCCCATCCACGATGGTTTTGTTAGGAATTTCAGCTTAGCCATTGCCATTATATTAGTAAGGATTAGATGGTAAGTAGATGATATTATGTTGGTTGAGGAAGGCTACGATTTTTTCTCCCACAAATTGGGGGCCGTTATCGATACGAATTAGGTAGGGGCACCCAAACAGAGTGATGATGAGTTTTTAGATAAAATAGATGACATCTTCTTCTCGGGCTTGACATAGTGGAACTGCTTCTACGCATTGTGTAAAATAATCGGTAGCTACAAGTAGGTGACGGCGGTTACTTGGAGAATTAGGAAATTCGTCAACGAGATCAAGCGCCCATCTTTTGAATGGCCATAACACCTTGTTTGCATGGAGTTTGAGCGCAGGGTCCCATATCATGTGTCCATGCCTTTGGTAGGCGTTACATCTGCGTGGCTACTCCTCTTCTTGCCTGTGCACACTGGGCCAGAATACTCCTTGTGTAATAACTCTATTTTCTAGTGATCGACCTGTGGTATAGGAGCCACAAGTCCCTTCATGTAATTCATGGAGCATTTCATCTATTTTTAGTTTGGAGAGGTACTTGAGGTAAGGCCTCATAGCGGAAAGGCGGTATAGCATACTATTTTAATTTGTGTAGCGCTTCAAGTTGCTGATCAACTGTCTGTGCTCTTTTGAATCTGTTGGAAGTGGTCTATTGTAACAGTTGTCGATACCGAGGTAGGCAAAGAAAGGCTTTTGCCAATTATCGCCTCCCACTTTATCGCCCCCAGTGTTGATCTTGCATATAGAAATGCGATTAATTTGGGCGTCAAAATGATTTCAATCTGGAGATATCGATCTTCTGAACTCAAGACCACAGCTAGATATGCCAAGGAATTGGCGTGTCTGTTTTCTCCTCGAGGCAGATATTCGTGAGTTGCTTTCGCAAACTTGCTCACCCTATCTGTAACAAGGGCTGTGTATTCGATCATCTTTCCATTCTTCTTATATTGCTTGGAGTAATGGTGGACGATGAGTAGGGAATCTGGGTAGACTAAGAGTTCAGGGACATCGAGCTCAAGAACGGGGTTGAGTCCATGAATGAGAGCTTCATATTTTGTAACATTATTTGAGGCTTTAAAATCTAAGTGGATTAATTTCTCAATTCCATCATTGAAAGGGGTAAACAATATGATTCTGATTCCTGACCCTGCGGGTCCTACTGATCCATCCGTAAGAAGTCTCTACCCTTTGTTGTTATCCATTCAGCTCGTTCGTCGAATGGTTTGGGGGGTGAATCTTCAGAAGTTCTTTCTGCAAGATCAGGGTCGTGCTCCTCCCACTCGGGATCTTCTACTGGAAAATCGGTGAAAATATTGGCAACGGCCCGACCCTTCTCGAAATGACGTTGTTCAAACTTGATATCATGTTCTACCAAACTTATTAACCACTGTTGTACTCTTCTTAATTTTTATTTCTTGGATAGAACTTCCCAAAGTGGGTAGTTCGCCATGACTTTGACTGAATGAGCTTGGAAGTAGTTCTTGTGTTTCTGTAAAGTATAATCAAAAGTGAGAAGAAGTTTCTAAATTTTAGAGTGCCTCGTTTCTGATGGAGTAAGGGTTTTATTTATGAAGTAGACCGGTTTCTCGATTTTTCCATCAAGGCGAATGAGAACCAAGCTGAGTGAAGTATCTGTGACTCCTAGGTAGATAATCAGTTTCTCATTATCTACTGGGGTACTCATTATGGGAGACCTCCCCAAATAGGTTTTGAGATCCTGAAAAGCTTCTTCGCATTCTGGTATCCTTATGACCTCTGTATTTGGATAAATTTTTCCTTGTTTGGTACAGCCCCAGAGTAAAAGTAATAGCCAACGACAGCGGTCTGAAGATTTTGAAATGAAATAGTTGATAGCGGCAATCTTGCCGACAAGTTTCTGAACGTCTTTCATTGTTTTTAGAGAAGGCATATTGAGGAGAGCTCGAATTTGATCTGGATCGGCCTCATTCCCCTTCTTACTGATGAGGTGGCCTAAAAATCAGCCAGAATGTACCCCGAATTGGCACTTATCAGTGTTGAGATGCATCCTTTAAGATCGAAGAATGTTGATTATAGTGTTAAGATCTGAGATGTGATTGGCTGACTGTACGCTCTTGCACAAGAGATCGTCGATGCAAACTTCAACAAATTTACCTTCATGTGCTTTGAACATAGTAATCATCAACCGTTGATATGTGGTGTCCGCATTTTTGAATCCGAAGGGCATGACTTTTTAGTAATAAAGACCTCTTTCAATGATAAAAGTTCTCTTTTCTTGATCTTCATCCAAAAGTGGAATTTGATTATATCCCAAAGCAATATCCATCATAGATAGAGGGTCATGGCCGGCTGTAGAATCGAGGATCTGATGAATGTTGGGAAGAGGGACACTGTCCTTTGGAGAATGTTTGTTAAGATAAATGAAATCTATACAAAACTCAGACTTTTTCGTTCTTTTTTGGGACAATGACAATATTGGATAACTAGTCTGGATATTTTGCTTCTCGAATGAATCCCACTTTGATCAATTTCTCGATCTCGATGTTAGCATCATCTCAAAGACGAGGTGATAGTCGTCACTATTTTTGTTTGACTGCCGTAGCGTTGATGTTGATGGCCTATTTAAGATATTCTTTGGCCGGATCGACCCCAAACATTTCTTTGAAAGACCACGTAAAAACATCTCGATTTAGTTGTAAGAACTGAATGAGAGCATCCTTTTTGTGCTGAACCAACTTTCTACCAATGAAAGTACTTTTGCTAGGTCCATCAATGTTGATATATTTTGTGGACTCCTCCGTGGAAGGTTAATCGTTGAGGTGATCAGCTTCTTGTAATTATTATGCAGCAAATCTGTCTGAAGTATCTAAATAGTAGAGATGGCATTTTTACAAGATCGAGAGTGTTTCTGACTACCCTTGATCTTATGAATATCATTGTTGTATTTGAATCGGAGTGCCTGATAATAGGTGGAAGTGATTGCCTCCATGTTGTGAATCCAACCGTGACCCATAATCCCGAGATAATGAGATTTGGCATTGATGATATAGAAGAGGATGTCGATGGTGGTTGGTCCCGCGATAATAGGTAAGATGATCTTTCCTACTCATTCTTCTCTAGAACCATTAAACCCACTGATAGCGGTGTTGCTCTGAATAACTTGGTCAGCCAATCCAATTTGGTCGATAATATTTTGAAATAGAATCTCAATACCGCTTTCAATAATGATCATTGTCGTGTGCATGACAAACTTTTTCATTTTGAGCATTATTACTAACACATCATGATGTGGAATTTTGACATGGCTAGTATAGCAATCTTCGAAGGAAATCCCAAGCCGACGAATGCTCAACTCAGGAAGAAGCTTGGCTTCTTTGTCTTGACGTGTGAGATTGCTGCATTCTGATAGTCTTCTGCGCTTGGATCTGTCAGAATTGGTGATCTGGTTAATCTCAATCATATTGTTGTGGTGCATATGGTAAAGATGCTTCTCCTCAGCTTGATCATTGGCCTGAATAACTTCAAGCTTCTTCTTATAGCTGCTTTCTTTGTATGATTTTAAGTCGACAATATATTCAAACTTCTGTCCCTCTTTAAAAATGTACTCGAGCAATCTCTCAAAGCATAGAAACTGCCAGTAGAATGATGGTTTACCTTATAATACAGCCAATATGGTCGATTATCTATTGGTTCATGTGGTTGAGAGACGCGGTAGAGCTTATCCTTCAAAAGTAGTGGAAAAATTGAAGAAATTCAGTCGTTGAACTTTGGGAGGATGGGTTTGTTTGGCGAACTGCCTTTCCGAGGGTAGCCCGTGTTGCCCTTGGTGCGCTTCTGATCTCCTTGTTCCTCCTTTGGTTCAGTATTTCGATCCGTAGATGGACCTTTGGTGGTGAGGGTTAATTTAGTTGATTTATGTCATTCAGATATCATCCTCTCTAGGTCGGCGTAACTAGTAACCTTGGTGATCATATCCTACAAGGTTGTAGTTTTGTTCAGGAAGAGGTGCTTTTTAGCCCTCCAGTCGAGCAGGAACGCGTTGGTGAAAGCAACAACAACTGTTTTATGATCTAGGATATCCACTTTACACGCGAGCTCTAAAAATTTATTCACAAAGGCCTTGAGCTTCTTTCCGTATGACTGTTTGAGACTGATAAGAGAATACAAATTCTCCTCTTTGTCCCTATTGTGAGTATATGTCTTGATGAACTATTTCTGCAGCTGGTCGAATGTATATATGGAGTCCTCAGGGAGAGTGTAGAACCATCACAGTGGTTCCTCCTGCAGACTTATGGCGAACAGACGGTAGAGGATGTGGCTGAGATTAGGATACAGCCCCAATGAATCACGGTATTGTTGAATGTGCTCCTTCGGGTCGGTACCTTAGTATTTTTGAATTTTTGGAGTATGGAAACCTTTCGGTATCTATATATCGAATAGTTCTTTGGCAATCAGACTTCCTTGTAATTTTGTAATATCGCTAACAGTACCCAAATTTTGTGCTTCGATTAACTCTTTGATCTGTTGGTCCATATGCTCTTTCGTGACGTAATGACGTGTTGGTTGAATCATTAGACGAGCAGGTTGTGGATGATGAGTGCCAGTACCTTCACTCAAAGGACCTCGTGCTAGAACTTGGTATTGATGTTGCTATTCTTCCTCCTGATAAATAGAAATTTGGTGACCTCAGCAGGCTTCGGACTAAACTTCATCACCCAAATGAATGGAGGGTTATTGTTCATGCTAAATATTCTAGGAAATATCATTACTAGTGACTCCTCGAGGTCCCAATCTTTCCCTTGCAGAAACATAGGAGGTCTTTGGCAACTGATCGTGACCTCTTATTGAAAGAGCCTGCTGAGTATTTTGCAAAGCCTCTAGGGCAGTTTGTATTATTATTATCTAGTCTTCATGTCATTTGAGCACTATCAAACGAGCTTGTTGTTCTGTGTCGAGCTCTTTCTCGTGGAGCTCCTGATCCTTAGTTAACTAAAGTTCGAGCTTATCGCATTTCTCTGCTTTGGTGTTAAGATTCACTCGTAGCTCAGTAAGTTTCTCTGGCTCCACTTAAACATCGAGCTGGATGGCAATAGCCAGTCATTTGGAAGTAACCATGATTGAAAATTATAGTGAAAGGATGTCTTAGGATATCGTGGAAATGTAATATTTCCCACAGACGGCTCCAAATGTAATGGCCAAATTCTGTAAGCTATAAATGGCTTAGAATTCGCTATCATAACAATGAACCTACGACAATATTCTAATGGAAAGCAAGAAATGGCACAGGTGATTTTAACGTGAAAAACCTCTAAAAAGATTTTTAAAAAAACCCACAACTTCGGGTGGAGGATTTTTGTAAAAGTATCTTTATTGCTTGAGGGGAATTTCTTATTACAAGTGATCTCTAGATTTAGAAATGCTTGAACCTTTTAACTAAGAAGTTTGAATGCTTCTGAGAATCTAGAATGAGTAGTTTTCTTGGTGATTTCTCGTGTAATTTTTTGGTCCTTACCTCTTCTGGAACTTCCTCTTTATATAGGCCTTCTCCGCAGTTCTTCATCGTGTTGGAGCACATTCTCCAAATAATATGGATAGTGGCGGTTAACTGAGTAACTGACGAGTTCGTAAGAGACAGGTGTCTTTGACTGGTTAAGGTTTATCAATTTGAGTTTGACCCTCGTTCTTTACCAGTTAGTGGAGTAAGTTGAAATGTTGACTGGAGAAGTTATGTTGAAAATGCGTGAGTCTGAGATGGAGGTAATTTAAACTGGCGACAACTCAATTTTAGATGAGATCAAGGGATACGTCCCTACAACAGGCACTTGAAGACTATTTTCGCTTTAAAGAACAATTGTTTGATTTGCAGAAAATATTGCATGTAAAACCGGTAAAAACTCCCACATATAAAATTTAAAGCATTTTTAATTTTTTTAAATATAATTTATTACGACTAAACTATTTTATTTTTACAAAAATGGGTAGAGCTTCACCCCAAAAGTTTACCCAGCAAGTACTTCACATTAGACATCAAGACTTATTGTTTGCTCAATTTTTAACCAGAATGGGGAAAAGTTGTCTTCAAATCTGAAGATTGATCGAAAAGTCCAATAGTCTACAAAAAACTTATTTATATATATTTTTATTTTGCGCATATTTTTAGATATCACGTTTATGCATTGGTCAAAAATTGGTCGAACTATAGTTAGTTTCATTTGTTTTAAACAATGTTAAGTTTAATAGGCTTTATTTCTATTGGCATTTTTTTTAGTTGTAATGCTAAATGTGGATCTCCTAAATTATGTACTAGAGAGGAGTGCCTCTTTATCTTTTTTTTTGTAAACCCCATGCCTCTCCCTTAGCATCTCCCCCAAAATCGAAGGCAATCCTCATACATTTTGTAGTGCAGCTCCAAGGTAATTATCTAATTTCATATATTTCCTATAACAATGCCCTTTGTTTTTGTTTAAATTTGATGTTTTTTGTACTGATTTTAATCGATGAAAGAATATCACATAAAATATTCGAAGGATCTACCGAAGCATAAACGTCAATTGATTGTAAGCCACTCCCCCAATACAAACTTTATGTTCTCTTATAATCTATCATTGACTTGATCCTACCGAAGCGGTTTGGGCCATAAGAATTTGGATAAGGTAAGAATCTTGCTACTTAATGTGCAGCTTTGTTCAAGGTAAATATTTTTATTGAGATTCATTTCCATTGTACATTCACTTTAGGCTATTATGTAAGTTTTTTCTTTATGATTGTTTTGTTGATATATAAGTATTTTACTGCATATACTCTTTGAATCATAAGTAAAATTCTTTGAAAACGACGTACCCATTTACCGTTCTAATATATGGGAATCTGAAGTTGTGGCATGTCCTCATTTTATGATCATGTATTTTATTATTGAGCTTAACTTTCTCTTTTACTCTTCTATTCATTGTCACAGGAAACTTTTACTAGCCATGAGGGGAGAAGCTTCACATGCAAGTGTTGATCTAAGCAATAAAGGTATTATCTTCATCTACTCATTTATACATGCATAGTATATTTGGTCATTACGGTTAGTAGCGCAGATATTGTAAGGGTTGTCGAGACATAATAAGTATTAATTACTTTAAAGGAATCTGCATCTACATCATTATTTCTAACAGTTCTATTCATTCAATTTTTCAATAATCAAAATGCAGCGGTTATATGTCCCCTGAGTATGTTATGCAATAAAAATTCTCTTAAAAGCCCAGTGTATTTAGTTTCGGCCATTATGTATGCTTTTTGCTTTATGATTGTCTTGTTGATATATAAATATTTTACTGTATTGAAAAGATATGCTCTTTAAATCTCAAGTAAAAATTCCTGAAAACGATGTACCCATTTACAGTTCTAATATATGGGAATCTGAAGTTGTGGCATGTTCTCATTTCATAACCATGTATTTTTTTATTGTGGCTCCAAAAATTTTATATATTTTTCTTCTGTTGTGGGATAACTTGCTCTTTTACTCTTCTATTCATTGTCACAAGAAACTTTCACTAGCCATGAGGGGAACAACTTCAAATGCAAGTGTTGATCTAAACAATTAATGTATTATCCTCATTTACTTATTTATACATACATAATATCTTTGGTCATTACGGTTAATAATGTAGATATTGTAAAGGTTGTCAGGACATAGTAAGTATTATTTACTTTAAATGAATCTGCATCTACATTGTTATTTTTAACAGTTCAATTCATTTAATTTTTAATAATCAAAATGTAGCAGTTATATGTCCCATGAGTATGTTATGTAAGGAAAATTCTCTGAAAAGTCCGATGTATTCAGTTTTGGAGTTTTGCTATTAGAGATCGTCGTTGGAAAAAAGAACACAAGCATTCATGATTACGGAGAATCCTTAAGCATTTTGGGATGTGTAAGTGCATGTCAAATGTTTTCTACTATTTAATCTAGATAACCTTCACTTTCCCGCACATTCCAACTAAGATTTCTTTGTACTTATTTTTAGACATGGAAATCCTGGAAGGAAAACAGAGTGGAAGAGATAGTTCATCCAGACCTATTTGAACCGGGTTTTTTCATAGAAATCTTGAGGTCTATCCAAGTAGGATTGCTGTGTCTGAAGAATTTTTCAGATGATATGCCAACCATGTCATCTGTACTTTCCATGCTTACGAGTAAAACTGCAACTCTTCCTACCCCAAAGGAACCTTTTAAGAAATAGGGTTTGGTGATTTTGCTTTTCTGCAAGTGAAAGTTTACATTTTTTATGGTTTCTTTAGCTTCTTTAGATCTGATTTAGCTCCATTTAATTTTAGCTGAAAGAGCTTTACTTGATTCTCAATTTCTTAGGTTTGCATCATTTTGATATTCCTGTAAATAACATAGTCTGATTAGTTGAATTAGTAGAGAATTGCGTGGTAACCTTTATTAGTATAAATTTGATGCATTGCAGAGCGTATATTACGCTAAAGTCAATAATAAGGGAGTATGGCTGCAAGTTGGTAAAAGTGCCAAATTCATTTCCCAGTTTTTAGGAATTGCATATCACGGAGAGCAATGCCGTGATAGTAAATTCGGTGGTTGGCAAGCTAACTTTCCTGTATTATCTTCAGGTAAAGGGAATTTTAGATCTTACACTTCTGCCACAAGGTTGACTAATTATGGATTGCCCCATTGTTTAATAATTATGGATTGCCCCATGCTTCAATCTCTCCCTTTCATATAATTGAAGTGCTTAACATCCCTTAAGAGATTGACTCTGGGCGGGTTCTCAGAGAAGCAAATCTCTTTTCCTTTCCCGAATAATGAGAATCGTGGTGCTTTCCGAGTCTAGCAACATTTCTTAGCCCTTCATGAACTGGAGATTGTGGGTTGTTCTATGCTCACATCATATCCTGACGGACTTCAATGTCTTACTACCTTAGAGAAATTGATAATCTCTCACTTTCCTAAATTGTGGGTATTGCCTGAATGGTTTGGGAGACTTTCATTGCTTCAGTTCTTAATGATTGGGGAATGCAAAAAGTTAACATCTTTACCTTCTAAGGAAGAGAAGGGACGCCTCACCAAACCACAAAGGTTGAAAATTAGTTGCTGCCTACTTTTGAAGATAATGTGCTTGAAAGACTGTGGCAGTGAGTGGCATAACATATCCTACATTTCAAATATTAAAATTGATGATAAAGAAGTTCAAACTCTTTAATTAGTACATATGAGGTTAGATTTGTTTCATTTTGATCTTGGTGTGACATGATATCACATTGTCTTCTTTTTTTATTTTTTTATATGATAATCCATTTCCATCGATGCAGGATTTATGAATCTAGAAGAGAAGTGACATGCCAAGTGGCACACAAATGTATATTGATTAATAGAATTGTAAAGTAATCTTGGTCTAGCTTCTGCTTCCTTTCCCGGCGAGTATCAAATCATTATGTTTGCACTACACTCGGTGAGTTCAGCATCAGCTTTGTTCAGCTCTAGCGTCAAATTAACACAAATATTCTCAGCTTTGTATTATGTTAATTTTGTTTTATAGTTTAATCAGCCTTTTAGATGGCGGTTGAAGAGAGAGCTTATGAAGAGTATCTTCAGGTGGTTGAGGAGAATGTGCAATTCATACGACTAAAAGCTCAAGTGGAGGTAAGTTACATATCAAACCTGCGTCAATAAACATTCTTCTTAGTATTTAGCATAAATTAGTAATTCAAGTTGTTTGCTTCTTTACCCTAATTCAATCTTCTATAGCTTGCTTATGTCCAGGTCACTCAACCTAAACTTCATCATCACTTTCATATCCTTAAAGATGGGGTAATTGAAGAAGTACGTATTTAAAGAGATAAATGATTTGGGTTTGTTAGGTTTAACAACCATGATGAAGCAGCCTTAGTTATACAGTTGGGCAATGGAAGGCTGGGTTGTGGAAAATCCATGAAGGTAAATAAACCAATTTAATAATGATTTGATCTTAACAATGAATCTGAGTTAAATCCCTATTAAGATGTTGATGCTTCTCTATATCAGATCAGATCCAGATATGACTACAATTTTACATGACATGTCATTTTAGTTAAAAAGGTCAATATTGATTAATAGTTAATAACTTTTTTATTCAACAAATCTAACATGGTGTGGCCTATAAATAAGCAGACTTTCTAAATGAGGAAATTTCTTCCACATGGTTTGTATATATTTTTTATATATAACAAAGGAACTGGATGAATCTCAATAACAAAAGAAACACAAAATGCAGAACAGGACTATACTACTACCTAGAATTCAAGAAAACTATTATTCCAATTTCATAACTTTCAAGGACTTTTAGAATCCCAGAATTCCTTATCTGAAGTTTGGTTGCAGTTGCACCATGCAAAAGTCTAGAGTTTTCCAGAATTTATTTTTTACCGTGTTTGTTTGACATGGAAATAGGAGTAGAACAATGGTGGATGAGAAAAAAATAGATCTGTAATTGAGAAATAGATTGCGAAACCCGGGAGAAAGGAATTAAAAGAGTCTGGAAAACTTGTTGACTTTCGTTTTGGTGGTAATCACATTTTCCTCCTTTAGGTGGTGTTTAAGCAATTATGGAAAGATACAATTCTGGTATTTCTATTGTTCTTTATGAAACAAATAACCAAATCGTCATTTTCAAGGAATTTTTAAATTCAAAATATATATTTCCCTTGAAACAAATGGAAGAAGAACGTACAAAGAAATATCAAACCATTATTATCAATTGTCAAGAACTACAAAGAAAGGGAGGACAAAAAATCAAACTCGATGACTTTGAGAAATTCATTTTTTCAAATATAGATTGATTACTTGCAAGTGGCTACCTACATTGGGGATCAGGTACATGTAATTCAACAATGAGGCCCCGAAGGCTTAGAATTTATAACCATAATACTACAATGACATATTATCTCCTATTGGGCTACAAATTCTTCATTTGATAAGTCAACTTCTTCCCCGTTCCTGCTCAGGACTATTGCACTTATCCTGAAGATTACTAATTCTGTAAACTACAGGCAAACATATAAATATGCATCATATATATGTAAGGAAAAAATAACAATCATGTGTAGGCTTTAACCTGAATACCATTTTCTTTCATATGATGTTTATAATTCTTATCAGATCTTATGGAACTATATGGATCACCTCATTGTAGTTAATAACTATGTAGTTAATTCTGCTAAATTTGTTATTGATTAACAATGCACATCTTTTCCTTAAAAGTTATGATTTTAAGTACTATAATCATATACGTATGTTCACATAAAGATAAGTATCTTACTGATGAACTACATTGTGATTGTTAATTAGTAGTATTGCAAGCTTTTACCCATCACACTCTTTTACATTCGCTAATTTATCAAGTTTTCATTTGATTAAAGAGTCATTATTACGATTGATTAACTCCTTTTGCTCTAAAGCTACTGATGATCCAATGCCCAAAGCTCACTTCAGTGTTGTACACATATAATAGTTATGCTCAATCAAAGAGATAAATAGGGAATCTTTACTGTAAAGCTAGCTGGTAATCTAACGGTTGAGGCAAAAACTCACAGGCCTTTACCTTTGCAGGTTTCAAAGATAAGCAAATCAGAGCCAGTCATGCCTAAAACATTATAGCACATTGTGGTAGAAGTTACTGAGAAATCTCATGTTTAGCTACTTGCAGCAAGGCCATGCTTATATCTAGATTTTTGTTGGATCCAGGTCATACTGTATTTTCTCCTAGACATCATGAAGGAGCTAGCCAAACCTTTCGTTTTACTTTGAACCGGGCAATCATACCACTCTCTCTCTCTCTTGGAGGGAATCTCTTATGTCATACTCCATACTTAAGGTAATTAGGGATATTTTACAATTTTTGTACTTCCTTTTTCTGCATGCAAAAAATTGATTTATGACTACATAATTTTAAGATTTTGCAGTTAATTCTCTTAGCAATATGTTCTATTTTTATCTGTCATCTGAAACTTAGGTCTACTTTTGGGTCATATGAGCGAAGATATTTTTATTTTCCATCGCCAATTATACTTAAATGAAATGTACATCTGCATCCTGTTATCAGTTCCAAACTTACAGTTTCCGCTAGAGAAAAAGACTCACAATTCTCACAGTTTATATATATAGTCAATTGATGATATTGAGCATACCTTTTAGGCTTTTATATACTAGATAGTAAATCCTTACTCTAGACAGAACTTGAATTGGGGATATAATATTTTGATCTATAAAAGGTAGTTTCTATGACATTTCTGCCTAATCCCTAGACCAGAGAAGCTCATTAGTTGCCGGTTACCTATACTATACACAGCTCATGCAAGGTGTTATTCTTGAATTAACCTTCAAATAGTGAGTAACGAAGATCACCATGAAGCTACTATCTCCAGTTACACTTTTGTAACTGAAATATCCTTTTGACTATTAATGGTTGTCCAAATAGTTGCAAATGTCTTTTCCAATTAAAAATATATGAGAAGTTAGGAATTAACTACATAAATATTCTGTGTGACAAATAGAAAATAGATTTAAACGGTCATAGTTCTTTCTTTCAAATGGACATCACTACATAAAGGCCATTTTTTTAAAGAGTTTGGCCTTCTGTGTACTTGAATGGTATGACCTCCAAAACTTCCCATAACTTCCATAATTAAAATATTGCTTCCATAATTTCCCATAACCTCCATAATTATTGAAGATTAATATTTGTAACTCAGGCTCTTAAATCTTATTCATTATCTTATCCCTATATAAAGATGGATATCATCAGCTAACATATTTTATCTTATCTCTATACAATTTTCAGAATCTCCCCTCTTGGTATGTTAAAAATTTTGGTTCCTTCCAACTTTTTTTTGGTGATTTATATGTTAGTTTTGTTCTTTGCTTTTGCTTTTGTTCATTTCTTTGTATAGATAACATTTCAATGGTTATTAATCTCATTGTGCACACTTTACAAGTATTTTTGTTCATCATCAAAACATGAACTACACCAACCTTATTGGGTTAGAAAGCAAAATTTTCGATGAACGGGCTACTCATGTATGTGATATCAAGTTGTTAGTCAAAATAAACTTTACCAATGTGATTCAAGTTGTCCATTCTTTTGATGGCGTGCTGCTTATGACTTACAACTCTGAAAATGTGGAAAAAAAATTGGCTGCCGACTTCTTAGGTCTATTAACAGAGAAGGGGCGTGCAAATGTGATTATACACCTTCATTTCCATCTTGAGGAAATAGATGATATCAACCTTAATGATGATTTCTGGGTCAGCCACGAACAAGCGTTCCTAGATTTTACTTTATTGGTCATGAATAAGACAATCTTATGTGAATCAACTCAACTAAATGTGACAATGAATGTGGAAATGCCTTCAACTTTCAATGAGCAAGCTAATATGGCAATTTATATGGCACAAATAGTTTGGGAGCAAGAGTCGTGATTAATCGCTTAGAATAAAATGAGTATGAAGCAGCACCAGAGACAATGAAACTTACATGTCCAATTTACCTCGAGCCGTATGTCCATGGTGCAATTCTAACTACCACTCCCTGCAAACATATGTTTCATAAGGCATGCCTGCTTCCATGGGTTTTAAATAAAACCAATGTCCCTATTGTCGTTCCCATATTCAGGAATGGCAAGTTACGTAATGTTTATTTTTGTTTGGTTTGTTAAATTTATTAGCTTCTTTAAGATATAATGCAAGTTTAATATCCTCGATTGTTGTTGGGAAATTTCTTTTTTGGCTTAACCTTTTTGGTGTTGAGAATATATGCAAGTTTTTTATTTAAGGTGCTTTGATGCTTATTTTAATATTGGACATTTTTTGTCAAATGTACTTTTTATTTTTCTCTATCATATGTCAATGTGCCGTCAAATGTACTCTTAAGTGTTCAACAACATCTTCTGACTTAGGCCATGATGAACTCTGTGAATAACACAATGTGATTAAGCAATGGCTCAATTACACTTATATACTTGGAGCTGTAACAATGACTCATATATTGTGAATGTTCAATTTCTCTCTCTTCAAAATTCACTGACAATTATTGTATATACAAAATATCCCAAATTTTTAATGAAAAAAAAAACTTTTAGAATGGAAACCCGTATTTGGAAATGAACCTTTAATTTAGATAAGCTAGATATTAACATTCTCATTTTCAGACACCAAAAACTATAAGCTTTCAAATAAATTCCAGTTTTTATATCGGGTTCATTTGAAATGCTACAAAACGTAGATAAACTATGTTGTAGATTCTACAAATGATCTTTTTGCATCTATGGCAATGGCTATAAATTCTCAAGAAAGTCTTCAATAAAGCACCATTTAAACAAAAAATATATAATGATTACTGAACTACTGATTAAGCCAACAAGTGTAAGTTTGTAACCAAAATAGAGTACTACAGAGTTCGACGAGGTATGGAGTACCCAAATCTTATGAAACCGACCTATAATTCAAACTGCCGCAAGCACCCTGCTACTATTTTCAAGTTCCAATCACCCTAACCAAAAATTGCCCACATCTATTTAAATTAATAGCCATGCACCAACAGTTACATCAAAATTTGAAATGCTATTTTTCACTATTAACTTATAATCATTCCCATAAATCCAGTGCAACTCTAATGCCTAATTAAGACTGCAATTACTTTTAACCATAACTCCCACGTCTCCTAATAACTCCTAATCATTTCCATTATCATTAACTTTATTTCCCTAAATCCTCATCTTTTCCCATATATTCTTTTCACTGTCTTAACAAATTCTCCTCCAAAACCAAACCTCAAACCTGTGCTCTCCTCCATAAAACCCTTCCAAATTCTCTCCTTTTGGAAAGTTATTCCTTAATTTTTCCTAATTGAGAGTTTTGCTTCGTGGGGTTAAATTTTGTTTCCTTCATTACAATATCTTAGCTTTTGATTATAGCTTTTAATCGGGTCTCTCTCTCTAAGCTTCAAAAAGGTTTGTTTGCTAATCTTTTAGGTTTTCAAGGTTCAAGGTCATCAACCTAAAGGTTTTTTTTATTGTCAGAGGTGACAGAGGTAAAGTAGACTATAATCAATCTAACCCCAGACCCTACTCAGCAGAAGGTGGACGTTTTTGTGAGCGCAATCAGCCTAACCCCAAAGCCTGCACCTTCGATACTATCCAAGAGTTTTGGAGGTAAGTTTTTATATGTATAAAGTTATGGTATTCATACAATTTATAAGAACATAACTGTGTAATAAACACAGATATATGTGTTTTAGTTCATCTTTTCTGGAGAAATTGTTTGTGCTGGAACATAGTATGAAAATAATATCAAATTTTTAATTAATAGGAAATCCTTTATTAGGAATCCAATGACAACACTTACCATGCACCTAAATACAATGGGAACAGAACTAATCGCAACAATATTTGCACATATTACTTCCATTAATTAATATATAAAGTAATATGAAATACATATATTATCAGTCATTAAAATTGCACGTGTCTACTAAGGCTAACAACATATCACAAAATAATTTCATCATTGAACTTCACTTCCCCGTCTTCATTTTTGTTGCTTCATTTTAATGCCATTGGTAACGATTTCAAGCCATTTAAAGCCATTGGTAAAGAAGAGTATGCGCTATTTCTAAGAAACAATGTTCTTTCTTCTTCTAGGCTACCTTTTAGCGCCTTACGAGTCAAGAAAGAATCCTCTTTTAAAAGATAATATGAAGCCAGATGGAAAAGCCAGGTAGCGGAAGGACGTCGGGGGTTGGTTAAAAAGGGGTAGGGCTTTTGTAGTTGTAGTTTGGAGGCGAATAAAGAAGGAGCTAGAAAAATGTAGCCTAGAAGTATGATTTCCTTATTTAAGGATGAAGCCACACTAAGCAGAATGCCAACTTAAAAAAGAGCCACTGAGGAGGGACGACAGACATTAAAAAATGGCATGATGCCTATAGAAAAAAGAGAAAAGAAAGAGCATTAGATATAAGAGGGCTCGACCTAAGCAAAAGCCAGAGAGAAAAAAAGAAAAGAAAGCCAACTCTAGTCTATGTCTATAAGCGGCAGAGCGACTGAGATACTCATAGGAGTTACGGTCCTTCTAGCACTACCGTAGACTACATTTTAAATCCTAAAAATACACTCTTAAACTAATTCCTAAGCTACAAAAGCCACTCCAAAACTGCCCCCCAAGATACAAAAGCCACTCCTAAAAAAAATAAGCTGATTCAATTTGATTCCAGAGGTGAAAGGATTTCATGTAAAAAAGAGGTAAAAATTGATTGTAAAGGGAATTGTTTGCAGAGTGTCTCTGTAGAGAAACATAAAGGAGGGAATGTGTGACGAACGACAACAACCCCGATATATTTCTGGCTAAGCTAATATAGTTTGTTCTTTTGATTTAAACATTTAAATTTACATTTATTTTATACTCCTATATGGATGGGATTAATAATTTCCGAAATACTCAACTTTAAGATAGAAGCAAGTGAAAAGGCAAAGGTTACCTCGGCTTGGTGTAGACTTGATCACTTATATACAGTCCAACTCATATTCCATATTTTTATAATTGCACCTGTATTTGGTGAACATACATGAATTAGGATGAGAGCAACGCAACAAGATAGATATAGATGCCATTCACAGTAAAATTAGTTTACCATTGATGATTAAAAGTACTATAACATATCCTACAATGACATTAGATCTCCCAGTCCCAGATCGGCCCCATGGCCTAGATACCGTATCATTGGAAGTACATAAAATTTATACTTTTTTTATTTTTCTGCTTGAGCCATATAGCCAACTTTTGGATTGAAAAACACTAGCATCGGATCCACTTTGATGCACTTAAAGATCCTGGAATCACGGGAAAAGAGTTTAAATACAACAGAGCACTTCAACTTTTCATAAGAAAGTAACTATTTATACTGAAGAAGATTTGGTTTTGTTTGGTCATAACTAGCCACTAAATTTCGAAGTACGTTTCAACCATACAAAAAAGCACTGTATCCACAAGAATACATTTATGTTACAGGCAACATTCAGGTGATTGTCAGGGCCAACACTCCTAAAAAATCTCTTTTGATGCGCCCAAAAGGTTTAAATTTTTTACGCAGGGCTGAAAATGAGTCACTTTCTAAAATAGAGTCAATAGCTAGAGCGTATGAAAGACAAAACCTCTAACTACATATCGCTTAAAGTAAGTTAGTTAAAAAACAAATCAGGACAAGATCAAGGTCAGGAAATGATGAGGACCTTTTAAACTACCTAACCTTTTAAAAAAGTCATTTGATTAGTAACTCATGCTTAGTGTTTTGATAAAGTATTAGTTGCATTATAATGTAAAAAAATTGAATTGGTTGAGACTACAATATTCTCTGAACTGTGGGAAGGAGTTACAAGGATTTATCTCCCAGAATTTTACGAGGAAAAAAGTTATAGCTTTACAAATTATTTATAACCTTTAAGTTCCATACTTTTTATTCTTGGCAGGTTGTCTCATAGTTTTCATTTGTGGTTGTTATATGGGTCGGCAGTAGTTGGGTCTCTTTCTATTTGCGCTTCGATGCCACCATCTCTAAGGTTACGAGCCTCGGAGGAGTCTAAAGCTCCATTAGCCTCCCTTTGCATTTTCTTTTCAAAGAAAAAATACCCCCAAAAGCTCCTAGTGGAAGCTTATAAATTTTAATTAAGTTAAATTCATAGGTGATTCACTATGGGTTTCATGTTATATTGTATGTTTCGTGTATAGGCTTGGACCTTCAGTTGAATACCATTGTTAGCATTGCATACCATTGTTGGCATTGCATACCATTGTTAGTATAATATTCTCGCTTATTTTCAAGCATATGTATACGTGTTGATATTGTTTTGCATCAGTTCTAACATTGTAGGGGCCTAACTTTTTTCGGAGAGGAAGTCGGCTCTTATAGCACTGGGTTAATCTTCAATCAAAGGAATGTAAGTAAATAATCTAAAGTATGAACAACCTATAGATAAAATACTTGTGCAGAGGTACGAATGTGATACTCTACGACCTCTAATGAGAATTTTTAATTATACTTTTATTACTGATGAGTAATAGAAGGTTTGAGTACTAGGTTTTACAGGGTGGTCGAAGGTAAACTGGAAAGTGACTGGGGAGGATTTGTCTAACCCCTCCTTGGTTCCCCATCTCTCTTATTTATTGAATCATAGGAAGGGCTTAGTCACCAAGGTTAGGTCAGATTACAGGGGTACTGTCCAGATATCCCGGCGAGGTATAGGCACCAGATATGTTAGTACTGTCACTGTAACAGCTCTTGGAGAAGTTTCTAAACTTTATCACCATGGCAGTGGTTGGGCCTGCCACTGTAGCTGTAAGGACCAATCACTGTGCCATCTTATCTGATGAGCTGGATGCCTGTCCCGTCATACATTGACCATGTGCAGCTATGGTCGAAGTGTTTCTGTTGCGATGTGTGGAGTTCATCCTCAAGGTTTGTTTATGGTCGAAGCTTCGTCTTCAAATAATCTTTGGAAGGCTTGTTTAAGGATTGAGTGGGCTTTGATACATTCGAGTAGGCTACGAAGTAGCCTTCAAGTATCTGAGTGGGGTTGATAGCTCCGAGTAGGCTACTACATTCACCCCCTCTCAGCGAGGGTCTCGAAACCAGGTGGAGAGGAATTTGCTAAGAAAACTACTTGGCCTTGGAATTTGAGTGGTTTGACTGTTGGTTTTTGGGCAAGTAATTAAAGAGGGTAATAAATGAAGTATGACTTTACTACTGCGGAGAAGCGTTATCTCTTTCTGTCGGCTTTGGCCAAATGCCTTATTTGTGCAGAAGAGGAGATGGAGGAGCAAAGCGCGGTGTGTGGAGCTGGGCCTTCTGGAAGTAGGGCTGGTGTTTGAGGTGGTGATGATTGGCCTCTCTGTATTCTGAGGTTTTAATTTAGGCTGGTTTTATGAGTGTATTTATGTTTGAAATTTTGCAGTTTTATAAATCGGATAATGGAATGGAAGTAATATTTTTTAAAACTCTATGTGACTGTGTCAGACTGATATGGTAGACTGCCTCTCATATGCGCGCTAGCATATGCATGTCATCGAATTGTTAATAGTGGGTAACAAATGGTATCAAAGTATAATGATATGGTCGTAGGTAATCAACTTTGTATTAGGTAAGACTTGGTGCAAGAGATTAAAGTCGAAATGTGAAGAAGATAGATAGTTTGATGCTGGATAGATTATTGGGTAACTGGTTGAATGCTCGATGCTCGAGATTCGACTGCAACTCCTCATAAATGGTGTCCATACGCATGCAGGTGAAACTGCTATGTCTAGGAATTTATAGAGGTTGGACTGTTTAAGCTTTCAAGGTGGGGAATTGAAGGCCACAATTAATGCATCTAGGGAGGAGGGAAAGTTAAAATCGTTCTACATGTATAAAAGGGACTGTCAGGGAGAGGATTCGGCATAGTTTTGCATTCTTCATCTGATACATAATGGATGTCTCTTCTTCTAACGGTGGTTCATCCAATGATGGTTCTTCCAGTGGTGGTTCTTCCAGCGGTAGATATGGGAACTGGGTTGTGGCCAAAGTGATTCGGGTATGGGAGAAGACGCTGGAACTACGGCGGAGATTTCTTATTGATCAAGACATTGATCCGGAGATGCCGGTCCTTTTCAAAATAAAGCTCGGGGAGCCGATTGCTGGGATGCCTTTTAAATACTGGTGGGGGATTCTTCAGATGATGGGTCCATTTTCGGGTCATCAGTTGTCTCTGCTAGAATCCTTCGCATAAGAAATGGTAGACTAGGGAAATACTGGTGTTGCGCCCATGGTCAAAGAGAAGCATCCCATTGATAATTAGGGTCCTCGTTCAACCATGCTATTGGGTTCTTTGGTTGATCTGTTTATGGTTTGTTTTTGTTGTTTCTCTTTCTTTCTTTTCTTTTTTGTATATGGGGTCTGTAGTTGATGATTGGGTGCATTATCTTGTTAAATGAAATTAGAATTTTGAATTACTGTCATTGTAATGTAAAATCTATCAAAAGAAGATTCTGTATTCTCGGAGTAGTAGCATGAGCTGTCGAATTAATAGTATAACTGTTGAAGTAGAGTTTTTGGATTGTCAAAGATAAAATTTGTAGTCTGTCGAAGTAGGAGAGTTATCTGTTGAAGTAATTAATTGTGGAAGTGTCGAATATGTCATAGATCAAATGGTTGATATACTTGGGGATCGAATATGAGGTTATATGTTGCCGAGTCTTGGAGACGCTATATCGTTGATTTCTCAAATGTGAGGAGTGTGTCGAAGGCTTTGTTTGATTTGACTGGTCGTACTGACAGCCCAGATAGCTGTTCTGTCAGGACAGTATGTGCGCCTGGGGCAGTGTGCCGAAAAGTAATCATGATTTTTATACACTTTTACGAAAAAGTTATCACGGGTTGTTGAGATTTGATTGTTTGGCTTCTAGTGAGGGTGAAAGGTTTCGAGAAGCTTTGATTTTGTTGGTAATTTAAAGTGAGCATGCCACTTGTACGTGAGGGAAATAAGGGGTAAATTAGTAAAAATGCATTACATCCAAAAAGCTGGGGTAGTGGGGGCGTGGTAGTGATAGCAGTTTGAAAATCGGGGCAATTTTGGTTTGATAGTGGTATATAAGTGTGAGGGAAGTAACCATTGTACTGTTCACTGAGAAAAAACCAGAGAGAGTGAGAGAATGACGTATGCCATTAGTACCGGTGCTTGAGAGGAGTTGTTGGAGTTATTACATTGATCTCCCTGCTTTGAGTATAGAGCTTCTAACACATGTATGTCACTTGAACTCTGCAAATTTTGTTTTGTTTTTCCTTCTGCGTCTGTGAGTAGAATATTTTGGGTTTGGGTTTGGGGTTTGGAGGTTATTGTTGAGAATAAGAGAATTGATGAATCTAGATTTCGACCCATTCTAGGATTTTGGGGGGTTTTTGAAGGAGGCATTGGGCTGAGGATCAAAGTTTTGAATGTGTTTAGATCTGTTGAAGGATGTAGATGTGCGGGTTATTGACATGTAATTTTTGAATATATCAATCTAATTACGTGCCTCTTCTTCTGTAGGGTAAGATGCATACCCGTTAAGCTACGAGACAGAGGCTGATAGACGAAGAGATCGAAGCATTCAAAGCTAGTATTTTTGGTCGTGCCCCAATGGATGAGGGCAGTGACTTAGAAGTGTTAGATGTTGTAACCGATGCCCCTTTGTCTATGGTACTGCAGGCTTGTGTGATTCCGATTACGAGATGTCGTAGGACGGTAGTTACTGAGGGTAGTAAGGAGGAAGATATAGTGTGGGGTGAGAGATACGCGGGTAATATGGGGCCTTCTGGTGGTAGAAAGGTAAAAGAGGGGCAGAGTGATGAAAGTCGAGATTTGACTGAATCGAATAGAGTTGAAGGTGCCGTTTCGGCTAGAGATAAGGTTAGATTAGATCGATTTCCAGCCAAGTTGGGGCTGTCGAAAGTGGGGGTGTTGTTAAGCGTAGCGTGTGCAGGGTTAACTTTTAAATTAAACTCTAGAGATGGAATAATGGCATATAGAGTCCAGATTCGACTGGGAATGGAACTTCCTCTTCGAAGGCTGGTAAAAGACGTATTGAATTTTTGGGAGGTTACTCTGGTGCAAATGAATGGAAATTTTTATGAGATAATGAGGGTAATTGAGGGAATGAATGCAAATTTGATCAGTGAGGGGAGGGGTTTAATTAAGTGGTTTGACATTATTACCTTCTAGTCGAAAAAGGCTAGCCAGAACATAGGTACCTATCACATCCAGTGTCACCCTGAGAAACCATAATTTTTTTATCTTCGTTCGTCGGGTCGAGGGTGGAATAAAGACTTAGTCATAGTACGGGGTAACTATGAGAATGTTGAAGGGGAAGGCCTGTATAAGTTGCATCATAAGGTGTATAATAAGAGTAAGTTTGTTGTCGAAAGATTGTTGTTGATGTTGTCTTGAATAAGTGGTGATTATATGTTATTTGTTCTGCAGGTCCGAAGAATTTGACTTAGAATAATCCTAGGAACTATATCGATACCTTGCTCGAAGCTAGTGAGGATTGGATAAATTATGTTTTTGATAGTTATGGTATCAAGAGGCAGAGAAGGAAGAAGATGGATTCCCTACTTCGAAACGTACCCGTTACGTCGAAGCCATCGAAGAGGAGGAGAGGCAAAAGTGGTTTGAAGGGTCCAGAAGAAATGGGGGGGAGATGAGTTGCCAAGAAATATTCAGTATGTTCTAAAAATGAGGAGGGGTTTGAAGCAAGCAGCGCCGATGCCCAAAGTGGCTGACGATGCTTCGAGACTGTGGTCGAGGCAGGTGCCAACGCAGACTGAGAAGGGGAAAAGCCAGGTTATTCCTGAAGTGCCGAAGGTACAACAGATGAAAGCTATTCTACTCAAAAGACGTAGGGCACTGGGGAAAGATGATGTAGAGGATGAGGATGAAGAGATGAGGGAAGCTGAACAATAAGAGCATGGAGTAGCCAAACATGCTTCGATGGTTGAACTTTGCAAAGATGACCCAGACAAGACTTCGAAGGAGATGAAGAGGAGTATGTTTCAGGTTACTGTCTATTAATTTCTTCTTTGAGATTCTGAGATTTCTTTTAAGTTCTTTGAGTTTTAAGAGGTACTGACTACTCGAATATTCTAGCAGACGGATGTTTAGGCATAATCTTATAACAAGGCAATGAAATCTACAAAGGGGAAGCTGCGGCAGGCAATTGAAAGCCAGGATCATGCTCGAGGGACCGAGGCTTCATTAGTGTCTGAGGTCAAAGTTTTGAAGCGATATTTGAAGGCAATCACTAACTTCTTTGATGAAAGGCTTGAGCATCAGCGGTCTAAACAAGAGCTGGTGTGGGCAGCAAAGCTTGCTGCGAAAGTGAGGGAGAAAGAAGAATAGAAGTTGAGTTATCAGGCACAGTTTGATAATGAATATAAGGTGACTGTCAGACTGAAGGAGTTTATAGAGGAGAAGGGGTATAACCCTAAAACTATGGAACCCTTCCCTGTTTCCCCATAACTGGTTGCTGGAGATAATTTACAGATACAGGAAGGAGATGCAGATGCTATTGGTAGGGCAGATAGAGATACTGGGGATGGTGTGAAGGCTTCTGTAATTGAAGCAATCGGTGCTGGAATTGTTGATGATGTAGTTTCTGATGGTGCGGGGCTAAAGCTTTCGACTGGAGGTTCTGAGAGTGTTGGCATTGCAGGGCCTGTGGGAGAAAAGGATGTCGCCTTGCCGATATGAGGTATTTGGTGTTGGGTTTCCATGTCCACCTTTTCTGATTTGTTGTTGAGTTGTAATATTTTGAACCATGTTTCTTTTTCTATGGAGTTGGTCTTTGAATTTGGTATTTCTATGAGTTTTCATATTGTACTAATGTTGTTTATCTGTTGAACTTTAGGATTTGATTCTGAACTGCATTTGAATCTGTGTCTGATTTTTGAATTGGATTTGCTATCTTCTTCAAGCCTAACTTTTTTCTGGATTGTTGAAATGTTGAGGCTTATTCTGTTAGTTTAACTTGTACCGACTGTTTGATGCATGGCCTAGCATGAGTTGTGTTAAAACTGCTTCTCTGGTTGATGATAGTTGAAATCTTCTTACATCGTGGATATTTTTGTATAATAACATCTATATGTACTGTCTTTGTTGAATGGCTGCAGAGTTATCGGACCCTGAAGAGCTTCGAGGATGTTGTAATATCTTTTTTGAAATTGAAGGATCTGCTGGACATCGAAGGCCGAAGCCACATAGATGTAAGATTTTTTCAACCCCAACACATTCCCGAGGGTCCGTCCTTGCGACCATTCGTGCCCCTCGCGTTTGCTCAAATGTTAGAAACTTGAAAATTCCAGAGTCACCCCCAAGTATCTGTCAGGGTGAGGGTGGACATGATTCCCAGAGCAATCAAAGGAATCTACTAGACTTTGACAGTTTTAAAGCCTGATTGAAGCATAACTGTTCACCCCCAATACATTCCCAAGGGTCCAGTCATTCGAACATCCTTGCCCCTCGAGTTTTCTTGAAATTGGAAGCTTGAAAATTTCAAGGTCGCCCCCAAGTATCAGTCGGGTTGAAAGGTTGACATGATACTTGGCAGGAACCAGGAAATCAACTGGACTTCGACAGTTTGGGAGCCTGATCGAAGCATAACTGTTAGCCCCCAATGCATTCTCGAGGGTTCAGTCTTTCGACCATCCTTGCACCTCGAGTTCACTCGAAATTAGAAGCTTGAAAAATCTAGAGGTCGCTCCTAAGTATCAGTCGGGTCGAAGGGTTGACATGATACCTAAGTTAAACCAAGATATTCAATGAAATTAGAAGATGAAGAATGGGTTGAAAAGTTGTTTATTGATAATTTTTTGTTACATCAGTTGTACAAGGTTGAGGTTGTGGCCTGTTATAAGAAACCAGCTGCATTGTCTTCTACAGGTTTGGTAAAGGCTCTTCGTCTTCTGTCATCAGTTAGTAAGAAACCTTGTCAGTTTTATCATACACGACGTAAGGTCCTTCCCAGGATTCGGCTAGCTTGTCGACATTTCAAGGTTTTGAGGATTGGTTGACACGTCCAAGTACTAGATCTTTGATGTTGAAACTTCGTGATCGAACTCTCTTGTTATAGGATTTCTAAAGTGATGTGTGGCACCGGCCAAGGTTGGCGATGGCTCGGTCTCGGGTTTCATCGATCCATAACATGTTGCATACGAGTTCAAACTCATTGTCTTCGTCTGGGAGGTTAGGATCTCGGGTAGGTACCTCGAATTGAGTAGGGAGCACAGCTTCAGTACCGTATGCTAGAAGGTAAGGGGTGCAGCCTATAGATTTTTTTGGTGTTGTGCGATAGGCCCAGAGGACACGTTGTAACTCTTGAACCCATCGACCTTTCTTTGCGTCAAATCTTTTCTTGAGACCATCGACAATGGTTTTGTCGATTGCTTCGACTTGACCGCTGCCTTGGGGATAGTAAGGTATTGAGGGGGAGAGGATGATGTTGTGTTTTTTGAGAAAATTTCTGACTTTACTGCCGACGAACTAGGGAACATTATCACATCGAATCATATGGGGGCAGCCGAAACGTGTGATAATGTTTTCCCATCGAAAATTGATAACTTTATCTTTTCTGGTTCGGCACAAAGGTATAGCTTCCACCCATTTGGTGAAGAAATCTGTTGTAATAAGGACATTTTCTCTGCTACCTGAGGCTTTAGGGAAGGGACTGATAAGATCGATAGCCCATCTTTTGAATGGCCATGAGACTTGATTGAAATGAAGGTCTTGCGAGGGGCAATGAATGTCAAGAGTGTTACGTTGGCATTTTTCACAGTGTTTGGCATATTCTTTTGGCTTATTTTTACATATTCGGCCAAAATAATCCTTGAGAGACCGCTCGAAGGGCCATAGAACGACCAGTAGTATGAGCATCACAAATTCCTTCACGAAGTTCAGTTAAGATTGTAGAGGCTTCAGCTTGGGATATGCATCGAAGGAGGACGCCATTTGAGGATTTTCAATGTAATTCATTTTTATGGATAGTGTATCTGCGACAATTTTCTAACAGAGATTTTCTTGCTTTAGGATCGTCAAGGAGGGTGGCATTGTTAAGGTAATGGAGGAATGATGTGCGCTAGTCGTCTGGATCGAGACTCTCGCCCCTAGTATTGATGGCTTTGACTTCCATCTGGTCGATACTTGGGCGTTCGAGTACTTCGATATGAAGGGTTTGGGATTCTGACTATCTGAGCATAGCTGTGATATAGGCGAGGGCATCTGTATATCAGTTTTCTCTTCGAGGATAATGAGTGATAGTAGATTTTTTGGGAAAACGGTCCATGTGTTGTCTAACGAAAAGAGAATAGTCAGCCATGCGACCATTATCTTGATTTTCTCCTATGTAATGTCTCTGAAAAAGTTGGGAATCTGTGAAAATTGTAAGTTTGGGAATGCCGAGGTTGAGAGCAAGGTCGAGGCCGTAGATCAAGGCTTCATACTCTGCTTCGTTATTAGAATATTTGAAGGTAAGTTTCACAGCTTTCTCTATTCGATCATTAGTGGGTGTGACCAAGACAATACCAATTCCTGAGCCATTAGGTCCAGCGGATCTATTTGTGAATAAACGTCAGCCAGTGTGAGGGTTCCAGGGATCTGTTGTTTCGGGTTGGTCTTCTGTTAAGTCATCTTCGTGTTCTTCCCAATTGGCATCATCGACCGGGAAGTTTGTTAGGAAGTCTGCTACTGCTTGGCCTTTCTGGGATATTTGCTTCACAAATATAATGTCATATTCACCAAGGTACAGAGACCACTGCTGTATTCATCTGGATTTCTCTTTTTTACTGAGTACTTCTCAAAGGGGGTAACTTGTTATAATACGGATAGGGCCTGGAAGTATGGTTTGAGTTTGCAGGCTGAATAGACAAGGGTAAGGAGCAAACGCTCAAGTTTCAAATATTGGGTTTCTACGGTTGTTAGTGTTTTGTTGATGAAATATACAGGTTTCTCAACCTCTGAGTCGAGTCGAATAAGCACTGAACTTATGGAAGTATCTGTGGCAACAAGGTACAAAGAGAGTGTTTCGCCTTCGATAGGTGTGCTGATAATGGGTGGTCGGCAAAGATAAGCTTTAAGTTCGAGGAAGGCCTGTTCGCACTCGGGTGTCCAGTTAACCTTGGGGTTGTTTTTCTTTTCTACTTTGTAGATGCCTTGGTCGTGTAAGAGGGAAAAGAGCCAACCATATCTATATGAGGATTTGAAAATGAAACGGTTGAGGGCTGCAATTTTACCAGCCACTTTTTGGACATCTTTTTTGTTCGAGGCGAAGGCATATTGATGAGGGCTCGAATATGGGTGGGGCCAATCTCGATACCTCGTTTACTAATAAGGTGGCCTAAAAATTTACCAGACGAAAGACCAAATTGACATTTTTCCAGGTTGAGTTTCATGTTATATGTACGGAGTATCGCGAAGACTTCGGATAGGTCTTGGATATGGGTCTGTTTTTGAAGGTTTTTGCATAGTATGTCGTGGATGTAGACTTCAACCGACTTGCCAAGCAAAGGTTTAAATATGGTTGTGACCAGGCATTGGTAAGTGGCTCCCACATTTTTAAGGTCCCAGGGCATGACGTTAAAATAGTAATTGCCTTGTTCAGTGATAAATGATGTTTTAAGTTGATCTTCGGGTAAGAGGGGTACCTGATTGAAGCCCGAAGCCTCGACCATCATTGATAGGCGCTCATGTCCGGCAATTGCATTGAGGAGTACTGAAATGACCGGGATGGGGAAGCTATCCTTCTGCGTGTGCCAGTTAAGATCTGTGAAGTCGACGCAGATTCTTATCTTGTCGTTATTCTTGGGAACTGCCATAATGTTTGATATCCAGTCAGCGTACTTCACTTCTCTGATAAAACCTACGGCTATGAGCTTATCTACTTCAAGGTTTACTGCTTCCCGAAGCCGTGGTGCCAGGTGCTCGAATAAATGGGTTAGGCATTGAGAGCCTTTCAAATTCCAAGTACCTTCGGGGGTGTGAAATGAAGGGTCTGATTGTAGGTCGATGGTATGGCATGCATAGCATGGAGCCTGTCATGCTCGAGGATACCGAGGTATTCTGAATTCTTCTCGATAACAAGGAAGCTGGCTTAAAGTGTAAGAGGGCATGTAGTTATTGGTAAGTTAATAGGACCAATAACGACTTTGGCAGGGGTTATGAGGTCTATCTTCTTCATGGTTTCGATAGTTTGGAGAAAAAGGACATCAGCTGCACTCCCTGGGTTAATCTGCATTGTGTAGAGGACGAGGTTTTTGATCTTTATCATGATGACTAATGGATCGGAATGGGGAAAACGAACATGAGATGTATCATAGTTGATGAAAGAAATGCCTTCGAGGCGAGGGCGATGGCCTGGTTCTGGCTGGAGGGTGGGAAGTTTCTCCTGGTAGGTGAGTTTGTAACATTTTTTGATGCGCTTACATTTACTTTTGGAATGCCCGTTGTCTATGTTGTTGACTTCGATGAAGTTTATTCTGTAAATGTGCACTTCAGCTGGGTCAGCAGTAGGGGTGGATTGAGGTTTGAGGTAAGACCCGTCAAGATACCTGGGAAGGTCGGCAATATATTAGTGTAGATGACCTACTTTAAGGATGAGCTTGAAGGAGCACTGGAGGGAGAAGCATTTGTTGGTATGATGACAGTTACATTTGTGATTGGCACAGTAAGGTTTACCTGGCCTGACTTCGTTATGGAAAGGGATACGCCAGATGGGGTCTGCTTGTATATGTGTTTGAAGGGTACTGAGAGAGGCAGTGAGTGTGGGAATGACTGACTTCGATCGCTTCTTGTGAGCTTCAGCAATATTTTTGATGTTAGAGCATTTGCAACTTACGGCCTCCTGTGAGACAGGAGAGATCAGAGGTGTTGGAGTAGAAGGCACATTTTGTCGAGGTTTATTAAGAACTGGGGGCGAAGGTTAGCTCAGTTTATGTGACTCGCAAAGGCGCTCAAGGTTAAAATAATTATTGACTTTTGAGAGCATCTCTTTGAGGGTTTGAGGTTTGTGTATAACTAGGTGTTCTTTGACACGACTGTGATCAGGTAGGGCATTCGAGTATGCTAGTATGGCATTCACGCCGTCGAGATTCTCAATTTTCCGTGATTCATCGAACAACCTTTTGGTGAAGGCTTTGAATCTCTCGTTGCTGGATTTTCTAAAATTGAACAGAGCATCAACTATGACTTCTCTTTCCTTATTAAAGGCAAACTGGGCAATGAAAAGCCGTGACAGTTGCTCGAAGCTTTGTATTGAGCCATTTTGGAGATTGTGATACCATCGAAGGGGGATGCCAGTGAGGCTGGTGGGGAAAAGGTGACATAACAGGTAATCTGCTATAGAATAATGGCTCAGGGCATTTTGTAATTCGAGAATGTGCCATTGAGGGTCAATGTTGCAATATTTGTTGAGTCTGGGGGCACAGAAATTAGGAGGTATCTCGATAGCGATAAGTTTAGGGCATATAGGGCTATTGAGGCAACTCCAAGAGTTGGTGGCCGGGCTCGCGCTGACACGAATAACTGGTTGTGTTTTGAAGTCAAAGTTTTGTTGTGCTGCATAGGTAGGATGAGGGGGAGATCGAGGGATTCGAGGATGGTGAGCTCGAGTGGGTGGAATGTGTTCAGCGCTGCCATCTCTGAGACGTTCTCGAGCAGGGTGGCGTATGGGGTGTCTAGAGGATCGGAGGGTGGAGTCATAAGATTTTTCTATAGGGTGAATGCCGAGGTGGATGGAGTCGTAGGAGGAATAATGTGGGGAGCACCCTCGGCTTGGATACGGCCTTGGGCTACTCCAAGAGTGGGTAGGGGTCCCAAACAGACGCGGGCAGACATGCGCGACGGATCTGGTGCTTGGGATGGTCGAGCGGGTTCTAGAGGCTGTAGACTCAATAGCTCTCGTACAATGTTGCAGAACTCGTCGATTGCCCAGTTCTATCAATTTTTGTCGTCCAGGTGGCGGTTCCGCTAAGTTTCCAGCTCTAGGCGATGGCTTTCATGCTCTTGGTTAAGTTGTGCATGGTGGCGCTCCTCTGCTTGAGCGACTTGTTAAAATAGTAGGGTTATTTGGCTGGCTACTCCGTCGATGGAGATGCAGGCATGGGTTGAGCTGGATCATAGGGTGGGTGCCATTGAGGAGAATCCGTGGAAGATTAAAACAAAGGGAGGGAAAGAGAAAAAGAGATTGGTAGGGTGGGAAGCACAGACGGCGCCAATTGTAGGGGCCTAACTTCTTTCGGAGAGAAAGTCGGCTCTTACAACACAGGGTTAATCTTCAATCAAAGGAATGCAAGTAAATAATCTAAAGTATGAACATCCTATAGAAAAAATACTTACGTAAAGGTTTGAATGTGGTACTCTACGACCTCTGATGAGGATTTTTAAATATGTTTTTATTACTGATGAGTAATCGAAGGTTCGAGTACTTGATTTTATAGGGTGGTCGAAGGTATACTGCAAAGAGACTAGGGAGGATTTTTCTAACCCCTCTTTGGTTCCCCATCTCTCTTATTTATAGAATCATAGGAAGGGCTGAGTCACCAAGGTTAGGTCAGATTATAAGGGTACTGTCTGGATATCCCGGCAAGGGATGGGCGCCGGACATGTCTGTATTGTCACTGTAACAGTTGTTGGAGATGTTTTTATACTTTATCACCGTGGCAGTGCCTGGGCCTGTCATTGTAGTTGTAAGGACCAATTACTGCGTTGTCTTGTCTAATGAGCTGGTTGCCTGTCCCTTCATACCTCGTCCATGTGCAGCTATGGTCTAAGTGTTTCTGCTGCAATGCGTGGAGTCCGTCCTCGAGGTTTGTTTATGGTCGAAGCTTCATCTTCAAATGATCTTTGGAAGGCTTGTTTAAGGATTGAGTGGGATTCGATACATTTGAGTAGGCCGCAAAGTGGCCTTCGAGTGTCTGAGTGGGGTCGAAGGCTGCGAGTAGGCTACTACAAAGATTATTTGCCCTTACTGCAATTTTTACCTTCAACTACAAGGATGCATATTCATTATGCTCTTTTGCGGCAATTAGCCCCTTCAAGGGACCGTTGGACTCTAAAAGTATGTTTGAGTCGAATGTGGATCACCAAGAACTTCACAACCAAAGACATATGGGGTCAAGATATGCTACTTATCGATGAGAATGTAAGTATATTCTATTATTTGCTACATATTCTTTACGTTTTCATAATAAGATTTTAACTATATTTATGCTATTAACTCCGCAGGAGGAGCAAATACATGCATTAGTTCCACAAAACATTATTCCACAATTTGAAAAAGTGCTTTAAGAGGGTGATATTAGTCACCTTGAAAAATTTAATGTCTACCCATTTTGTAAAATAATTGGTAGTTATGAGTAGGTGGTGGCGGTTACCTAGAAAATTAGGCAATTCGTCGACGAGATCGAGTGCCCATCTTTTGAAAGGCCAGAATACCTTGCTTTGAATAGAGTTCTAGCGCAGGGATGCGTATCATTTGTCCATGTCTTTGGCAGGTATCACATTTGCGTGAGTACTCCTCTTCTTACTTGCGCATGCCAGGCCAGAATACTCCTTATGTAATAGCTATGTTTGTTAGTGCTCGACCTGCGACATGGGAGCCATAAGCCCCTTCATGTAATTCACAGAGTATTTCATCTGCTTTAAGTTTGGATAGGCACTTGAGGTAAGGCCCTATGACTAAAAGTTGTAGAGCATACCATTTTTATTTGTGTATCGCTTCGAGTTGTTGATCAGCTATCGGCGCTTTTTCGGATCTGATGGAAGTGGTCTGTCGCAACTGTTGTCGATACCGAGATAGACTCGGAAAGGCTTTTAGAAATTATTGTCTTGCCCTTTATCGCCCCCAGTGTTGATCATACATACATAAATGCGATCAATGCTGGGGGCTGAAATGATTTCGTTCTGAAGATATCGGGCTTCTGTACCTACGACCCCAACTAGATATGCCAAGGAATCGGCGTGTCTGTTTTCACCTCGAGGAATATAAACGAGAGTTACTTTTGTGAACTTTCTCATCCTATCGGCAATGAGGGCAGCATATTCGATCATCTTTTTATTCTTTTTATATTGCTTGGAGTAATGGTGTACGATGAGTAGTGAATCTGTATAAACTGAGAGGTCGGGAACATCGAGCTCAAGAGCGAGGTCGGGTCCATGAATGAGAGCCTCGTATTTGGTGACATTATTTAAGGCCTCAAAATCCAAGCGGATCGATTTCTCAATTCTGTTATTGGAAGGGGTAATCAATACAATTATGATTCCTGACCCTGTGAATCCTGCTGATCCTTTCGTAAGAAATCTCCACCCTTTTGTTATAATCCATTCAACTCGTTTGTCAAATATTTTGGGGGTGGATCTTCAAAAGTTTCTTCCGCAAGGTCAAGCTCGTGTTCCTCCCACTCGGGATCTTCCATTGGAAAATCTGCGAGAAAATTGGCAACGGCCCGACCCTTCTCGGAATGATATTATTCGAACTTGATATGATGTTCCCCCAAACTGACTGACCATTGTTGTACTCTTTTTGATTTTTATTTTTTAGATAGAATCTCCTGAATTGGGTAGTTTTTCATGACTTTGACTGAATAAGCTTGGAAGTAGTGCTTGAGTTTCGGCGAAGTGTAAACAAGAGTGAGAAGAAGTTTCTCAATTTAGGAGTACCTTATTTCCACTGGCGTGAGGGCTTTGCTGATGAAGTAGACTATTTTCTTAATTTTCCCTTCAAGGTGAATGAGAATCGAGCTAACTTAAGTATCTATGACTGCAAGGTAGATAATTAGCTCCTCATTATCTACTAGGGTGCTCATTATGGGACCCTCCCCAAATAGGTTTGGAGATCCTGAAAATCTATTTTGCATTCTGGTGTCCATTTGACCTCTATATTTGGCTGAACTTTTCCTCATTTGGTACAACCGCAGAGTAGTAGGAATAGCCAATGGCAACGATCTAAAGATTTAGAAATAAAATGGTTGATAGCGACAATCTTGTCGGCATGTTTCTGAACGTCTTTCATCATTTTTGGAGAAGGCATGTTGAGGAGAACCTGAATCTGATCTGGATCGGCCTCAATCCCCTTCTTGCTAATGAGGTGGCCTAGAAATTGGCTGGAATGAACCCCAAAATGACACTTATCAGGGTTGAGATGTATCATGTAAGATCAAAGAATGTCGAACATGGTGTTGAGATCCGAAATGTGGTTGGCTGACGATGCTCTTGCACAAAAGATCATCAATGTAGACCTCAACGACCTTCCTAAGATGTGCTTTGAACATCGTAGTCATCAACCGTTAAAATGTGGAACCCGCATTTTTAAGTCCGAAAGGCATGACTTTGTTGCAATAAAGGCCTATTTTTGTGAAGAAAGTCATCTTTTCTTGATCTTCTTCCAAAAGTAGAATCTGATTGTATCCCGAAGTAGCATCCATCATAGATAAGAGCTCATGGCCTGTTGTAGAATCGAGGATCTAATGAATGTTAGGAAGAGGGAAACTGTCCTTTGGGGTATGTTTTTTTTAGATCGGTTAAATTTATGCAAACTCAGACTTTTCCATTCTTCTTTAGGATAACGACAATATTGGATATCCAGTCTAGATATTTGGCTTCTCGAATGAACCCTACTTTGATCAATTTCTCTATCTCGGTGTTATCTTCATCTTGAAGGCAAGGTGATAGTCATCACTATTTCTGTTTGACTGCCGTGGCATTGATGTTGATGACCAATTTGTGACATGCCTTGGCCGAATCGACCCCAGGTATTTCTTCAAAAGACCACGCAATAATGTCTCAATTTTGTTGAAAAAACAGAATGAGAATATCTTTTTCGTGCTGAACTAGCTTAGTACCGATGAAAGTACCTCTGCTAGGTCCCTCAATGTTAACATATTCTGTGGGCTCCTCCTTGGAAGGTTGATCGTTGAGGTGACCAACTTTCTGTAATTGCTATGCAGTAAATCTGCAGAGGTATCCAGGATAGCAGAGACGGTATCGGTATTTTTACAAGCTTGAGAAAGCTGCCAGAGGTATCTATGTCATAGAAGACGACGTCGATGCTAGCTGGTCCTGCGGTAATAGGTAAGATGATCTTTTCTACTCGTTCTTCTTTAGAGCCATTGAACCCACTAGTATCGATATCGCTCTAATTAACTTGGTCAGCCAATCCCATTTGGTCGATAGTGCTCTGAAATAGAATCTCAATACCACTTCCAGTATCGATCATCATTGTATACATGACAAAATTCTTCATTTTGAGTATTATTACTAACCCATCATGATGTAGAAATTTGACATGGCTAGTATCGCAATCTTCAAAGTAAATCCCAAGCAGACGATTGCTTGACTCATGTAGAAACATGGCTTTCTTGTCTTGAGGTGTGAGATCACAGCATTCTGATAGTCTCCTATGCTTGGATCTATTAGAGTTGGTAATCTAGTTGATTTTGATCATATTGTTGTGGTGCAAATGGTAAAGATACTTTTCCTCAGCTTGATCATCGACCTGAACAACCTCAAGCTGGTTCTTATAGCTGCCATCTTTGTATGATTTCAGATCAAAAATATATTTGAAGATTAGTCCCTCTTTAAGAATGTATTCGAGCAACCTCTACAAAGCATAACAACTGTAAAATGATGGTTTACCTTATGATGCAGGCAGTATGGTCGGTTATCGATTGGTTCCAGTGGTTGAGAGATGCGGTAGAGCTTATCCTTCAAGAGTAGTGGAAAGATTGTTGAGATTCGAACGTTCATCTTTGGGAGGATGGGTTTGGTTGGCAAAGCGCCTTTCCGAGGGTAGCCAGTGTTGCCCTTGGCGTACTTCTAATCACCCTGATCCTCCTTTGGTTCAGTGTTTCGATCTGTAGATTGATCTTTCGTAGTGAGGACAGATTTAGTAGATTTATGTCACTCAGACATCATCCTTTCTAGGTCGGCATAACGATTGACCTTGGTGATCATATCCACCAAGGTTGCAGATTTGTTGAGAAAGATGAGCTTTTTGGCCTTGCAGTCGAGTTGTAGCGCATTGGTAAAAGTAGTAACAGCTATTTTCTGACCTTGGTTATCCACTTTAGGTATGAGCTCTAAAAATTTCTTCACAAAAGCCTTGAGCTTCTCTCCGTGTGACTGTTTAAGACAGATAAGAAAATACAAATTCTCCTCTTTGTTCCTGTTATGAGCATATGTCTTAATGAACTATTTCTACAGCTGGTAGAATACATATATGGAGTCCTCAGGGAGAGAGTGGATCCATCGGAGTGGTTCCTCCTGTAGACTTGCGGCAAACAAACAACAAAGGAAGTGGTTGAGATTGGAATACAATCCCAATAAATCACAGTACTATTGTCCTTCGGGTTGGTACCTTCGTATTTACAAATTTTTGGAGTATGAAAACCTTTTGGTATCTCTATATTGAATAGTTCTTTGACAATCGATCTTCCTTATAATTTTGTAGCATCATCGGCAGTACCCAGAACTTGTGCATCGATCAATTCCTTAATACGTTGGTACATATACTCTTTTGTGATGTAGTGACGTGTTGGTTGAATCATTGGATGAGTTGGTTATGGATGATGAGTATCGGTACATTCACTTAAACAATCTCGTGTTGGAACTCGATGTGGAGGTCGTTATTCTTCCTCCTGACGGACTGAAATTCAGTGACCTTGATTGGCTTTATACTGAACTTCACCACCTAAATAAATGGAAGGCTGAGGTTCGTGCTAAATATTCTTGGAAATAGCTTTACTGATGACTCCTCAAGGTCTCAATCTTTCTCTTGGAGAAGCACGGGAGGCCTCTGGAAACTGATCGTGACTTCTTATTGGAGGAACCTGCTGATTATTTTGTAGAGCCTCTAGGGCAGTCTGCATTGTTGTCATCTGGTCTTCATGTCATTTAAGCGCTGTCAAATGTGCTTGTCGTTCTGTGTCAAGCTCTTTCTCGTGGAGCTCTTGATCCAGAGTTAATTGATGTTCGTGCTCGGTACGTTTCTCTGTTTCGGCGTTGAGATTAGCCCGCAGATCTCTAAGTTGCTCGGCTACACTAAAACATTGAGCTAGATGCCTATAAACGGTCATCTTGAAGTAATCGCGATTGAAAAATGTAATGAAAGAATGCCTTAGGATATATTGAAAATATAATCCTTCCCACAGACAGCGCCAAATGTAATGGCCAAATTCCTTAACCCTGAAATGGCTTGAAATTCGCTATCAAACTAATGAACCTGTGATAATATTCTAATGGAAAGCAAGAAATGACACAGGTGGCTTTAGCATGGAAAACCTCTGAATAGGTAAAAAAAACTATGACCTCGAGTGGAGGATATTTGTAAAAATATTTTTATTGCTTAAGGTGGATATCTTATTACAAGTGATCTCTAGATTTAGAAATACTTGAACCTTGTAGCTAAGAAGTTTGAATATTTTTGAGAATCTAGAATATGCAGTTCTCTTGGTGATTTCTCGTGTAATTTTTTGGTTTTTGTCTCTGCAGTTCTTCATCGTGCTGGAGTTCTCCGAACAATGTGGTGAGTGGTGGTTGACTAAGTAATTGATGAGTTCGTAAGAGACATGTGTTTTTGACTTGTTCTAGTTTTTTGGTTTATGTTTGACCCACGTTCATCACCAGTTCGTGGAGTAGGTTGAAATGTTGACTGGAGAATTCATGTGTAAAATACGTAAGTCTGAGATGACAGTAGTTTGAGCTAGAGACAGCTCGATTAAGGTCATATCGAGGGGTTGACCCCTACACAAAGGTTTCTCAACTTCTGAAAACTTGAACAGCAGTGAGAGATGAAAGAGGAAATATAGCAAAAAAAATTGTGAGAAATTAATTGAGAGCAATTAATAGCCAAAGCGAGAGAGAGCTGCAGAGGTTGAGTCATGAAGGTAGTTATACAGCAGCGTTATGAGGGAAGGATTTGGCGCTGTGTCAGATGCATACTCCGACATAGAAGGTTAGTAAAGGATTTGTAATATTTTGAATGCATTACTTTTGAAAATCATTTTCTGTGATAGGCAAATCTAAAAATTGCCATTGGCAGTAATCTATACAAACTTGTTTGATATATTTGTAAACATGATATGTGAAAGATATATGTATGTGGGTAATGTATGTGTAAAAGATAATAATAGATACCTGGACCTGTATGTAGGTCGAATGTGAGGAGTGTTTTGTAGGATCAAACCCTCATTTGTAGATTTGTAGTTGATATGGAGACTTCACCTGCTAATGAGGCGTAGACCTCTGGTCGATCGGTGGAGTATGAGACTGTAATGTCTAATAGGGAGGAAGACGTAGGGGTTATTCAATTTCCAAATTTCCCTAGAAAGTTGGTATCCTATCCTCTGAATTCTGATGTTTCAGAGAGTTTTATAAAGCCAAGGCTACTGTAGGGGGAAGATGGGGTAATTATGTAGAACATGTTGGTAGGCATTTTAGGAGTTGCATTGTAGCAACTGAAGAGGAATACTTTTTTCTGTTGGCTGATTTTGACAAGGAGAAATAAGATATAGGCTTAGACCAATCGATCTCCTTGGAGTACTTTGATGGAAATGTCCAGGGCGACCTGGCAGAGGGTTTTTTGTGCTACCTGTCTCAGTTAGAGTACAGTTTGACTCTTCCCCCTTGCAATTTGACGAAAGAGATTATGAGCATCATCATGGCATGTCTTGCTCAGTTGAATGGGAACATGTGGGAGGTAATAAACGTTTGTGAATTTCTGAATAAGTTGTGGGAGGATGAGATTGAGACGAGGGTATCTCCTGAGGATGTCTTGTAGTTTTATGGGGTAAAAAACTTTTCTGCAAGTGGAGTGGCATATTTTTTTTGCGAGTTTGACTCGGCCACGTTTCTTCGATCTAAACTCAGCAGGTCAAACATTGAATTATAATGTGATATGGGTGAAGGGTGACTGCCTTCAGAGAGATGAAGAAAAACCCATGGAACTTATGTGTAGAACTGTGAAACAAAATAAGTATAACAATGTGTAATGTATAAGATTGATATGTTGAAATTGTATATTGCTCTGCTGATGAAATGTATTATTGATTGACAGATCCTCAATCAAAGATGACCAGGAAAGAGTCTCTATTGGACATTATTGCTCAGGAAGGGACCGAGCTTGAGGCTGTGCTAAAAGTACTCGGTATTAGCATAAATAAATGTGTTAGCAGCCGGTCCGAGAAAATTTAAAAGTCTCAAACAGCGAGGCTAATGATGGGAAATGATGGCAATAAAAAGAGGGGAACTGATGGAAAGTGGTGAGCAAACTTTCCCAAGGCCTCTGAAGTGGACATCGCGGGTATGCCGGAGTCTACTATGTCGAGCAAGCTTGCTCGGGCATTTCCAAAGAAGAAGATGTTGAAGCGTGGTTCAAGCTCTAGATCTATAGGAAGTGGTGAGGTTGAAGGAGGGGCGAAAAAGAGGAGGGCAAAGCCTTCTCAACTGATACTGGCGAAGGTTCTAGAGGATCGACCTGTTATAGATGATGAGCTGAAAGAGGTGGGGGAAAGGGTGAGGCTTGCAGCTCTCAATAGGGAGGAGGAGTTGAGAAAAATGGTAAGTTCATTTGCTTAAATATGTGATTTTGAATGTTAATTCGAGCTAACAGTGAGGTCGATATCTATTTGATTTGTAGGTTATTCGTTTGATGGAGGGGATATGTCTCAGAGTCGAGGAGGAGAAAGCCAAGCTAAAGAAGGTAAAAGTCAAGTTTGAGAAGAAGGTAGCTCGACTGAAAGTTGACTTAGTTAAGGAGGGGAAAGTGGTTGGAGGCACAAAAGTCTTCTCAAGAGGTGGAGATTAACGATCTGTTAGTGGAAGCGAGAAGGAATATGGAGGAGGTGGTAATTCAGCGCGATAGACTCAGGCGTCACCATATAAGAAAAGGGTATTCCGAAGATGAGGTGAATGCCATCATGGCGGATACCTATGTTGAGGAGGAGGAAGATGATGAGGCGAAAGATGTTGTTGCTTAAGTAGTGGACAGGTTGTACGGTGTCTCTCCCCAAATGGTGCGAGAATACCATAGGGAAAACAATGAGCATCCTGAGGAAGGAAACGAGAAGGTTAAGTATAATGTAAACTCTGTGATTGTATGAATGGTTTGGAATATTGTAATCTGATGGACTATTATTTATTGGATAGAATTTTGTAGGCTAAAATGTTCTTGTAAACCTTGTTGTAGGAACTTATGGAAATATGCCTCAGGATAAAAGATTTAGAGACTAAATTCGCTAAGAAGACGGACGCCTCAGCGTCCCTGCTGTCTTCGTAAGCGGAGCACAAGGTTAGAAAAGAGTATGAAATATTTGACTTGTATACTTTGTTAGTCTAGAGCTACAAAGTAAAAATGTTAAGTGTAGAGGCAGACCAAAAACTCGCTATCAGTTTAGGGGCAATGGCACTCAATGGTGTATAAAAAATATCAAAATATTAATAAATAAAAACATAGATAATGTATACCTTAGAATTGGAAGTATGTATTATTGTTCATCCGACTGAGATTGTACTTCGACCTTAAGTTTAAAAGTAGTTTCACACAGTAGATGACAAAAAATTAAAATATTATTAAAAATGAAATGTATGTATTTGCGGGAGAGTTTGATAGAATGAGAGAGGCAAATAAAGATAGAGAAGATCAACATGTAAAGGTACACTTCAAGTTCGTTGGGGTAACCCAAACTGCTGACGACCTCGCTCGAATGATCGAGGAGAAGGATGTAGAAATTAATAAAGGGTTAAAAGAGCTCGCAGAGATGAAAGAAAATGCAGCAAAGCTCAAAAGACAAAATAGTGTGCTCGTGGTAACGAGTAGGGATGCTGACATGGCTTGATACCGAATACAGGCTTTAGAAAAGTCAGGAGAAGGGTTATGCCATTCTGTGGTTAGTTTGATGGATCAAATGATCAGCAAAACGAATAAACAAGAGCAGACTCGAGCTGATCTAGTGAGTACCAGAAAGAAGTAAATGGTTGAGAAAGATAGCGAGCTGAAGAAAGCTTGAGATGACCTATCTACCTCTGAAGTTGCGGTTAAGTAGTTGACTATAGCCTTACCTGCTAAGGATATGGAGTTTTGGATGGTGCAAAAGAACTGTGATGAATTGAATGAGAAGGTGGCGTAATTGAAGACCGATTTGGCTCAGGCCAATTCACATGCCAGAGACATTAAGGTTGGAGAGCGCTCGAGAAAGAATAAACGTGACGTCAAGGTCTCCCTTGTTCTAGGGAATGTAGTTAGTCTATCAGCTCGAATAAGAGAGTTGGAGGGAAATGTAGCTTGAACTGAAGGTCATGTGCAAAAAGGAAATGAGCGGTTAAGGGAGTGCCAAAGTATGTTGGACGCTGCTCTTGCTAGGGATCAAGAGTTAGAGCGGGTTATCAGGGGTAATGAAATTTTGATAAAGAAGAAAGATGAGTTGTTAAAGAAATCTTCTGCTGGGGAAGATTTAAGCAGGGGGCTTAAGGAACATCGTGCTCAGGTGGCGGTTTTAAGGGTGATGAACCAGGCTGAATCAGTTAAAGCTGCTAAGAAGGCGAGGGAAAACATTAAATTCACTTCCCACATAGATAGTCAAATGAAATGGTATGAAGCATGGTATAATAGGTTGAAAGAGTACCTAAAAATGGCAAAAGAAAATTTCTCTAGGATGGTTGTGCCATAGGCTCTGAACTTAGATATATTAATGGCAGTCATTGCCTATTTTGTTGAGGAAATTAGAAGGCTCGAGTTAGAGAGGAATACCTTGAATGGCTGTTTGTCGGGTAGAGGATGTATCCGTAGAGCTGAAGTAGATCGAGGAAACTGTATAAACTCCATGGAAATAGAGTTAGGTCCTCGACCTGCTAAATTGGTAGAGCAGAGTAGGGTCACTGTAGCTGCTCGAGCTTGAGAGCTTATGGTTGATCGTCTTCCTCTTGTAGGGGAAAGCATGGCTGACCTCCCAATAATATAAAAAGAATTCTTTGTAGTTGTTGTAAATATGACCTGAAAAAGTATTTGTCGCAGGCATATTGAGAGATGAAAACTAGTTTTACCTATGCTTTATCTTATGTCTGATAGAGTTCTTTGATTGAAAACTAGTATTACATTCGCTTTAATCGCAGAGTTACAATATTGCAGTCATATTGAGTGAGATGAGAGCTAGTTTGACATTTACTTTATTTTATGTCTGGTAGAGCTCGTTGATTGAAAACTAGTATTACCTTCATTTTAATCACAGAGTAGTAATATTGCAGCCATATTGAGTAAGATCAAAGCTAGTTTGACCTTTGTTTTATCTTATGTCTGGTAAAATTCTTTGATTGAAAACTAGTTTTACCTTCATTTTAATCACAGAGTAGTAATGATGCAGTCATATTGAGGTAGATTAAAGCTAGTTTTACATTTACTTTATCTTATGTCTGGAAGAGTTCCTTGATTGAAAATTAGTATTACCTTTGTTTTAATCTACGAGTACAATGTCGTAGCCATATTGAGGTAGATGAAGCTAGTTTTACCTTTGCTTTATCTTATGTTTGGTAGAGTTTCTCGATTTAAAGCTAGTATTACCTTTGCTTAAATCTCAGAGTAATAATGTCGCAGCCATATTAAGTGAGATAAAAGCTAATTTTACCTTTAATTTATCTTATGTCTGGTAGAGTTCCTCGATTGAAATCTAGTATTACATTTGTTTTAATCGCGGAGTATGTATAAAGCTGATCAAAGTGAGTGTTATCCTTGCTTTAATCGGAATAGAGGTCGATTGAAAGCTAGTATTACATTTTCTTTAATCTATGTATTGTTAAAAAAAATAGAGAGTTGTGTGGGGAAAAACTTGAAAGTTTCCATTAAATAGAAAAGGATGTACATTGGATGGAGATGAAAATCTCACTTTTGGAATGGAAAAAATGAGAATTTGAAAGAAGTAGTAAGGGACTTAACAATAGTACCGTTTCAGTCGCCTAGTGCTCCAAGGATTTGAGATGTGAACTCCTTCTTCTGTCATATCAGGCCTGTGAGACCAGTACTAAGGAATGGACCTTCCCAGTTTTCTACTAGCTTCCCAGCATGTGGCTTTTTTCTATGTTGAGGGATTTCTCTAAGAACGAGATTGGTTATTTAGAAATTACGACTTCAAACTTGTCTGTTATACGAACTGGCCAGCATATGGTGATATCGACCTAGGTTAGCAATGGCGCATTCCCTAGTCTCACCGATCCAATTGAGGTTACAGGAAAATTCAAATTTGTTTTCTTTATCAGTTAGCTCGGGATCTTTGACTGGGTGATGGCATTCAGATGGAATGACGGCTTCGATCCCATAGGCAAGGAGGAATGGAGTGTAGTCGGTTGATTGACGAGGAGTGGTACGATATGCCCATAAGGCATGAGGAAGTTTTAGAACCCAGATCCTATTTTTCTATGAGTAAAGCCTTTTCTTAACTCCATCCACGATGGTCTAGTTGGTAATTTTGGCTTGGCCATTGCCTAGAGGGTAGTAGATGTTGGATGGTGAGTGGATGATATTGTGTTTTTTGAGGAAGATTATGACTTTTTCTCCAACGAATTGTGGCCCATTATTGATACGAATTAGGTGGGGGCATCCACACCGAGTTATGATATGTTCTCAGATAAAAGAGATGGCCTCTTCTTCTCAGGTTTGACATAGTGGACCTGCCTCTGCACATTTTGTAAAATAATCTGTAGGTGTCAGCGATTACCTAGAGAATTAGGAAATTTACCAACAAGGTCGAGTGCCCATCTTTTGAATGTCCAAAACACCTTGTTTGCATGTAGTTTGAGCGCAGGGCACGTATCATTTGTCCATGTCATTGACATGTATCACATTTGCGTGAGTACTCTTCTACTTGCATATACATGCCCAATCAGAATACTTCTTGTGTAATGGCTCTATTTGTGAGTGATCGACCTGTGGTGTGGGAACCACAAGTCCCTTTATGTAAATCGCGGAGCATCTCGTCCGCTTTCTTTCTGGAGAGGCATTTTAGGTAAGGCCCCATGACTGAATGGCGATATAAGTAGTCATTTTGATTTGTATAGCGCTTTGAGTTGTTGATCAGCTTTCAACACTCCTTTAGATCTGTTGGAAGGGGTCTTTTATATTTGTTGTCGATACCAAGGTAGGCCAGGAAGAGCTTTCACCAATCATCGCCTTCCCCTTTATCGCCCCCAGTGTTGATCGTGCATACAAAAATGTAATCAATGTTGGGGGCTGAAATTACTTCAATCTGAAGATAACGAGCTTCTGTTCCTAAGACCCCAGCTAGATATGCCAAGGAATCAGAGTATCTATTTTTACCTCGAGGAAGATAATCGAGAGCTGCTTGCGTGAACTTACTCATCCTATATGCAATGAGGGTTGCGTATTTGATCATCTTGCCATTCTTCCTATATTGCTCAGAGTATGGTGGACGATGAGTAGTGAATCTGTGTAAATTGGGAGTTCTGGGACACCGAGCTCAAGTGCGAGGTCGATTCCATGAATGAGAGTTTCGTATTCGGTATCATTGCTGAAGGCTTTAAAATCCAAGTGGATTGATTTCTCAATTCTATTGTTGGAAGGGGTAATCAATACGGTTCCAATTCCTGACCCAACGGGTCCCGCTAAACCATTTGTAAGAAGTTTTCATCCTTTCCTTGTAATCCATTCAGCTCACTCGTTAAATGCTTTGGCGGTGGATCCTCTGTAATTTCTTCTGTAAGGTCAGGATCGTGCTCCTCCCACTCAGGAGTTCCACTGGAAAATTTGTGAGAAAATCGGCAATGGCCTGACCCTTTTCAGAATGACGCTGTTCAAACTTGATATCACGTTCTCCCAAACTGATTGACCATTGTTATACTCTCCTTGATTTTTCTTTCTTTGACAGAACCTCCCGGAGTGGATAGTTTATCATGACTTTGACTGAATGAGCTTGGAAGTAGTGCTTAAGTTTCTGTGAAGTATAAACATTAGTTAGAAGAAGTCTCTCAATTTTAGAATACCACATTTCTACTAGAGTGAGGGTTATGCTGATGAAGTAGACTGGCTTCATGATTTTCCCTTCAAGTCGAATGAGAGCCGAACTGATTGAAGTATCTGTAACTGCTAGGTAGATTATCAGTTCATCATTATCTATTGGGGTGCTCATTATGGGAGACTTCCCAAATAGGTTTTGAGATCCTAAAAAGCTTCTTTGCATTCTGATGTCCATTAGACCTTTGCATTTGGCTAAACTTTTCCTCGTTTGGTACAACCGCAGAATAGTAGGAACAGCCAATGACAGCAGCCTGAAGATTTTGAAACGAATCGGTTGATAGCGGCAATCTTGCCGACAAGTTTTTGTACGTTTTTTGTCGTATTTGGAGATGAAATGTTGAGGATAGCCCAAATTCGATATGGATCGGCCTCCGTCCCTTTTTTTCTTGCTGATGAGATGGCCGAGAAATCGACCTGAATGAACTCTTAATTGACACTTATCGGGATTGAGACGCATCCTATAATATCGAAGAATATAGAATATTGTATTGAGATTTCTAATGTGGTTGGCTGACTATATGCTCTTGTATAAGAGATCGTCAATGTAGACTTCCACGACTTTCCCAAGACATGCTTTGAACATAGTAGCCCTCAACCGTTGATAAGTCACGCCTTTGCTTTTGAGTACGAATGGCATGACTTTGTTGTAGTAAAGTTCTCTTTTAATGATGAAAGTGGTATTTTCTTGATCTTCTTCCAAGAGTGGAATTTGATTGTACCCAGAAGCAGCGTCTATCATGGATAGGATTTTGTGACCGGCAGTAGAATCAAGGATTTGATAGATTTTGGGGAGAAGGAAACTGTTCTTTGGAGTGTGTTTGTTTAGATTGATAAAATCTGCTCAAACTCGGACTTTTCCATTCTTCTTTGGGACAGCAGCGATGTTGGATATCCAATCTAGATATTTGGCCTCTCAAATGAATCCCACTTTGATCAATTTCTCAATCTCCATGTTAACTTCATCTTGAAGTATAAGTGATAGTCATCATTGTTTCTGCTTGACCGCCGTGGCGTTGATGTTAATGACCAATTTGTGATACGGCTTGGCCGGATCAACCCCAGGCATCTCTTCAAAAGTTTAAGCAAATACGCCTCGATTTAGTTGTAAGAACTGAATGAGAGCATCCTTATCATGCTAGATTTTCTTGGTACCGACAAAAGTACCTCTGTTAGGTCAAATAATGATGACGTATTCAGTAGGCTCTTCTGTTGAAGGTTGATCATCAAGGTGATCAGCTTTCTGTAATTGTTATGCAGCATACCTGTCTGAGGTATCTAGAATTGCTGAGATAGTATTTTCGCAAGCTCGGGAAAGTTTTTGACTACCCTCAATGTCATAGATACCATCATTGTGTTTGAAGCATAGTGCTTGATAATAGGTGGAAGCGATTGCTTCCATGCTGTGAATCCAGCCGCGGCCCATAATCCTGAGATAACGAGATTTGACGTTGATTACATAGAAGATGACGTCGATGGTGGTTGGTTCTATGATAATAGGTAAGATGATCTTACATACTCGCTCTTCTTTAGAACTATTAAATCTACTGATATCAGTGTTGCTTGAAATAACTTAATCGGCCAATCCCATTTGGTCGATAGTACTCTGAAAAAGGATCTCAATATCGCTTTCAGTATCAATCATCATTGTATGCATGACAAACATCTTCATCTTGGGCATTATGACTAATGTATCATGATTTAGAAATTTTACATCACTAATGTCTCAATCTTCGAATGAGATCCCAAGCCGACGATTGCTTGACTTAGGCAGAAGCTTAGCCTCTTTATCTTGAGGTGTGAGATCACAGCATTCTGACAGTCTCCTATGCTTGAATCGGCAGGAGTTTGTGATTTGATGGATATTGATTATGTTACTATGGTGTATATGGTAGAGATGCTTCTCCTCTACTTGATCTTTGACCTGGACGACTTCCTGCTGCTTTTTATAGTTATAATCCTTGTATGATTCCCGGTCGATAATGTATTCGAACATCCGTCCCTCCTTGAAATTGAATTCTAGCAACCTCTGTAAAGCATAACAATTGTCAGTAGAATGATGGTTTACCTTGTGATGCATGCAGTATGGGCGGTCCTTGATAGGTTCCAATGGTTGAGAGAGATGGTATAGCTTATCCTTGGAGAGGATTGGATAATTTTTGGAGATTCGAGCATTCATCCTTGCGAGGACTGGTTTGGGTAGGGAACTGCATTTTCGAGGGTTTCCAGTATTTCCCTTGGAGCGCTTTTGATCACCCTAATCCTTCTTTGGTTCAGTGCTTCGATCTTTAGATGGACCTTTCATGGTTAGGATGGATTTAGAAGATTTATGCCTTTCGGACATCATCCTTTCCTAGTCAACATAACTTTTCACCTTGGTGATCATATCTTCCAAGGTCGCAGGTTTGTTGTGGAAGAGGTGTTTTTTGGCCTTACAGTTGAGTTGGAGCGCATTGGTGAAAGTAGTAACAGCTATTTTTTGATCGAGATTATCTACTTTATGCGTGAGCTCCAAAAACTTCTTTGTAAAAGCCTCAAGCTTCTCTCTGTGTGATTGTTTAAGACTGATAAGATAATATAAATTCTCCTCTTTGCCTCTGTTGTGAGCATACGTATTGATGAATTGTTTCTGCAGCTGGTCGAATGTGTGCATGTATTTTTCAAGTAAAGAGTGGAACCACCGGAGTGGTTCTTCCTGTAAACTTGTTCCGAATAAATGGTAGAGGATGTGGTTGAGGTATGAATACAACCCCAATGAATCACAGTACTGTTGAATGTGCTCCTTTGGATCGGTACCCTAGTATTTGCAAATTTTCAGAGTATGGAAACCTTTCGGTATTTCCATATCAAATAGTTCTTTGGCAATTGGACTCCCATGTAACTTGGTAAGGTCGTCGTAGTGCCCAGAAATTGTGCTTCAATTAACTCCTTGATACGCTGATCCATATGCTCTTATGTAACATATTGATGTATCGGTTAAGTGGCTTGACGAGGAGGTTGAGGATTGTATGTACCGGTACCTACACTTAAAGGGTCACATACTAGAACTCGAGGTTAAGGTCGAGTTCTTCCTCCTGACGTTTGGATAATCGGTGACCTAAACTAATTTCGGACTGAACTTCACCACCTAAATGAATTGACGGCTGAGGTTCGTACTGATTATTTCTGGAAATAGCTTTGATTGTGGCTCCTTGAGGTTCCAACCTTTTCCTCGCGCAAACTCAGGAGGTTTTTGGCAATTGATCGCGATCCCTTGTTGGAGGAGCTTGTTGAGTGTTTTACAGAGCTTGTAAGGCAGTCGGCGTGGTTGTCATCTGGTCTTTGTGTCATTTAAACGTTGTTAAACGTGATTGTCGATCGTCTTCGACCTCTTTCTTATAAAGTTCTCGATCAAGAGTTAATTGACTTTTAAGCTTACAACACTTCTTTGTTTAGGCGTTAAGATTCACCCGTAGCTCTGTAAGTTATTTTGGCTCATCCGAAAGATCGAGCTGGATTCCGTTTGTTGGTCGTCTTGAAGCGACCATTATTGAAATTTGTAGTAGAACGAATATATGCCTTAGGATATCGTGGAAATGTCTTCTTTCCCACAGATGGTGCCAAATGTAATGGCCTAATTCCGTAAGCTCGCTCTTACACCAATGTTCCTGTGACAAAAACTAACATTAAATAAGAAATAACACAGGAAATTTAGCATGGAAAACTCTGAATAGGTAAAAAAAACCACGACCTCGAGTTGAGGGTGTTTTTTTAATAGTGATTTTTAATGCTTGAGGCTGATATCTTATTACAAGTGATCTCTCGACTTAGAAATACTTTATCTTGTAAATAAGAAGTTTTGATATTTTGAGAATCTAAAAAATGTAGTTTTCTTGGTGATTTCTCGTGTATTTTTCTGGTCCTTGTCTCTTCGGGAACTTTTTCTTTATATAGGCCTTCTTCGAAGTTCTTCATAGTGTTGAAGCACGTTCTCCGAACATTATGGTTAGTGGTGGTTGACTGAGTAACTGTTGAGTTTGTTAGAGACAGGTGTCTTTGATTTGTTCATGTTTTTCTATTTGAGCTCAACCCACTCTCTTCATCAGTTTGTGCGGTAGGTGTCAATGCTGACTGATGATATTACGTGTAGAATGCGTGAGTCTGACATGGAGGTATTTCAAACTAGAATTAGCTTGAATTGTATCAGATCGAGAGATAGGTCCCTACAGGCAGCAACTACTGACTTGCCAATTTTCTCACATAAGGATAATATGAATATCTTGAATAAATATTAAGAAAATTGAGACACTCAGGTAAAAGTAAAAAGACCGTAAAAGGGAGGATTAGTAGAGGAAGAGGGAATCACTTGATGTAGAGATGATTACTCGAGAGAAGGAAAGAATAGAAAAAACTAAAATAATAGATAATCGCTCGAGGAAGAATGAATCACTCGACTAATAGAGAAGTACTCGAGGAAGAAATCACACGAGGAAGAGATGACCGTGGTAAAAGGAATTCAGCATCTTCACCCGGTCCACAAAAGAAATCGTAGCTCGCAATAGGATATAATAAAATATATCACATTTAGTGATAGGAATATATACCTCAAACTACATTAGTGATGAAAGAAGTAGTAAAAAAAATCATAATGATCTAAAGAAAAAATCACTAGAGAAAATCTTTTAAAGTACTATAATCATAATAAAATTCAAAATCAGAGCCAAAATGGATAATCCCCCTACAAATCAAACAAAAAAGGCTTAGTTTATGTAAAGGAAATCAAATGAGTTAAGAATCTATTGAATCTTGCTAAATGGGGAAAACAGGATTGAGAGCTTAGTCAAATAATTCTTTATAGAATTTTGATTCTTTTTTAAATATGTCAGAAATTCCAAATTTTCCCTTGAATAATTCTAAATACTTTTAATCTTCTTCATTCAATAATCAATCGAGAAATTAGTTCTTTCGGCACTAAGGGTTTGAATTTGACGTTAATGCAACAAGCACCCCTTATGCAAAACCCTAACCCTACAATACTCAATCAATCACCCTTGATCACAACTACAGCAACAGATAGCCCGGTGGAAATCAACTTATGAATGGTCCACAAGCCCTTCATAGTAAAATCCCTAAAGCCATCAAGGATAGATCGACTCAAGTACAAAAGGTTGAATGCCCTTGGAATTTCATGGATATGGAAGCTGGGGCAGTAATCATGCACAATGCTGCAATAGAAAATCATACCACACAAACAATCAAGGATAACCAGGTTATGGGGAAATCTACACCCCAATGTAAAATCCCTACCACAATTGGAGATACAGTTCAGACTTCCTATACAGACAAAGTTCGGGGTCCAAAAATGAATAACACGGCAACAGCTGGGCTTATTGAAGTCGGAAGGAAAGGTGACACACCAATTACTTCAATTCCTAGAGAGGAACTAACTGATGGCATTTCAACTTAAAAGTTTAGTCTTATAGGAAGATTAGGCTTACGGAAGATCAAATTTGCAGTTGTGCAAGAGTACGCGAATACACACCGAAAACAAAGGGACCTTGCAAACTGTTTCCAATAGGGAAAGGATTCTTCATCATCAAATTGGAGTCAAAGGAAGATAAAATTTATATTCACTACAAGAATAAAGGGTATTTGCAACCGAAATATCAGTGGCAAAAGGGTTTTTGCCACTTTTTTTACCGTGGCAAGGGTCGTGGGTTTAGATGGGGTGGCTAAAGCTTTGGCACGGATTTTTTCGTCGCAAAAAGTTATTAATTGCCACGACTTTTAGCGTGGCAAATGATAAATATCTTTTGCCACCGAAAACTCCGTGGCAAAAACTTGATTTTGCTACTACAAAATCCGGGGCAAAACAGATATAATAAATAATTAAAAAATTATAATGTTTTTGCCACCGAAAAATCTGTGGCAAAATCTTGTTCTTGCCACTACAAAATCCGTGGCAAAAACATATAATAAATAATAAAAAAAATTATAATGTTTTTGACACTTTCACGACATAATCCGTGGCTAAAACATAAATAAATATTAAAAAAAATTTATTTCAAAAAAATATATTTTATTTAAAAAAATATACAGAAAATGAGAAATTATAAACATGTTTCTCAGATAAAAAATATACGATAAATCTATATAACAAACGCCGATGAGTTCTCCAAACAAGTTAAAAGCTCTCTTCCAATGGATCTAACCAGGGGAAATTAAGGTTCTCGCGGTCTTAGTACTACACAGCCAATACTCCACCCATTAGCCGTTGAAGAACCTGAACAACCAAGAAGAGCTATAAGCACTGAGACATATATTGCAGCAGATGGCAAAAAGTAAAAGAATTTACCACTCACACCTTGTACTCAGACTCAAGAAGATAACAATGCAGGATGAAGCTCCTTAGAAGCTACAAGATGATGTCTCAGCTCTACCAATAAGTCAAAAAATATTGTGCATGTTACTAACAGGATGACTACATGTCACTGATTCAAATGATAAATTGGTAACATATCATGAAAAAAATATACATTAAGAACATAATGTATTAACTTGCTCACCTTAGCCAACCTCGTTTGTTTAGCTAAAATATCTTATCCACTAAATTCAACAGAGGCACAATAACATTGGGTGGCGTCCACTACAAGAAAAATAGAATATGAGTACGCTATAAAGAACAATACCAAATCAATGATATAAAGATCAATAAGGAAAAAATATGCATGATAAGATTGGAGGTAATAGATGTTGGATGCCTTCCATTAGCACACACATCAACCTTCAAGCAAACAACTAACTAGAATTTTGTAATCACAAAAGAAGATTCCACTTACCAGCCAAGGTCTTCATTACTAAGGCAGAGTTTCCAACAGCAGAAGAAATAAATATCTTACTATTTTCCATTACACATCTTTGTGATGACTGTATTGGTTCCCGTGTGTAAAAGTATAACATTATATCCAAAATTTACCTACTGAAGCACATAACATACCTTGCCATTAATGGAAATACGTCCCTATTGCTATTGGAGTGCATGATAACGCAACGTAAGCTGCAAGCATAAAACCCCATACGACATCCTTTAATTCCTTCCGCATAATGGGATTTAAGTTGTGATAGGCTCTGGAATAATAACGAATTGAAGATAAATTTTTGATTTGAGAACCTTGAAGAAAACTCTGGTAATTCCCAACTTCAGGAGCTAATCGTGTGTGAGTTTCGTACACCTGAAAAAGGGAAATAGGTTGAGGTTGTAGGTAAGTGAAGAAAATCTATCTCTAGACAAAAGTTTAATAGCTAGCATAGCAAACTGTAACGATAGTGGTAATATAAGCTATACCAAATTTAACGAAATCTTTGAATCATAATGGTTACCTAACATAAACTTGGGACTTCCGAATATGTACTGAAAAAAATACCTTGGCGGTTACCTCATTGTGCATCCTCTGTACGGTCAGATCTTGACCTCCCTCAGACTCCTATACAAGTATTTTAACCAAGGAGAAGGAACTAAATGCCATTGAAGCACTGAAATCTACAGTTAAAAACCAACTTCTTACAAAACAACAAAGGATGAGTGCCAAGAAGAAACAGAAGAAGATTTAGAAAAAAGAAAGTCAAAGGCTAGTAGTACAATTTTAGAAAAGTAGAAAGGTAAAAATGAACCCCCTAATCCTAATGTCTAAGCTCGTGATCTGGAATGTTAAGAGGTCTCAACGAATGTTAAGAGGTAAAAATAAAAAATATATAGCTCCCAAATGGTGCAAAATTACGAATTACTTACACCCTGTTGGTGGTAGAATACTTATGTTTTGGAATAAAAAGAAGTACAGTGTTGATGTCTACTCAATGAATTCCCAGATTATATCCATAAAAGTTACCATAATTGATTCAAATAAGGAATTTCTTCTCTCTTGTATATATGTCTCAAATGCAGCAAGGGACAAAACTCACTTATGGAGTTACTGGAAGGATCTTAATAACCAAAATCAACTACCTTGGATATTTGTGGGAAATTTCAGCAGTGTGGCTTATGCTAGTTAAAAAAATGGGAAGAAATGCACTAAGAGACCTTATTGAACAAATTGTAGTAACTGATCTCAAATGGAAAGGTATAGAGCATACATGGACTAACTACCAGAAAGGTAAAGATATTTGAATCATTCTATCGCTATAGTAATCGGGAGTAACGATGCCTGGGTCTCGTTTTTTAGGAATCTACACAAAGTTAGATAGAGTTATGGTTAGCCAAACCTAGATCAGTGATTTTGGAGGATCTGTAGTCAACTACCTTCCTTAGAGCCCCTCTGATCATTCACCTATGCACATACCATTATGACATACATTTCTTGAGGTATAGCCCCTTTCAGGTTCTCTAATGTTTTGTTACATCATCCTATATTCAAAGACTTGGTGTGAAATGTGTGGAGAACTAAGATTATTGGACCACCAATGATTGTTTTGATTCAAAAGCTCAAACTCCGTAAAGATTATATCAAAATTTGGAAAAGATCTTTTGGAGAAATTGATAAAAGAATTGTGGATGCTAGAGAAGAGTTACTGAAACTTCAAGAATTTATGCTTCAAAATTTGGGAGATGAAAGGCTTGAGGATAAGGAAAAAGCTTGCAAGATTTATCGAAGTTCAATACTATTCCAAAAAGAAAACCAAGCTAAGAAGCAATCCACCTAATATGGTTAATATGGTTGCTTTCTCGTGTAGACAAATAAAGTGTGACCCGATGTCCTTAGGAAAGTCCACTACATGAGAAGAAAACACATGTAAAATTAGCATACCCCGAGCTGCCGAGGTCTGTACTTCAGTGATGAAATCCGCATATGAAGTCTGCCAAATAAACCTACAAGTTATTGGGTAAGCAATTGACTTTAAATCTCTCTATTTGCTTCATGTTGTTTTGGTTGCAAAAATGAGTGTGGTAAACACTAAGCAGTAAATACCTTCATTACTTCCACACTTGCAACGATTCGATCAGGCATATTCTTGTAATCCTTCTCAGCCTCATCCATCATTTGATGACATCCCTGTGTGTGAATCTGCATCAAAGATTAAGAGATCAGATAGTTATATCACGAATAAGATATCAGATTTAGGCTACATCCATCATCCATAAGCACGAGAAAAATAGCAGTGATATCATAACCTATCTACTTGTAATCTCATGCTCAAATACTCAAACTTTTTTATTAAGCCTTTCTACTTATAATCGTACGTGATCTTAACTGCTAAGAAGAAAACCATAAAAATTCAAACTGACTTTCTCCAGTAAGTAACCTACAGAGAAATCGCATAATGAAACCATCAAAGCTTACTTTACAATACGCACTTAATTAGGAACATAGAAGGCCAGTTTTAAGTTTCATTCATCATCGAGTAAAGCAAAAAAAAAAAAAAAAAAAAAAAAATTGTGCCATTTGATATGCTTGTGAAAAGTACAGATCCAAGATACTCAGGCTCAATTTAGCTTCATTCATCTTTTGCACAAGCAAAAGAAACAAAAACAAAATATACATAAAAATGCTCGTGAAAACTACAAATCTAAGTCTCTTAAAAGATTCATGATCATTTATTCAGATCCGAAGAACATCAAAACACTTCTACTTGTAATATCGTAACAAACCTCTAAGACTAAATAACTGGTGAAAGAAAACTAAAGACAGGGAGAAAAACATACTAAAAAATGAGAGCGGCTGCCGAGCTTATTACCATTAGTTGATCCAACTGCTCTTCTTTGGCTTCCTATGAGTTGCTCCCATACTTTATCTCTGCTCTTCTTTGTCTACTTTATTTTCAACCTTCATAAATTATAATGACCATCAGAAAGTGAGCACATATATTAAAAACATAGTAATCAATATGAATAAATAATTTACATATGGGCTAGTCATAAGTATATAATCTCACCTCTTTCCCTCCTCCTTTGCCCAGGCTTGGAACCGGCTAAAACATATGGGGGATGCTTCATTATGTAGCCTTTTAAGAAATGGGTAACACTTAAATGACCGATCTTACCAGCAAATCCCCATCAGTCGTGCAAGATTGTAACTTCTGCTTAATGAAACCTGAGAAGTTGGGTTTAAGGTTCGATTCTAGCAAAACTGCTTTATCTATTGTGTTTGAGCGAGCTTCACCTGAAGCATGTAGTTGTGGGACGATTTGTTTTGTATAAGCTTGAAATTTTTGAATGCCTAATCCCTCATCAACTCCAAATGAATTAAAAGCCCTGATAATATGCACCTACATGAATTGCGAAGGACCCTGACATTAGGTTTATTTTGTTGAGAAACAGTGGAATCTTTGGCGAAGTCAAAAGTAAACAAACAAGAAAACTATACTATACGTAGAACTATAAGAAAATGATCAAGATCACCGAAACTTAGCAGGCTTGATTAGCTTGAAAACCAAAGCATCTCCCACTACTAAGTTGTGACTAGTTGAAAACGGCTTCCATCCAGCACTAAGTACCCTACCTGAAATTACAAATCTAACTGTACATGATTCTTGATTTTTGTCCACCAAAGTAACGATGGCATCCTCTTTGGGTAGGTATAAACGACAAAATTTCAAAGGAGGATTCTGTTGACGAAATGAATAGAAATAAATGATTATGAAGTCCAATATGTTGGTCCATCTCAAGAAATTTTAATGTATGATTAAGACATCAATCTTATACCAGCAAAAAACAAACACCAATGTATGATTTTCGTACCAGACTTTGTGCCTTTCAGCAGATTCTGTTTTGTCCAGAAAATGGATGGAAAGGACATGCAAAAAAAATGGATGGGGAAGACTCTTAGAAGCTCAAATATGCTTCAACAACTCACACATGAATGTTCAATAGCTATCAAAGTTAGGGCAGATTGAAGCAAAAGAATAGCCACTACTAGCATATTCTTTTATGTTTAGAAAATGGATGGGACAACTAAGACTCCATCTGATGTAGTCACTTTCAGTTCCTTATCATGATGGGGTAGAAGAGTAGAAGAGAAGAAAGAAATTCTCAAGCAATTCCAGAAAAATGGATGGAAAAGACACTAAATGCAAAGGCAGTTTTCTTTTTTTTTCTGTTGTTCTTGTTCTTTTCTCAGTTCAGAAATGGATGGGGATGACACATTGAAGTTTAAAGCTGCAACTACTCACTCAAGGATGATTCAGAACTTGGATGGGACAAAACCATCAGTTATTGTTAGTTCAAAAGAAAATGGATGGGACAGACACAAGCTATTCAGGGGTGGTAGACTCTAAAAGCTACAACTAACTTTATCACATTGCAGTTAGGGAGGCACATTCAGGTGTACTATCTGCCATGGGATGCAAATTTTTCCATAGGGAAGTCTTTGAGGAACGATCCTCCGCTTGTACTTAAATTTTGGTTTGGTTACTTGCCTGTTTAGGTGGCTTCTTTTGCAATGTTGATCTAGGCTATCTCGGCCTTTTTTATTCTTGTTGTTAGGACTCCGCTTGTATTTTTCTCCTTTCTCTGGTGTTCAAGCTCTCCTTATCCTTGTCTGTAAGGTTTAGGAGTTGTCCCCACCTTGTAATTATTGTTTCTTTTTTTGTTTATGTCATTAGGGGGGATTTTAGGGGGGCAACTCCCCCAGCTCAATTTCCAAAAAAAATAAATGAATCTAAATAGTGGAGGTCAATAATTCCAAATTATATGATGCTCGAATTTAAATACACAATAAGAAAAACAGTAAATGCGACAAAAGTAGGTTAAGAGTAAGAACTAACCACCATCAAAATCATTTCTAGGAAGCTTCAAATATAGTTCAATGTACTCTTGAAAATCATCAATTTCTCCAAAGACATCGCAAGACAACTGCTTGGTTGTTTCATGTGTATCTTTTTTGCGTATTAGATCAGTTTTCCTTCGAAGGAAATTGATCAGGGCTTCCACGAAGATAAAAGGGATTCAGAGGGTCGAAGATCTTATGCTAAAAAAGAAAAATCAGACACTAGATTAACAAGAGAATTACCACTAACAAGATTTCAAGTTTGAAAGAATAAATGATTCAATTATTATACCTGCTCGTCAACGAGTATAACAACATTCTTTTTACCCAAGACCTGCATTCATTAAGCCAAGACCTCAAGTTGTTAGTACAATAGCATACACCTATCTCTTTACCCAAAGTATTTTTACCATTGATAGGAAGCAAAAAATTCTAAACATAGCGTGCCTAAATAACAAAACCATAAATCGATAATCAATCAAACACGACTGCCCTCTCAACACCCCAATGCAAAGGTTGCCTACAGTATTCCTTTACAAAAATTATAGAGATCTTGTATGAGAAATATACTTTAATAACATATAATTAATTCATTTCTAGGTTCATCGTATTAAATAATGAGACTAAGTACTGATCATGAAGCATTGAACATGAAAGGAATCTTATAGGTTAAAGAAATTGGCACAAAGAAGATAAATGCATATACATGGACTACGCTAGTATAGAAGAGGGATTAAATTTTGTTTTGAATTGCTACTGCAATATTTTTTTTGATCAGGGAAATAGTATTTATAAAGAAGATTTCTATACATTAATCAGAACTCTTAATGATTTTAAGTGATATTTTGCGCCTAACTTATCTTAAGGCCGTTCTTCTAAGTTTCCTAAAACCTTGGCTATTTACAACACCTCTTTGTAGATGTATATCTAACTAAGATTCCAGATATTTATCTAATTCCGATCTTTACAAGCCTAGTCCCTATCAAATTCATACCCAAGAAGGATAGACCTTATTTTAGGGAGGCCCCCTCCAAGGATAAATACACCATGTCTCCTGAAGAAATTATGGCAGCTACTGAGAAACTCAAAAAACAAATGAATCTCAAGAAACAAGGGAGAGCAAGAGCATCTACAAGGTTTTAAATGTCAGTACAAACTTCATTATTGTGGAGAGGGAGGGAGTGGGGTAGTCAAAAACAAAATTACCCCAAAAAGACTTATAGTCCATGGAGTGTGAGGGAGTTTATACTAATTATTTTTGCTCTTGTGTAGGTTTTATTGCTGGAGTCTCTAACATGGAGTTTATCCTTCTGGGATAGCTTCCCAGAAGAGCCATTAGAAAGGCCTCATGTTGTGAGAGAGTGAATAGTCAAGTTGGGATTTTGGTCCTTTTTGGAGAAAATACAAAGTGGATCTCCCTGGAGTTTATGTGTTTTGTATTTGCTCCTCAAAGAAATATTTTCTCTACTAACTATACCTTCCACTGCATGAGATATTTGAGCGATCCTTTGATTAAAGGTTATGTTTTATCTAATAAGTGTTCTTGTGTAGGTACCTTTTCTGGAGCTAGTTTTGTGAAGCATAACTTTCTAGGACAGTTTCTCAGAAGAGCCATGAGTGAGGCATTTTTATGTGTGAGAAAGAATAGTTATGTGGAGATGTGTGGGCTTTATGGAGAAAATACCAAGTTGCTTCCCTTTGTGATTCTTGGCTTTGTGTTTGCTCCTAAAAGCACTAATATCTAAACCAACTATACCAGCAATCTCATGAGAGTTTTGAGTGTTCCCTTGTTTAAGGGTTTTTCTGTAGCTAATGTTTGTTCTTGTCTAGGTACATCTTTTGGACTTATGAGTTTAAAAACTAACCTCCTGGGATAGTTTCTCAGGAGAGACTTGAGTGAGATCTTTCATGATTATGAGGGAGAGAATAGTTATCTAAAGTACCATTTTCTTATTAATTGTTTTGGCTCTTAAAAGAATTTAGTTCTGTAGTAACTGCACCAACAATATGAGAGCTTGAGTTTTTCTTATTAAGTGTTCTTGTGTAGGTTTCAGATATTATGACTACAAGGCACAAATTGGTGACTTCAATAATTGCAGATATAGTGGTAAGAACAAAGACCACACCACTCTCAAAGCCAAAATCTCTAGGGGTAAGCTGCATGAGCACCAAAGAGGTAACATCCCAACCCTTTTTAATGATTAAAGCTGGCTGTTGGAACATAAGAGGGATCAATGATTCCCTAACAAAAAAATCTAGGGATTTTCCAGTTCAAAAATGCATATGCTACTCTAATTATCAAGCTTATCTTGGAGAGGTCAGCTGTTTAAGTGATGTTTCTTCTATCAAGTTCATAGATACTCTTGATACAAGAAGTTTACTCATGGAGTTAAAACTACTGCCATCTTCCTGAACTCTAGCTATAAAATGGGTAACTTGACCACACAAATGATAGTGATAAGATCTTGAATGTTAATGGCTTATTGGTTAACTCACAGTTGGAGTATTATCAGAGATACTAATGGTGATCCATTGTTTAGCATATAGTACTCAAGTTGAAATAGATGAAATTATTATTATGGAGCTAAAGGCTATCCTTGTTTGGTCTGAGATTAGCAAAAGAGTAGCTTATCAAAAGTTTGAAGATATTTTAAACTCTTCCCTTTGAACGTAATCCATGTAGTTAGATAAATGTTTAACTGGTATATATTTCCTTCTTTTCCCGAGGATCTCTTCACAATAGTTGAAGGGGACGCAAAGGATTGTAATATGATAGTATCCTAGAATATAACAGGTTTTTCATTAAAATACAGGCCTGCCTAACTAATCCTAGCTTTAATCTTAAAAGTTAAAACAAAAGAAAAGAAACTTGACCGCACAACCTACTTTAGTGTATATGAATTTGTTAAGTAGACAAAAAGGAAGTCGATGAGCATACCTTTGAAAAACATTCAAAGCCACCACCGGTTACATTAAGTAAAGCCAAGGAAAAAATCCTGTTAGGAGCCATAGCAGCCAACTTGCAAGCTATCATAGCCCCTGTTTACACACGCCACAAACATGTTCAACTGTTTAACCAACTAAAAAATAGTTGATAAACCCACCATCCCAGCCCAGATAAGCTACAAAATGAAGTTGAAAGTGATGATTAGAACTCGATTAAAACTAGACGATTTTCCTAAATACAATATAATAAACTACAAATATCATACATACCCATTGAATGCCCGAAGACATGCGGTTTAAGCTAACCCAAATGATCCATTAGAGCAATTGCATTTTTTGCCATGATTGTCATCCTTCCACCCATTATATCAAAATACTAATACCCTCACTTTAGCAATCATATCCAATCAAAAACACACACATTAATATCAAGAAAACTCAAAACTCACGTATATTGTGATTTTTTTGCAAGCGCTGAGCTCTGACCCATCCCACGGTTATCAAACGAGCAGATTTTAATGCCCCCATTGTTATCAACATCAATATTATCATCTGGGGTGTTAAGATTTGTATCAATAGCTGTTGATTCAGTATCATTGGGTGTCTCTGTACCTGTTAAACCTTTAACTTGGGAACCCCATGATTCATGTGTCCCTGCCAAACCTGCTCATCACCATGTATCATCATTGGAAACTGATTAAATTCTCAAAAAAATAGATATATATTGAGAGAAATAAATATTATGAGAAGAAGTTTGGTAGGACCATAACCGTAAGTTTGATAGAAGATCTTATTGCAATAACAACTTGATTTCAAAGTTTGGTAGGGCCATAACCGTAAGTTGATAGAAGATCTTAACTAGAAACAAATAATAACCAAATCATAAATACCTTTATTTCAAAGTTTCAATTCCAATAAGCATGTCCTGGTATCAATGGAGTTCGTGGTTCTTCAATAACACAATTAAATCGATTTAGGGAAATCAATTTTAGTAAAGAAGAATTCAGAATTGATGAAGTAAAGTCAGAGCGATGGATTAAGTGAAGAAAATCGGTGAAGGAGAGAAGAAGTGGAGAGGGTAAAGTTTTGTTTTAGTAAATCGGTGAAGGAGATAAGGATCGAGCAGGGAGAGGAGAGAAGGATCGAGCAGAGAGAGGAGAGAAAAATTTGATTTTTGTATTTTGATTGGTGGGAATAAGAGGCGGGAGCAAAAACATTAGAAATTTTAGTTTTCCCCCACTTTTGGCCACTGCTGAGGATTATTAGCCATGGTAAAAGTTGTGGCATGTCTGCCACTGATAAAATAGTGGCAAAAACTAAAAGCCATCCGTGGCAACTGCCCATTTTTCTTGTAGTGATTTGGAGCAGAAGACCCTGGATGGTAGAACAAATGCCTATGAGACTTATGCCTTGGGGCCCATTATCCTCAGTTGACAAACACAGTAACTCCAATGCGTTAATTTGGTGTAAATTCCCTGGATTACCTATTGAAATGTGGAGCAACAAAATCATTATGTCACTTAGGAAGACACTTGGCACTCCTATTCAGCTAGACTAATCCATAAAAAAAATCAGGACTATGGATACAATGCTAATGTGCTAGTTGATATTGATCTGTCTAAGCCAATCCCAAACCACATTCTGCTTGAGATTGAGGGTACAATCATTAAGCATGAAGTACTGCTCCATCGAATCCCAAAATATTGCAATCACTACAAAAATGTTGGACGCACGATCGCCAAATGCAAGATAGTTCAAAGAGCATTTAGAACCAATGAAATGGAGATAAATAAAACCAAACAGAAGAAGAACAACTGAATCGCGAAAGGTAGCAAGGGAAACAACAACTTATTAATTTTGGAGAAGCAACCTCAGACTAAGGAAATGGGTAGAAAGGGTGCTGACTTACAGAGTAAGCATACATACTTTCAGGAGACTTTGGAGGAGTACAGTGCAGCATCACCTCCTATTTACTTTCCAGACATTCCTAGGCCATCAAACCATGTGTAGCAACATGAAATAATAGGTAATAAAGTAGGGTGGCCAACTAAAACGGGAAGAAGCAACCAATCATTTTTACCTATGGAAAATAGAGTTACTAGTAAGAACAACCAGTTTGAACTCTCATAGACGTGGAGGATGATATAAAACAAGCAGAACATACAAAATTGATACCTTCTGGGGGGCAGGATGGAATGAACACCATTTCGAGAACCTAGGGGGAGAACAAAGTAGCAGATGCCACAATCTCACAAGTTCTAGTAAACGAGGCAGTTTCCTCTTTTGTAGATGCAAATATCGTAATAGAACCAACAAATGAGGATAGTACCCTTGTGGGTGATGATTACTTAAAAGCTCTACATGAGGTTAGACACAATCTCAGCCTAGTAAGTAAGGCATTTGAAATGGAATGAGAAGATCAAGTGCTGCTTGGACCTAAGTTTTTAAAGGTGGAAAGGTTTGCACCTTTAACTCGAAAGTGGTGTGTTCTACCCGAAAAAACCAATGAAAGTTATCTTCTAGAATGCCCACGGGCAGGGAAACAAAAAAACGATTCGCTATCTCAAGAAAGTAACATCAAGAGTGCAACCAGATATTCTGGGCATTGTTGAATTTAAGATTTTCTACAAAGACTTTATGCTACCAGGATATTACAACAAAGTCATTTCCAATGAACAAATCACAGAGAAAGGTAACTTATAGATATTATGTCTCAAAGGAACTTCTATACTTAACGTACTCTCTCTATGAAAATAATATATTATGGTAAAATATATGGACAATTGCTTCTCCTTTGTACATGCAGATTGCAACAAAATTAACAGGTTGGAGCTCTGGACTGACCTCTATAATTTGGTTGCAACCAATGAGAAGCCCTGGATATACATCGGGGACATCATCGTGGTTCTTCGGCTCATTAAGAAATGGGGCAGAAAACCACCTCCCACAAACGTGGTTAGGGATTTTAACAACTTTTTGGATATTGCTAAACTAAGTGAAGGCCCCTCCTCAGGACTTACTTTTACCTGGTGCAATGTTTAAAGTGGAAACAGCAGAACTCTGGTGGTCTTAGACAGATGCTTACAGAATGAAGAATGGCAGAATAATTTTCAAGGTTGGAGAATGAAGGTGTTCCCTCAAACGCACTCTGACCACTCACTCATTCTGGGAGATTGTTGCCAAGTACCTAATCCTTCCAACATCCCATTTTAATATCTCATCTCCTGGGGCGATGACCCAGGATTCGGGGAACTTGTAGCAAATAGTTGGGAGAAGCCGCTAATTGCAGCACCTCTATTATAGATAATGATTAAATTGTGACGACTCAAGGCAGACATAAAAGAATGGAAACAGAACTCCGTAACCCAGCAGCGTAACAAAATTAATCTAGAAAAAGAGATTATGCAAGTACAAGTACAATTAGAAGAAGATATCACCAATGATCTTATCGAAAAGAGGTACTTAGCTCAAATAAAACTACTGAACGGATGGGAGGAAAATGAAGAGCATGATTGGAGACAAAAATCAAAGATCAAATGGCAACAAGCAGGAGACCGCAATAATAAATATTTTCACTCCACTGCAAAGGCGAGGAATGCTAAGGCACTAATTACATAAATTAAAGACAGCACGGGTGTAGATATTACAAACTAACCTCTCATTAAGTAACACATCATCAACTATTATACCGCCAAGTTCAAAGCTACAAAAACACAAGAACAACTAGCTCTCTTTGATCAGCACCCCAAGCAAGTATCAGACATAGAAAACAATAACCCTATTTTATTCCCATCCAATGACGAGATTAGAGATGCAGTATTCTCGATGGATAAAAATAGCGCCCCCAACCCAAATGGATTCTCTGGAAATTTCTACAGAACATTCTGGGAGACCCTAAGTTTCGATGTTTACACTGGAATATCTTCTTTTTTTCGGGATGGTATGATTCCTATGAATTTTAACTTCAACACCATAGTACTAATCCATAAAATCCATAACCCGTCCTCGATTCAATACTACAAACCTATATGTCTCAGTAACTTTATTTTCAAAGTTATTACAAAAATCTTAGCTACTCGGCTCTCTCTAATTGCTCACAGATGTGTTTTGAAAAACCAAAGCGCCTTTATCATGAATAGAAACATTCATAACAACATTTGCATGGCCTCTAAAATGGTGAATGATATGCAAATCAAGAAACAGCACAGAAATGTGGCAATTAAGATAGATATCAATCAAGCATATGACACTATGAGCAGGACATACATTTTCACATCTTTAAGCGTATTTGGGTTTGCGCCAAAATTCTGTTCTTGGATGCATACGATTTTCAGCAATAGTATGGTCTTTATTCTTATTAATGGTATCTTATCAAGATTCTTTCAGATGTCTAGAGGTCTCAAGCAAGGTAACCCTCTCTCTCCAATCCTCTTTGTAATAGCGGAAGACATACTAAGCATTAACCTCCACAAGACCAGAGAGCAAGGCAGAATACAAACAATGACATCGACAAAACTAACGCACAAAACCACTTACCTATTCTTTGCAGATGATATTTTTCTTTTTGTGAATGGGAACAACAGATGCCTGCGACAGCTCAAGACCATCCTAATAGACTATCAAATAGTATTGGGACAAGAGATAAGTGTGGCCAAAACCGACATTTTTATGAGCAGTATGCCTCTCACTCGTAGAAGATTTGTCTCAGACATCTTTGGGTTCAAGGAAGGTAAATTTCCTGAGACATACTTGGGAATTCCACTCATACAGGGAGGGTCACAAAGCAAGCCATATTGCCTCTAATAAAAAAAATCAAAAAAAGGGCTAACACTTAGACTGGTAGCATGATCTCTTTCCAGGGATGGGTTACACTCGCAAAGTCAATCCTAAATAGCATTCCAATACATAATATAGCAGCCTACAAGTGGCCTCAATCGCTTATAAAAGAGGGTGATAACATTCTTATGAACTATAAATGGACTGGGGATCCGACAAAAAGGAAAGGCATGACATTGAAATGGGAAAAGGTATTCAAACCGATAGAGGATGGGGGCCTCGGAGTCCACAGTCTGGGGGGAAGTAAACACTGCGATGCTTTGCAAACTTCACTAGATCTTCAAGCAGGGATCAAAAGACTAGGCAATATTTCTCAAATCAAAATTTAATACAAAAAGTGGAGACACTATTCGATGCCACAAACCCACTACTATCTGGTCCGGTATCCAAACTGGAGTTTCCCTATCGAAACCTTACATTGGTTGGCTCATCAGTAATGGAGCGAAAATAGATTTCTGGAAAGACACATGAGCTACATATATCCCTCTCATGGATCTTATAGAGTTGCCCAGACATATGGGGAAATGCTGTAAAGCTCGGCTAAGCAACTTTATTAACCTACACGGCTGGCAATTCCCTAATGATATTCGGCTCCTCCTTCTGGCACTTGGAATAAATATTCAGCAAATACAGTGTAACCCCAATAACCAAGAGACTATGATCTAGAAGCCAGACCTACGAGGGGCATTCTCAACCAAGAACGCATTTGAAACTCTGCGTAAACGAGAAAATACGGCATGGTGGTAGAAATACGTTTGGGATAACGCAATTCATCCAAGATTGGGAGGCTTTGCATAGCGTCTGCTAAACCATCTCCTTCCAATGGAAAACACCATTATGAATAATGGTATATCTCTAGTCTCGATTTTCCACCAATGCACCAACTCTACAGAAACAAAAAAACACACTCTTCTGCAATGCCCATTTGCGGTCTCTCTCTGGCATAGAGCTACCACTTGCTTCTCTTATGATCCCATTATACCGGCAGATACCTAGAGAACTATCTTGGAAAGAGGACAAGGGTATAATACCTACATAAAAGATCTCTGGGTGGCCATGGTATTCTCCATTTGAAGTAACATCTGGAGTGCAAGGAACAAATGGAAATACGATTGATTCAAGCTTCCTCTCCATACAATTATGTTGCACATCCTTACAGATATTACAGACACGGCTCATCTCCCTAAAAATATTATGAACAATACTATACAAGACCTCAAGATCATAAAGGCGTTACATGTTCAGTGTAGTCTACGACAGGGCAGCAACATAGAGAGTTGTCGATGGGAACTTCCAACACCAAATGAAACAAAGATCTATTTTGATGGTTCGGCATTAGCTAGGCAACCCAGGTAATGTAGGCATTGGGACTATCTTCAGAGACAGTAAAGGTAAAGTCGAGGGTACATATTGCAAAGCCATTGGACAAGCAACGAATTATATAGCTGAGATCATGACAATCATATCAGAAGTTCAGAGAGCTGTTACAAAAGGGTGACCTCAGTTGTGGGTGGTATCTGATTCAGCTACAACCATTAAAGCCCTCACCAGCGACAAAATTCCTTGGGTACTCAAGACTTCTTGGGACCTCATCACTCCCCATATTATGCATATTTGGTTCAGCCATGTATGGAGGGAATGCAATTTATCGGAAGACTAACTTTCAAGAAGAGGATCAGACCCCAACTATCCTATAGAAGAATGGAATGACGACAGACCATAATACTTACAACAAATTGAAGATCATAGTACCGAGTATTTTCGAACTAGACGACAATTTATTAAATTCTCCTTGTTTGTTTGAACGACTTTGGAGGTTATTCGAACAAGTCTGACTCCAGTCGTTCAAACAATTTTTTCCTCGTTCGAACGAGCCACTTGTTTTAATTTTCTGCATTTTATTTATTTCATCAAGAGGCCACATGCATGTGCCCTAGTGAAATGTACTAGTGTGTGGCATATTCAGCTCTCCCTCATCTTGTACATTAATGTTTGAATATATTATACTAAATTTTTTGCAAAAAAACTAGAGATAGCGATAAAAATTAGCAAGGCTTATCAATTCTCTCTTATAAAACCTCAATTTTTGAACTACAGCTTATGAACTAGGCAAAAAAATAAATAAGATAATCACTAGAGGAAAAGAGAAAATTACCCAAGGAAATAGAAATCGCCCGAGGAGTAATGAATCATTCAAGGAAAATAAGTATCTCATGATCGTGGTAGAAGGTAGTTAACGCCTTCATCCGATCCAAAGAGATAAATTATATCTCACGGCAAGTACAAAAAATTACCTTTTACGAAAAACAAGAGATAATGGAATCCATAATAGATATATAGAGATAAAGCTTAACTAGTCAATCAAGTCAAACTACGTTGATGGAGGAAACAAAAGTGAAAAAGAAAAATAATCTTAGGTCACCTTCAAGCGGCATAGCCGCTATTGTGAAGCAAAATAACCTTAGGGATTTTCTAAATAATAAGCAAACCTAAAAAAATCCAAAAGCTGGAAAGATTGGGGGGAAAAGGACAACATACTTTAGTTGTCTGACGATGATGACAAAGGCCGCCGTCAGCGGAAACATAAAACCCTTAAGTCATCTACAAGATCAAATAGGTTCCATGTAGAAATAAGAAGGGGGTTAAAATATATATATATATTGATATTCCAAGATTTTAATGATTACAAGTTTTACTGCTCTTTATATAACAGGGGTCATTAAACTATTTCTATTACTAACCAATATAGGACTAAAAGAGGGGTATATGTGTGGGCACACTATATACTCCAACAGTGATCTCGATCCTAAAATAAAATTCTCTCACTCTCAACATCATCTAAATCATTTGAAGCTCATTCATGGCGATCAAAGCTTGAAGATTGCTATCAAAGATCATCAATTTGAAACAAGCCATCCTCCACTACAACTCATCATCATTAACAATTGCATCCTCGAGCTCCAATTTAGGTTCAGCAATGGCGATTCGCTACATTATAAACCTCGTCTCGATCAAATTGACTAAAGAAAACTACATATTGTGGAAATCACTTTGGATTCCATTACTACACAGTTTTAATCTTCTTGGTTCTGTTGATGGTTCAAACACATCTTCAGCTAAATTCATCACCAGCATTGATGGATCATAAAGACATAGTCTTCCACATTCTCAACAGTTTACAATCAGAATATGATGCATTTGCATGTTCTATTCGAGTGAGATCAACTTCAATTACCACAGATGATCTTCATGGACTCTTGCTGAGTGAAGAGCTATATATTGAGCCAAGAAGCAAGACTCATATACATAGCAATTCTACTACACAAGCCTTCACTGCAAGCAGGACACAAGGTGTTAAACAAAATGCGCCATTCAAAATTTTTAGTAACTACAGAGGAAGAGGAGGTAGAAATGGCAGAGGTGGAAGGAACTATAATCAAAATTATCAAAATTATGGTTCTCAGTCTCCTCTTGGCAACAATAACCATAACATTCTACAACAGGTATCAAAGTTCTTCATATGGAGATTCTTCAAGAAACTTTACTCAAGATAGGAATCAGTCTTACCATCAGAATAGTGGAGCAAGTAGCAGTTATTCACAAAGACCACCTAGTCAAATCTACAACAAGTTAGAGCATGTTGCAATTGATTACCTTAATATGATGAATTGTGCTTATCAAGGTCCAATAACACCCTCCAGATTAAATACAATGGTAACCAACAAGAGCTCAACAAGTTCAACATTCAACTGGCATGTAGATACTGGAGCCCATATTACCTCTGATATCAGCAATCTATATGAGCATTCAGACTATGATGGCAGTGATGCAGTCAAGGTGGGCAATGGACAAGGTTTGCGCATCTCCCATACTGGTTCTTCAAATTTTTTATCACCATACTCCAATTGTAAACTCACTAACATCTTGAATGTTCCTCAAATAACAAAAAATCTCCTTTCTATGCACAAATTTGTTAATGATAACAATTGCTCAGTAACTTTTGCCTATAACTCATTATGTGTTAAGGACACCAGTTCAAGGAAGATGGCTTCTACCATCTCACTCTTAAAACACAATCTAGAATATCCAAACTCTCACCAACTGCATTCATTGGAGTCAAAACCAACTCTACCATGTGGCACCAGAGGCTAGGTTATCCATCTATTTCTACTTTATATTGTCTAGTTAGTCACAATAAACTTCCTCTTAGTAGCTTAATAAAATATCTCACTTTCTGTAATGCTTGCCAATCTTGTAAAAGGAAGAAATTGTCTTTTAATCTTGCCCAGTCAAAATCTTTGTTTCCTTTAAATATTATACATACTGATTTGTGGGGTCCTTCACCACATAAATCCAACTCAGGATTTAGATATTATGCAAGCTTTACTGATGACTGCTCTAAATATTGTTGGATTTTTCCTCTATATGCAAAATCATAATTTTACAGCATCTTTGTAACTTTCATATCTCAAGTAGAAAACCAACTTGACAAAAAAATTAAGATCGTCAGATCTAATACAGGAGGTGAGTTTACTAGTAATGTTTCAAATCTTTTTTAACCACACATGGAACTTCTCATCAATTTTTGTTCCAACGCACTCCTGAACAAAATGACATGGTAGAAAGGAAGCACATACACATGATCTCTCAAAGTCATATTCCCCTTGATTATTGGGTTGAAGTTTGTCATACCTCTGTTTATCTCATTAACAGACAACCCTCATAGACTCTTAAAATATCTCTCCCAATCAAAAGTTCTTTAACCACACACCTAATTACTCATTTCTTAATGTCTATGGTTGTGATTTTCCTTGGCTAAAACCATACATGTCTTACAAACTTCATCCTAGGAGAAAATTATGTGTCTTTATAGGGTATAGTCAACATCAAAAAGATCATAGATGTTTTGGCATCACTAAAAATAAAGTCTATATCTCTAGACATGTTGTTTTCAATGAAACAATTTTTCCCTTTCTATTAAATTCTTCTCAGTTTAATATCACTCCTCCAAAATCACATAATTATATACCTCTTACTCTCCTTATATTTTCTTCAAATCATTCCAGTACCAATAATGCAGTACCACCATAAATATTTTCCAATCCTCCTCTTATCATACCTATAGATACTGAAACATCTCCATCACCAGTTATACCTACACCTACTAACTTGCCTGCTCTACCCAAACTATTCCTACATCTATACTTATTCATGTACCTTTACCTAACAATAATGAATCATTGTCCACTATTTCTACTTCTGTATCAAACATTGTTTCATCACATTCCTCTATATCCACCAGAATGCATAGCACCAACAATGCCCCTATACATCACATGGCCACTAGATCAAAAAATAGGATATACATTACACCAATGTAACAAATTTACCACAGTCTTTATCTGTGGTAATTACCAAATTACTACAGATATAGTCTATAGTCGAGGTCAATAGAAAAAAGAGTGTGGCAATTATTTTGCCACAAACCCTATCCATAACAAATTTTAGCGTGTTGTCTTAGATTTATGTCGTGGTTTTTTTAAGTTTTGATATGAATGAAGTCCGTGGTAATTTTGGCTTATTTTTGGAAGAAAAAAAAAAGACCCTCCAATGATATGGCTAATCTAAACCTACAAAGCAGAGCCTAAAAAATCTTTAACAATATACTCATTGCACTTAATTTCATACTTGCTTTTATATCAAGATAATAAACTAATGTTATATACAAAGAGTTCATAAAAACTTATTTTATTTATAAAAAATCCAAGTACAAGTATTCTATAGGAAATTTGGAAAAGAAACTAAGAACATAAGAATGAAAAGGAAAAGGACGATGACTTGAAAACAAAAGGTTGGAAGAGATCAAGCCATAATAAGATCAAACAAAGTTCTAGACTAAAGGATAGTTACTACAAATAAAGTAACAGCAAATCAACTATATAGCTTAAACCCTTTGTAATCTTCACTTGTTACTAAATGTATGACAAAAATAAAAATTGAAAATTTCTTAGAGTGTGGAAGGGCATTACCTAATTAGATGAAACTGGACAAGATAGTGGCGTCATAGTAATGCTTTTCCCCATAAGTAGTGACAAAGGGAGGTTGTGATAATAGAAAGATTAATCAAAACAAAGTTATTTACCCACTTTATTAAGGTCTTGCATTACTTAAGCTTATTGAGGTTTTAACCACCGGCTAGTGATCATAAGAAAAATGGTAAAATCAGAAAATGTCTAAATGTACAAAAGCTTAGAAGGATAATTACCTATTAAGATCGTAAAAAAATCCCACTGCGGCCAGGGATCAAGGAATTTAATTAGTAGACTAAGTCGACATTAAAATGCTTGGAGTCTAGACCCATAGTGATTGCATCTTTAGCTACAACCTACAAATGGAAAATACAACCATATTCTAATCATAAATCTTACATATTATCAACTTAAGAATAACACAAATTGTAACTAAGATAAATACAACATACCATTTTCGCATGTAAAGTCATGGAAATGGAACATATAAATGGCAATAGGTGTGGCTGTGATATCTTAGGTAATTTTCATACTAATTTATGACTTCACCCATTGTTATATGTAAAACTTCCATTTGGCCTTGCAACAACATACTAATTGAGCTAAAAAGCTTAACCTAATCCTTAACTAAAATCTAATAAATGCCAAAAAACTTTGTTGAGTTGGGATTATCCATGACAGTTTGTACAACTATTCAGTTAGGTGATATTATTGGAGGAGAATTTTAATGAGAAATTTTCAACATACTCAATCTGTAAGATTGGCTCGCAGTCTAATCTAGTAGACTGATCTTGATGTACATTATAGTCGGTGTTTGAAGCTAAAGCATTTTCTTCCATAGAGCTTGAATAAGTTCCAATGAACCCAGTCCTGTGTCCAGCTGAAATATTACACAACCAAAACCGATCAACATTAGAACATATTCACATAAACTAATTACATGCATCTCCAAGTACATCTTTCCAATTGAAGTTATTTTCAAATTCTTTTTCTAAGTCAAAACAAGAAGAGATACCAAACAACCAGATACAATATCTCCATCTTTAACGTGACAATTATTTAACGTAACATCATGATCCTTACCATAATCTGAGAAGATAGAATCTGAAATCAATGTTCACCATAAAAATTCCTAACTATTATAAGACCGTATACATCGTAGTCCTAATTGAGTTTGTATATGCTTATATTCTTCCACATAATATTGTTGTTAAATATACGAGGGTTTAAGATGATACCTAGAAGCAAGTAGACAAACAAAGCGGATGTTGAAAAAATGATTGTTAAACTCATTCGAGGAAACCAAGAGATTACATGGAAACAAATCAAATCAAATTATGCTTATAAAGAAAGTAGAACTAACAAAGCAGATGTTAATATGATACGGGTAAGCTTGCAAGTTGTATATTGCACCATATATAGTAGCTCAAATAAAGTAGTACTAATAACATAAATGTATAGAAATACCCCTCAAAATTCACATAGATACATAAACCAAGGTGGATCAAAAGTGGAGTCAACAACAACTATCAAGCGACAAAGATCCTTAAGACCAAAAATACAAAAAGTATGACATTTGCATAGGTTAGATAACAAGTAGTTCAAATGGATAAAGTAGTTGAATAACAAAAAGAATTGTCTTATAGTATTTCTCTATGAGTACATGCAAGTTGGAAGGGGTAGCAGTTACTAATGTGTTTGATTCTTCTCCTTTAATCCAACTACAAAGACTCCAGATAATTATCAAGTAGTAAAATGCAATTGTTATCATGAACACTTAATAACAAGGAAGTTCACGCCCTTTCAATCTTCGGGGAAAACCCGAAGACTTACAAACAAGGCTAAGCCTCCCCTTTGAAATTTTTAGTAAATGATTATATTCTTACCATCCACTTGAACTCTACATACCCAATGATTCATACATCTCCTCTAAGGGATGCTCAATAACAATGAGCTGACCCAACGCCTACTCTCATATAGTCTTATATATTTTTTAATTTTTTTTAATAATTATTATACTGGAAATAAGCAAAAACATTGAATGTCAAATTACACAAAATAACATAAAACCTGCAAAGTACTGATTGCACTCTCATTTCTACCAGTGACAAAAGCATACAAATTGAACAAAAATAGAGAGTTAAATTAAAGAAATTGAGAGCAATAGAGAAAATTCACAGTTCATTGTAATTAACCATCATTATTAGATTTGCCGAGCAATTTTTATATTTGCTAAAAATTTGATGATAAACTTTAGTAAATACTAGATAACTTTGAATAAATAATTTGCAATGAATTTGATTATGATTATGGATGATCAATAACAGCAATGTCAGAGAATAAACATTAGAAATTTGGATTTGGGAGTAATCGAAAAGGGAGATCGAAAGTTCAACTTGAGGACTAGAGGGGTTCAGTGAAGATGGGGAAATGCCAAAGTGAAAGAGATGATAAACATAAGGAAAATGATTTTCTCGATAAAATAAAAAAGTGAATTACCATAAACATTTTAATATTTGACACAGATAAAGTTTATGTCAATCCAATTATAGCCCAAGTCCGTAGTAAAACTTTAAAAACATCCATGGAAAATTATCATTTTTGGTATAGTGATATAAATCAAAAGTACTATTGTCAACAAAGCATCCTCTTTCAAAATTGCCTACTAATACAGTACCTATTCCTGTACCAACCTATTTTTCTTAAGCTGTGAAAGAATAAAAGTTGAGAGATATCATGTCATCAGGATACAATGCCCTACGTACTACAAGCACTTGGTCTCTTGCACCCCATCCTCCTAATCATCATATTGTTGGTTGCAAATGGGTTTTTAAAGTCAAACGACACTCAGATGGCTCCATAAAAAAATATAAGGCCAAACTAGTAGCTAAAGGCTATCATAATTACAAGAGATAGACTTTTTGGATACATTCAGTTCTGTGGTTAAGCCTATAACAATCAGATTCGCTCTATCCTTAGCTATTTAATTTGACTGGTTCATAAAACAACTAGATGAGGGCAATGCCTTTCTTCATGAACATCTCCAAAAACATGTTTACATGTCACAACCTCCAGTCTTCAAAAACAAAGACAAACCCACACATGTATGTAAACTACACAAGTCCCTTTGTGGTTTAAAACAAACTCCTAAAGATTGGTATGAGGAGCTAATGCATGGCTTGGTTTGGGATTTAGCACTTGTTCATATGATCCCTCATTGTTCACAAGACACTATGCTCATACAGTCACCTTTATCCTTGTATGTGTAAATTATATCATTATTACAGGCACCACCCTCTCTTATTGTAATCAGATAATCACCCAACTCAGTAAATTATATTATTATATCCCTTATTTTCTGGGATTAGAGGTACACAGGACATCACAAGCAATATTCTTATCTCAGTCTAACTATACACTTAATCTTCTCCATAAATTCTCTATGGCAGGGGCAAAGCCTTGTAGCGCACCTGCATCCTCTGGATTCAAACTAGATACAATAAGTAAAGAACTTTTTTATAATACTACTACATACAGGTCTATAGTTGGTGAATTATAATACTTAACTTGGACAAGACCAAACTTATCTTTTGCTGTTAACCAAGTTTGTCAACACATGCATACACTAAAGAGCTCTCATACGACTGCAGTCAAAAGAATTTTAAGATTTCTTAAAGGGACTGTTTCTCATGGCATCAACATCACAAAGGGTGCACTAAGCCACACAACCTATTTTGATGCAGATTAGGCTGGGTGTCCATATGATAGAAGGTCTACAAGTGGTTACTGTGTAATCTTTGTAATCCACAATTGCAAAGAGAGTACTAATTAGAAGAACATTCAAAGATAATGAAGAACACACAATATAATTGGTGGAGAGAAAAATCTCCCCTTAAGGTTTCTTTATTGCTCCATAGAAAGATTGCAATAGAACTCCTAAATTCCAATTAGGATTTTTAACCTTAGGTTTGTCCTTTTATAGGGTACAAGACATATTTAAGAAGAGTTGGACTCCTATTGGTAAATTAGAGTAATACTCTAAATAAAAATATGAACTCATACTTCTAAAACTAGATAATACTCTAAAATAGAAGTAAGACACTAAATTAGTGATACTTCATAGATCTTCTTGGATCATGGTTCCCCCTTTTTGGGACCTTGAGCTCCTGCACAAGCTAGAATTTGAGATGTGGAAACTTAGAAGCCCCTGTATCATGAGTGTAACACTTTGATTTATTGAGAAGCTTTCCCTTTCTACCGCTCCTGGTTGCAGTCATCCCCCTCTCTAGAATACCGTACTCCTTCAAAGGACTTTTTCGCTCAATTCATAGATCTTTAACTGATGGTAGACAAATATCTTCTATGGAGTCTTCATCTAGTAGAAATAAGAATTTATAATTGCTTCCAAATCTAATAGTAGCCAATCCTCCCTTAAAATCTATCGAAATACTCTCCCAATGGTCATTAAGTACTAGAAATTAAAGATCTAGTCCCAACTCTCGATTGGAACACTCCAGATGGTACTCACAAGTCTTCTACCGTAGTAACTTCTTGTGAATCACCCCAATCTTTAGACCTATATCATACTCGTGAGGTACAATCGGGTGAATATGTATAACCTCCAGTTATGCAGAACTTACTAGTATTTTCCAATTATGAAATTGTTGAACCTGTCAAATTGTATCTTCTATAAATGTAGAACCTCTCTAAACACTACAGATGTGTAGGTTTAGTTGGGACCATATAAGTTTGTCATTTTTTCACACATTGTATAATCTTTTTATTATTACGAGGTGGTATTTTTGCCACTTTGGAGAAGTTTGTCCATATGTCTTGAGACAAAGAGGGGTTGCGATGTGATGTTGGTGCCTCGAGGAACGCACAAGGATGGGCAATTTTGGAAGTTTTAGTCTTAAAACCAAATTCTAAAAAATAAAAAACTGAGTCAAACTTATGTTCTCTTCCCCGACACTATGTTCTTAAAAACAAAAGCAAAATAACAATGATTACAATTCTGCGAATTCTCTCCCTCTTTGATTGGGGTTTTAACACTTCGATTAAGGAGGTATTATAATGTTATCCTTGCTTAAATTTTTCCATAATCATGATTTCGTTAGATTTGAGGAGGTGATGTAATGTTATCATCATTACTTCAATTTCGCTATGATTTATCAACACTTTGATTGAGGAAGTGTTGTAATGTTATCATTACTTCAATTTCACCATGATTTTGATTTTATTGGATTTGCACACAGATATCAACGTCATCATTGCTTCAATTTCATAAAATATTCATGATTGGATGGATTTTTTATTTTTATTGCTTCAGTTTTGAAGAATATTCGTGATTTGGGTGGATTTTGGGTGGATTTGCACAGCTATTTTTGGAAATGTTTGGTTTTCAATTAGAAATATTTGGCTTTCAATTCGAAATGTTTGGTTTTCAATTCAAATTTTGGTTTTTAATTAGAATTTGGGTGGAGTTGCTTCTGCTTTGTTCAGCCTCCCTCTTGAATCTTTATCTTCGTCGTTGTCATCATTGTAATTATCTTCCCCTAGCAGCAAACAGGTACTCCAAGCACACACCCTCCCTCTTATTTTTATATCCCGATTTTTTTGAAGAACTATAACTACCCAACTTTTATTCAAACTGTTGTGGTTGTCAGTTTTTTGGCCAAATTCATACCTACAACAGTGTTTATTGTCCCTCTTGATTATCCCCATGACAAATACCTCACCGCCAAACGCCAACACACCGATACATAATACGTACCCAGTGAATAATGAAGAGATTGAAAAAAGTGCATTCATGTACTTCAAAACTAAGCGACCAAACTTTGTAATAGAGCAAAATCGATACATCCAAGGGCCTTTGCCCGAGGTAAGTTCCATGTTTAATGTTAATTTGCACATTTTATTTAATAAACATTTATTTACATATATAGTGTACTTAAGCTTCACTATGATTTCTTCGCCACAGTGTAGTTAATCTTTACTATGTTTTCTTTGCCAATACCTTTCATTAAGGAGTAGATTCGATGCCCCCTTTTCTCAAAGTTTCTATTTTTTCCCAAAAATATGGTACTAAGTTGCAACAACCAAATATAAACTAGATAATGGTACTTAGACAAACCTAAAATGAAATGTGGTTGTCCATGGGATCCAAGTGACCCATTTCATGAAATAACCTATTTTTGTCTTTGGATTGCACAAGATGTATTCCAGCTCCATAGCTAAACAACCTAAACATTATACCCCAAAAAAATATCTCATCATTTACAAGTGCATTATATCGCAACAAAGTGTCCATCGAACGCACGTCTCTGGAAATATCCCAAAATTTCTAGAATAGGTAGTGGTAATAGTAATGTCTATAATCACTGGGTATGCTAAGCTTTGGAACCACATTCGCAGAATCGGCACTATGGCAACTACATGTTCCACCACTTTTCTTTAATGCTCTTTAATGTTCTGATGTTTTTCCTTTGTACCTTTGAAGCCTATAACCCAAGCCTCCTTATATAAAATAGCACCACCTTCTTCTAACAGAACCTCTAGCGACGCAACTAGAATCCTCTTATTTAAGGATCCTCAGCATCACCTTCTTTTCTTCTAGCCTTTTCTTTAACTATAGCTATGTTATTTTAGCTCTACTAGCTTTAGCAAGCTTCCTTAACTACCACCTATTCTATTCTATCCTTACTTGCGTACGGCCAAAGTCACTATTTTTCTTTCAAAGATTTCTCTTTCTATTAGAGCCATCTTTTTTTTTAAATAAACATTACGGCAAAAAACTTTCGTACGTTGATCAACCCATAGTTTTTTTAAAGTTACTCAGGATCCTTATTCTTTATTAAAAATGTCTATTTTTCCATACAGATGTAACTTTGCATCGATTAGAAATAGCTTTGTCTCTTATTTAGAAGCTCATTCATCATTATTGATCTATGGGTTCATGATTTCATTTGTTAAAAAGGCATGTTGGTTCATGATTTCATTTGTTAAAAAGGTATGCTCTGTAAATATGATTTCATTTGTTAAAAATGAAAATCAATATCCCAACATGTGATTAAAAGCAACGGAGTACAATACCATATCTACTAGCTTTGTGTAACAAAATGTTTATCCTAAAATTATGATACTAAGTTATAACAACCAATCTCTTAATAACTCTTATTTCCTACTGCTTGAGTGGTTGAGGTTAGCCATGAACAGAAAGGAGCTGACTTAGCAAGAACTAAAGTCATAATTCTCTGCACCAGGTTGCAGTTGTTAAATCTTGCTCATTAGCATTGTAGCTTTTAAACTTTACAAATCATCTTAATTCTAAATTATTGCATAGGATTTACCGCGTACCTTGGAAAAGAGGAAAAGGTACACATCACCCATAAACACATTGGTTAAACGATCGGATGCGATAGATGGCAATGCATCTTCACCCGTGCCACCTAAGGTACTTGATGATACTGCTTAGCATCACCAAGATATAGGTCTTGTAGTTGCTATGTTAGTCCAAGAGGGGCTCTCGAGTCAAGCTTTAACACGAGTACAAGATAAAGGGTTATCCAAGGGACAAATGACACAATATGCAAGAAGAGAAAATGAGTCACGTAAGAGAAAAGTTGTCCTAGTCTATCAAGTGCAAGCCTCGAATAAATCAACAAGTATTGTTCAAAACAAAGATATAGATTTCAATCGAGTTGCACCATGTACCGGTATTTCTTTTCCTACAACCCCCATTCCCAAAACTCCTGAAGATGGCAAAGCATCTTCAACTGTGCCACCAATGGTACTTGATGATACTGCTCAGCGCCACCCAGATATTGGTCCTATAGTTTCTATGTTAGTCCAAGAAGGGCTCTCGAGTCAAGCTGTAGCACAACGGCCTATAAGAAAAATTGAAGAAAATAATTATGTAATATTTGAGCGACTACCAGTACAAGATAAAGGGCTATCTAAGCGACAAATAGCAAAACGTGCAAGAAGAGAAAAAGATGAAGGTAAGAGAAAAGTTGTCCCAACCTATCAAGAACAAACCTCGAATCAATTAGCAAGTGTTGTTCAAAACTTAGATATAGACTTCAATCGAGTTGCATCATGTAGTATTATTTCTTTTCCTGCGGCCCTCATTCCTAAAAATTATCCCACTCTTCCATTCTCAATCTGCGATTTGGCCAATGTTGTTTCAAGGGAAAGATTAGGCTTCCGACACTTGATCCGCTGCCTACTAAATTGCAAGAATTGTATGAGGGAAATGGAATACTTTCAATGTCATTTCAAAACTACCTTCGAGAATATAATGCAGCCAACGCATTTATAAATCTTGGCGTTCATATGGATGATCGAATAGTCCAAGGATGAGGACCATCTCAATTTGTTATCCACAGAGTCTTGCACCACCGAATAGATGCTTTACTGCCATATCAAGGTGAAGATGCAATGTATTCCCAACTTTATATATACAATCTCGGTGCAGTACTTGATACACGCCAAAAAAGAAATCTACGTCTAAATATAAATTTTTTGCAAACTATAGAAAATACAATACAACAAAATAATCCATGAACTATATCAACTCGTGTTTGAGGAATTAGAAGCTGTCGCTGGCAAAGAAGAAAATTTTAATGTGCCAGCTTATCTGTATTATGATAATTTTATAGATCGTTGCCGATATAATATGCCGACAACTTATGAAATTGCAGTCATACTGCCAAGAGATGGGATGTAAATAAGCAATGTTAGAGATATTGTTGTGCATCATAAGCAAGAGCAAGGACTAATGTAAATTAGTGAATGTCATCCTGCCTATCTTCCCTTCTATTATGTTCTTTTTTTCCAACTGGTCAATTTGGATTGACGATAGGTTTAAAGCATTGGGATGTAACACGTAACGCTTCAACATCGGGAAAGCTTTCAATGAAGCAATATTTTTGTTATCGTCTTTTCGAGCGTGCATCATAGTATTCACCGATCTAGCGTAGAAGTAGATTATTCCAACAATTCATAGTAGACGTGTGGGCTGCAAACGAACAAAATCGATTGACTTATGCAAGACTGAAACAAGATGAATTTTGTTCTGATCTATACTGCAGTCTAACAGATATCACGACAGAAGGTCTAAACGCAGATCAAGTTGGACAACGTAGTGTTCTACCATCTTCGCACAGCGGAAGTCCTAGAAATATGTATGAAATCTATCAAGATGCATTGGCAATAACCCGATACAATAAACACCCAGATATCTTTCTTACGATGACAGCTAATCCTAATTGGCCTAAAATAACAAATTCCCTTCTACCCAATCAGACCGTCTATGATCGACCGGATCTGGTAGCTCGTGATTTTGAGTTAAAATGCAGAGCTTTGTTAAATGTGGTCTTGAATAATGGAGTGTTCGGTATTCCCTTTGTACATGTATAGACAATTGAATTTCAAAAGCGCGGACTAGCACATATGCATGCACTATTGTTCTTGCAACATGAGGATAAGATTCGAATAGTACTACAAGTCAGCCAGGTGATAAGCACAGAATTTCCTGATGAAATAACTTATCCTACACTTTTTAATACTGTTAAAAAATGCATGATTCATGGACCATGTGGTGAGAAAAACATGAATGCTTTATGTATGGAGAATAGTCAGTGTACAAAGCGGTATCCAAGGCCATATGCAAAAGAAACAACCATGGGGAGAGATGGCTATCCTATTTACCATAGGCGAGAGACACTTGACGTAACACATGTTGTAAAAGGGATAATTGATGATAATATGGATGTCGTACAAACAATCTGTACCTATCTGAATTATTTAACTGCCATATCAATGTTGAAATATCTGCCAGACTTAAATGTGTTAAATACATTCACAAGTACATCTACAAGGGTCATGATAGGACAACTATGGCTATCACATGGGATGATATTCATAAATACCTCGATTCCTAATACATTGATCCACCTGAAGGTGCTTGGAGGATATTTGGGTTTAAAATGCATGACCAACAACCAAATATTGTGAGATTACCATTGCATATACCTGGAATGCATCAAGTTACCTTCAATGCAAATGAATTAATGGCCTCAATTATTGCTCGAGCTGCTAATAAAAGGACTGTAGTGGCATATTTTCCAGAAGGAGAATCTTTGCCAATACTTATTCGTAAAGAGAAGGCAATAAGTTAGATAAAACAAGATTTTACATGGAAAACTCAGTAAAGGCTGAGAAAAACCATGACCTCGTAGAGGATTTTGATGTAAAATCCAGTAAGATGCTAGTTATTATGCACTTTAGAGCGAAGGTAGGTGTTTGAAGTAAGAATAGTAAAAGATTGTGTCCTATAGTATCTTTCTTTTGCCTATATTTATAGTCATATAGGCAGTTTTACAAAAAAAAATAGTCTCTTATTCCGGGGGAAGTGGGCAAAGTTTGTGGATCTCTAATAATTCTCTCTTGACTGGGCCTCAACGACTACTTTTGGTAGGTCGAGGACTTATAGTATCTTCTAGAATGCTAAGCTGTCTTTGACTACACTGTGCTGGCTTACGAGTGCTAAGCTATTTTCTACTATGAAGGATTTTTTTTGCATGTCTTTGACTACACTTTGCTGGCTTACTTTTGTCGAATCTGGGGAATATGCTACTACAAGGACGTCACTCACTGCATTTCTTGAGTATTGTACCTCTCATGATAATGCAAGATCATTTACATATCAAGAGTTTCCTTATCAACATACATGGTATAAGGATAACAAAGTTTGGACAAGCCGATCACCACGCAGTAAATTCGCAATTGGTCGAATATATTATGTAAGCCCAAACTCAGGGGAAAAGTACTACCTGAGGTTTCTTGTGAAAGTAATTAAGGGTCCAACATCCTTTGAATCGCTACGTACAGTCAACAATGTGGTTTATAAGACATTTAAATTGGCATGTGCTGCAATGGGACTTTTAGAAGATGATAAAGAGTGGATTTACTGCTTAGATGAAGCTGCTGTAATACAGCTACTGTAATGCAGACTGGATACCAGCTAGGAAGGTTATTTTGTGTTATTTTAGCTTAGTATAATCCTATTGACCCCCAATAACTGTAGAACAGGTTTTGGGTTAATATTTGTGATGATCTAGCATACAAGATGAAAGAACAATTTCATATTTAGAAACCAACCGAAGATGAAATTAATGATTATGGTATATATCTAGTAGATCAAATGTTATTCGAAGTGGGAAAAACGCTTCAAGATTTTCCTTCAATAAAGCTGTCAAAAGGTAACTGGGGTACATTAACTGAGAACAGACTTATGTGGGAGCAAAATAAGTTTCAGTCCAATAAACGACTAGCAGGTGTTCTTGCCAATGTGAGCCGCTTTAATAATACTAAAAAACAAGTTTATGATACTATTGTTGAGTCTGTGTTAGGTAACAAAGGATTTCTTTTTTCATAAAATGGAGCAGCCGAGACTGGAAAGACCTTTGTTTATAATACAATTGCGGCCACTCTACGTAAAAAGGAAAATATTGTAATAATGGCCGGAAGCTCCGGTATTGCATCGTTGCTTCTTGATGGTGGCAGAATAGCCCATTCGACCTTTCGTATCACGATAAATGTAGTTGAAAATTCTAAGTGTGAATTTACAAAACAATCTATTCAAACAGATTTGTTTAGAAAAGCCAAGCTTATCATATGGGATGAGATCCCCATGCAACATAACTATTGTGTAAAAATAGTTGAGTGAGCACTGAGAGATGTTCGCAATGACAGTAGGCCTTTTGGCGGGATTACAGTCATACTCGGTGGAGACTTTCGTCAAATCCTCCCAGTTGTACCTAAAGGTGGTCATGAGCAAATTGTTTCAGCATCTTTGAGAAGATCATTGTTCTGGCGACATGTTCAAGTTCTAACGTTGGTCAATAATATGCGATTGGATTACGCTGCACCAGAGAATAAACTATTTGTAGATTTTTTTATGAAGGTAATTTTATCCTTTAAGTTATTTTTCTAGCGCTAACTTCACTACCTGATTCATGAACTGAATATGTCGTCTTCTTTAATTTTTGATTCCTTAGGCTAGATCATATCCCGAACAGATTATACAATTTCCACTAGCAATCCAAAATTTAGAAACTGTCTGAGACCTCATACTTTCAATCTACCTACGTTTGAATGAATCTATCGAAAGACAAGATGGTTTTCTAACCGAGCGAATAATTTTTTCTGCACGAAATGATGACGTTAGCTCCATAAAAGATGAAGCTTTACATATGTTTCTTGGAGAACCGATAACTTATTTAGCTACAGATAAAATTTAAGTAAATGAGGTAACTGATAAAACATATGACAATCGGTACCCAAGTGAGTATTTGAAGAGTCTTGAACCTCCCGGCTTGCCATCGTTCAAGCTGAAACTCAAAGTGGGATGCCCTATAATGTTACTTTAAAATCTTGCTCCTAAAGATGGGCTTTACAATGGAACACGATTAATTGTTGTCCGGTGTGGGACACGGATTATTGAGGCCAAGATTCTTACTGGTGCACATTCAGGAAAAATGGTTTTTATTGCACGTATTTCCATGACACCATCAACTATGGAAATGCCTTTCCAAATGACGCGGCAATAATTTCCCGTACAGTTATCATATGCAATGACAATTAACAAATCGCAGGGCCAGCCAGTTAAATGCATCAGGCTAGATTTACAAACCTTGGTCTTTTCTCATGGACAATTGTATATCACACTATCAAGATGCACTTCAGCTAGCAGAATAAGTATATTACTTCCACCCAATGTTTCACACCATACAGCGAATATTGTTTACCCCGAAGTTCTCTTATAGGTACATATATATTTATATGTTATATTCGTAAAGCTTATAGTTTTAATATTTTTTGCCACAAATAACTCATTTAAATTTATTAATTTCTTCATGTGTAATAGCCAAATTTTGTAAGCTCGAAATGGCTTGGAATTCGTTATCACACCAATGAACTTGCAACAATATTCTAATGGAAAACAAGAAATGACATAAGTGATTTTACCGTGGAAAACCTCTTAATAGGTAAAATGAACTATGACCTCGAGTGAAGGATTTTTGTAAAAGTATCTTTATGCTTGAGGCATATATCATATTACAAGTGATCTCATGATTAAGAAATGCTTGAACCTTGTAACTAGGAGGTTTAAATGTTTTTGAGAATCTAAAACGAGTAGTTTTCTTGGTGATTTCTCGTGTAATTTTTTGGTCCTTATCTCTTCTAAAGCTTCTTCTTTATATAAGCCTTCTCCACAGTTCTTCATCGTGTTGGAGTACATTCTTCAAACAATGAAGTTAGTGGCGGTTGACTGAGTAACTGAGGAGTTCGTGAGAGACAGGTATCTTTGACTGGTTAAGGTTTTTTGGTTTGAGTTCGACCCATGTTCTTCACCAGTTCGTGGAGTATGTTAAAATGCTGACTGGAGAAGTCATGTTGAAAATGCGTAAGTCTGAGATGGAGGTAATTTGAACAAGCGATAGCATAATTTTAGATGAGATCGAGGGATAGATCCCTATAATTGCCCCCTCACAATTGAAGTCACGAGTGGCTTTGATTGAGAAAGGATTTATGGGTAATTGGTATTCGGGTCGAAGTTCTTGGGTATTAAAATAGAGTAATGATGGTTTTGATTATATGGAAGTTGTACAGGTTATGAGGAAATGACGTGTATTAAATGAAGATGTGGATGTTGATGTATATGACAGTTATGATTTAAAGAGTTGCGTCTGTAATGAATGATGACGTTTGGAAAAATGTGCCTACACAATAAATGATGGGTTATATAAATAGTACATATACCGAGTTTTTGAATCAAAGGATGCTTGTAATTTGCCAAATTCTCTTAAAGTTTCAAAGATGGTGAAGACTTTGAGGATGGTCTTTGAAGTGAGGATTGCTTCTGAAATGCAGAGGTTGAAGTTGAAGTACATTGGTGACCAATCCTTGGAGATGTCGATACCCATTCCTGTACCTCCAACTTATCAAGGTATGTCAGGAGACAAAGCGGTTGAAGCTGGGGAGGAATTTTACTGTAGGTGGAGGCTTCATGTCATCGTCTTGATAGGCAAGGAATGCTAGGCTTGTCTCTGTACTTTTGTGGAAGACAAGGTTGGGGGGATAGATGCAGAGATAGGCATAATTGTAGGGCAGTTATGCTAATAAATTGTATTGGAATGGATTCTAAGGTCGAGCCCTCTTCATCTCTACCAACTCTGCGAAGGTGGTGGTTATAAGAGAGGAGGTGATGGTAGTGGAGGAGTAAGATAGGAAGTGAAAGTTAACTTCTGCATTTCCATCACCTTTTGGCACTAAGAAGACCTTCAGTTTGAAGAGTTGGGTCCAGCACTAAGTCTTCTGCTTGCATAGTTTCCATTTAAAGCTCAACTAGATTTCGATGAGACTCATGTGAGAGAAGCTTTTTGTTGTATCCAATTTCTGCTTTGTATCAAGGAAAAAAATCACTGAAGCAGGATGAACTAAAAGACTTGATTGTTGGGATACCTAAAATATCTGTAATTTGTAAAGCACTCAAAAAACTTGTTATCTGTAAAGTACCTGATTTCTTAGTAATTGTATGACTTGATATTTGTAAAAGTATTCGATCTCTGAGTACTGTGAAAGACTTGTTATCTATAAATGTATCTATAATTTGATTTGAAATGAATAATATATGTTCACCAAATATTACGTTAATATAGAATAGAATGTCTCTGGAATCGAGCCAAGAATAATGTTATGAGTTTGCCAAGATAGTGATAAGATGATATGTATGACATAAAAATTATTGTTATCATAATCGAACTGTTAAAAATATGTTGTCATGTAGATACCATAAGGTCGACCTGGGGTTGGATAAAAATATAGAGGAAAGGAAATTATACAAATTTCGAAATGGTAGGTCGATCTGTAACAGTTTGCAAGAATGAATCAGGTCGATATAAAATAGGATGAAATGATATAGTTTGATAAAAAGAGATATGTTCAGATATAACTTCTGCCAAGATTTAATGGTTTTTGTTACGAGATAATAGGAGAACATCTTGAGCTGCGTGGAATTAATGGCCAAACAAGGTATAAAATGAAGGGGGGGTTTGGAGGAAGAAATAAGTGGAAAGAAAGATTGATAAGATGGACTCATTCTGAGAGAATCCGTTATGCCGCTGAGGGGCGATTGGCTATTAAGATAGCTGAAGTGCGTGAACGTATTTTTGGGTTGCTGGATAATGATGTTGAATTGCTAGTGAGGGATGCGAATGTTGAGGGTTCGGATATGATTGGGATAGAATGGGAATATGAACATCATTTTTACAAAGAGATGTTCCGAGAAATAACGGTGGACCAAGCTGCGTGAAAAGAAGCAGTGAAATTGCTTACTATGGAGGAAATCGAGTCTGAAGATATGATATTTGGAGGAGGATATCTGATCGGATGTGATCGCCCAGGTCATCGAGGTTATTTCAGGTATAATTATATGTAAAGTGATATCATAAATAAATGTAAGTTCTTAAATTTAACAGAAAAGATGAAAGTCAAATTAATCCTATATAGTTGCAAATGCCGTTTGAGACTGTTTTGATAAACAATTTTGAATAACTTTGAAAATTTTGTTAGCTTTGAAAATGATGTTGCTAGTACTATAAGTATAAGAAACAAGAACAGAAAAAAGTAGGAACTTCTTGTTTTGTTTTTTATGTAAAGCTACAAAAATCTAATATCGTATGAGTGTGAGTCATAATGAGTGTGTGAAGGTCAGAGAAAGATAAGAAAATAGGAGAGAAAATATATTAAAATATGAGGGGAGGGGTAATGATTAAGAGATAGTTTTATTGAGAAGGTACAAGACGTCTGACATGGATAGTGGAAATGACGCCCCAATTCCAAACCGAGGACAGCTCGAATGAGGCATAATAATTTCCAGCCGTTAGAGAGAAAAAGAATAAATAATGCTTCTTCCTTATCATTCAAATGTTTTTCAACTTCTGAAAACTTGGAGAGCACAGAGAGAAAAGCGTGAAAAAATTGTAGAGGATTTGGTAAGGATTTATTTGAGAGAGATCAACAGTCGAAGAGAGTTACAGGAACTGAATCACGCAGTTGGCTATACAGCAGCTTTGTGAGGGAAGGATTTGGTGCTGCTTCAGATTCTCATTCTAACAAAGAAGGTTAGTAGAGACGTGCGCTGCATGTTTGTGTTTTTTGCAAATCGTAATTTATTTTAAGCAAATCTCTAAAAAATCACTATTTATAGCAATTTACAAAATTTAAAATATATATAGAATATACGAAAGATATTTTGTATGTGAATGATCGATGTGTATGAGATAATGATATATACCTTAACCTGTATGTAGGTCAAACGTGAGAGGAATTTGTGCAAGATCAAACCTTTGCCTGTAGAATTATAGTTGAGATGGATAGTTCACCTGTTAATGAGGTGTCGATCTCTAGTCGAACGGCAGAGCCTGAAATTGAAATATCTGATAGTGAGGTTAAAGTAGGGTTTAAACAATTTCTAGGTTTCCCTGGCAAATTGGTGACCTATCCTCCCTGTTTGAATACATTTAAAGAGTTTTGTAAAGCCAAGGCTGCTGTAAGAGGGATATGGGGTAACTGTGTAGAATACGTCGGTATGTTATTTAGGGGGTATACTACAGCGATGGGGGAGGAGTATTTTTATTTGTTGGCCGACTTAGAGGAGGAGAAATGAGATAGGGGTATAGATAAATCGATCTTGTTAGAATATTTTGATGGGAGTGTTTAAAGTAATATTTTAGAGGGCTTTTTGAGTTACCTGCCTCAATTAGAGTATGGGTTGAGTCTTCTCCTTACCAATTTGGCGAAAGAGATTATGAATAAGATTGGGGCATGACATGTTCAATTCAACGGGAACATGTGGGAGGTAATAAGAGTTTGCGACCATCTGAACAAAAAATGAGAGAATGAGGGGAAAGTGAGGAGGATATCCCCTGAGGATGTATTACAGTTTTATGGGGTAAAAAATTATCACGCCAGTGGTGAGGCATATTTTTGTGCGAGTACAACTCAGCCTCGCTTCTTCGATCTGAACTCAGTAGGTCGAGCCTGGAATAACAACGTAATATGGGTAAAGGGTAATTGCCTTTAGAAAGATGATGAAGAACCTTTGGATATTCTATTTAGAACTGTAAAATAAAGTAAGTATAACAATGCATAGCATATAATATTGATATGTTTAAACTGCATGATCTTTATTTGATAATAAAAATGTTGTACATGGCAGGCTTGAAGTCCCAGGTGAAGAGAAAAAATTCGTTGTTGGACGAAGTTGCGGAGGAAGAGGTTGAGCTCAAATTAATGTTGGAAGGACTTGGCCTTAGAAGAATGAAACGGGTTGGGAGCAAGTCTAAAAAGGTTTAGAAATCTCAATCGACCAGGCTGATGGTGGGTGTTGATGATGGAAAGAAGAAAGGAACTGGCGGGGAAGGGAGAACGAACTTGCCCAAGACCCCTAGAATAGACAGTTCGGTTTAGCCATAGTCTATTACGTCGAGAAAATTAGCTCGAACGTTTCCAAAAAAATAGATGTTGAAGCGTCCTTCAGCCTCTGGTACCACTGAAAGTGATGAGGTCGACAAAAAATAAAAAAGGACAAGGATTGAACCTTCGGGAAAGTCGGGGGAGAGGTCGCTGAATAGCGACCTGCTGCTGAGGACGATCTTAAAGAGGTGAAGGAAAGGGCCAGGCTGGCGACTCTTCACGGGGAAGACGAAATGAGCAAGATGGTAGGTTGTTATGCTCGATTATGTGAAATATAATTATGTATTATATTTCGAGCTCACGCTAAGGATGAATTATGCTTTGCAGGTTCCCCATTTGGTGAGGGGATTTGGCTCAGAGTCGAAGAGGAGAAATCTGAGCTGAAGAAGGGGAAGATCAAGCTTGAAAAGAAGGTAGGTCGAGCGAAAGCTGATGCTCTCAAGGATGTAAAAAGGCTGGAGTCCCTGAAGGCTTACCACGTAGTGGCGATTGGCCATCTATAAGCAGAGGCGAGAGCGAACCAAGAGAAGGTGGTGGCGGAGTGCAAAACACTCGGGTACCACATTATGTTGAAGGGGTATTCTGAGGATGAGGTGGATGCTATTAAAGTAGGCACCTATCTCGATGTGGGAGATGATGAAGAGGTGGAAAAGGATGCGGTTGGAGTTATTGATAGGTTAGATGGTATCACCTGCCAGACAGTGCTAGACAATCAAGAGGATGACACCAAACTCCCAGAGGGGGAAAATGAAAAGGTAGGGTAGAGAAATGACTTTGTATAAATATTTTGGAAGAGTTCTGTAAATTGGTTGAATTGTGTGTATTGAATAGACTTTTGTAGGCTGAGCTTTTTTTGTAGCCCTTTTGTAGGCACTTAGAGAAATGAGTCTCAGAATAAGAGATTTAGAGACCGAGCTTGCCATGGAAAGAGAGATCTCCACATCCCCGCTGTCTTCATAAGCGGAGCTGCAGGTTAGAGCAAAACAGGCCTTTTGACTTGTATGCTATATTGGCATAAAGCTACCAAGTAAATAAAATAACATAGAACGTAGAGGCAGACCAAAAACTTGTTATCAGTTTAAGGAAAATGATACTAAAATAGTGCATAGGAAAAATCAAAGTTCTAGACAAAGTAGCATATTGAGATCATGTACTACCTTGAAATATATGCCATGGAGCATCCATCTGAGATCGTACTTCTACCTTTAAGTCAAGAAGTAGTTGCACACGGTAGATGTTAGAAATCAGATATCTTGTTAGAAATGATATATATATATATATATATGTATGTTGATGGGGTGTTCTGAATCGAACTGTATATAATGTATCTATATTGTGCAGGTCTAATTGGATTCAGCTCAATCGTGAGAAGATGAGGCACTCCAATACAACTGAGAATTTACAGAGGAGTTGGATAGGGTGAGTAAGGCGAATGAGGATAGAGAAGACTAGCATGTAAAGGTGCAGTTCAAGTTTGTTGAGGCAACCCAGACTATTGTCGACCTCACGCATAAGATCGAGGAGAAGGATGCCAAAATTGATAAGGGGCTAAAAGAGCTTACGGAGATAAAAGAATACGTATGGAAGCTTTAAACTCATATTGACACGCTGATGGTAAAGAGTAGACATGCTGACATGGCTCAATACCATATTCAAGCACTAGAAAGATCGGAGGGACAATTTTGAGCTGATTTTCAGAATTGTAGAAGCAAGCTGGAGCAACTAAAAAAGAAAATGATTGAAAAAGATAATGAGCTGAAGGTAGCCCGAGAGGATCTATCAACTTTGGAAGCTGTAGCAGAATACTTGCATACAGCCCTACCTGCTAAGGATATGGAGTTTCAGACGATACAACAGAAGTATGACGAGTTAAATGAGAGGGTGGCACGATTGAAGACTGAATTGGTACAAGCCAACGCGGGTGTCAGGAACATCGAGGCTGAAGAGCGCTCGAAGAGGAGTAAAAATGATGTTAAGGTTCCTCTAGTCCAAGGGGATGTAGTTAGCCTATCATATCGAATTAGGGAGCTGGAAGGTGATGTAGCTCGAATTCAAGGACATGTGCAGAAAGGAAATGCAAACTTAAGGGAGTACCAACATAAGTTGGATGCTGATCTTGTCAGGGAAAAAGTCTTAGAAGGGGAAATCAAGGCAAAGAAGATTCTGATGAAGAAGAAAGACAACCTGTTAAAGGACATTTCGGCCAGGGAAGAGTTGAATGTAGAAATTGAGAGACTTTAGCTGGCAGACTTAGAGGCTATTAATCAGGCTAAATCAGCTAAAGCCGTCAAAAAATTGGAAGAGAGTATAGCTTTTGATGCTCTGAGAGAAAGGGAAATGGCACATCAAAAAAGACTGCATGCAAAGTTGGAGTCACGCCTTAAGAAGGTGAGGTCTTATTTTTTAAAAGATAGTTGTAACTCATACATCATGCTCAGACTTGTTAAAGTTGATCGTTATTTATTTTGTAGAGGAAGTAAAAAGACTTGAGTTAGAACGAGATACCTTTTTAAGAGTCTGTCAGACAAGAGTTGTAATTATAGAGTTGATATAGATAGAGGAAACTGTATGGCCTCCATGGAAATGAATTTAGGCCCTCGACCTGCTGATCTGATAGAGAGGGGCAGGGTTGCTGTAACTCGCGAACTGAAGTCTGATCAACCTCATGTTGTAGGGGAAAGCACGGTTGACATCTCAACAGTAGAAAAAAATCCATTATAGTGGTTATGAATGCAACCTGAAAATAAATAATATTTGTCACAGAAATAACGAGATAGGTGAAAGTTAGTATGACATTTTCCTTATCTTATGTCTGGTAGGGTCTTTTATATAAAATAAGTTTTCACATTTGTTCTAATCGCAAAGATGGATTGAATCAGTCAAACCAAGTGAATCTTGATTTAACTGTAGTAATGTTGCTGACATATTGAAAGAGATGAAGGCTAGTATTACTTTTTCCTTATCTTATGCAAGTTAGAGTCGTTGATATAAAACAAGTTTCTACATTTGTTTAAATCGCAGAGATTTAGTAGAGTCAGCCAAACCAAGTGTTATTCTTGATTTAACTAGTATAATGTCCCAAACAAGTTAAAGAAGATGAAGGCTAGTATTACCTTTGTCTTATCTGATATTTTGTAGAGTCTTTGATATAAAATAAGTTTTTATATTTATTTCAATGGCCGAGATTTAGTAGAGTCAGCCACATCAAGTGCTATCCTTGATTTAACTGGTATAAGATCGATTAAAAGCTATTATCTATGCTTTAATCTATATAATGTAGTTGAATCAACGTATGTAGAGAGATGTTGTAAAAAACTTGGAAGTTTCATTGATCAGTTCAAAATTTACATTGGATGGAGATGAAAATCTCACTTTTGGAAAAAAACCAAAAACGAGAAGTAGAAATAGAGTAGTGAGATGCATAATGATAGTATCGTTTCAGTCGCTTAGTGTTCCAAGGATTTAAAATGGGGATTCCCTCTTCTATCATGAGATAATATGATCCTATGCCTAAGAGACCTATGATAATGAATGGAACCTCCCAATTGTCGGCTAATTTTCCAGTGTGAGGCTCTTTGCAATGTTGAGGAATCTCTTTGAGGACGAAATCATCAATTTGGAAGGTACAGTTTTTGACTCGGCTGCTATACCATTTGGCTAGCATATGATGATATCGACCTAGGTTAGTGATAGTGCGTTCCCTGGTTTCATCAATCATATTGAGGTTGTCAGTCAATTCGGACTCATTTTCCTTATTTGTCAGCTCGTGATCTTGAACTGGATGATAGTATTCAAAAGGAATGACGGCCTCAGTACCATAGGCAAGGAGGAATGGAATGCATCCTGTTAACTATCCAGGAGTCATACGATATTCCCATAGGGCATGAGGTAGTTCTCGAACCCAATTCCCTTTTTTCTGTGAGTGAAGTCACTTTTTGAGTCCATCCATGATGGTTTTGTTGGTGATTTTGGCTTGGCCATTGCCTTGGGAATAGTAAGGATTGGATGGTGAGTGGATGATATTGTATTGGTTGAGGAAGGCTATGATTTTTTTCCAACAAATTGGAGCCCGTTATCAATACGATTTAGGCGGGGGCACCCAAACCGAATGATGATGCATTCCCAGATAAACTAGATGACTTATTCTTCTCTAGTTCGACATAGTGGAACTGCTTCTACGCATTTTGTAAAATAATCGGTAGCTACCAGTAGGTGATGGTGGTTATCTGGAGAATTAGGGAATTCAAAGACGAGATCAAGTGCTCATATTTTGAATGGCCGGAATACCTTGTTTGCATAGAGTTCATGAATAAGAGTTTCGTATTCGGTGATATTATTTGAGGTCTCAAAATCTAAACGGATTGATTGCTCAATTTAATCATTGGAAGGGGTAATCAATACGATTCTAATTCCTGACCCTGACCTTTTGTTGTATTCCATTCAGCACATTCATCGAATGGGGGGGTGGATCTTCGAAAGTTTCTTCTGTAAGGTCAGGGTCGTGCTCCTCCCACTCGGGATCTTCCACTAGAAAATCTGGGAGAAAATCGGCAACGGCTTAACCCTTCTCGGAAGGACGTTGTTTGAACTCGATATCATGTTCTCCCAAACTTACTGGCCACTATTGCACTCTTCTTATTTTTTCTTTCTTGGATAGAACTTCCCGAAGTAGGTAGTTTATCATGACTTTGACTGAATAATCTTGGAAGTAGTGCTTGAGTTTTTGTAAAGTGTAAACAAAAGTGAGAAGAAGTTTCTCAATTTTAGAGTACCTTATTTTTGCTTGAGAAAGGGTTTTACTGATGAAGTATATTTGTTTCTTGATTTTCCCTTCAAGGCAAATGAGAATCGAGCTGAGTGAAGTATTTGTGACTGCTTGGTAGATAATCAGTTCCTCATTATCTACTGGGGTGCTCATTATGGGAGACCTCCCCAAATAAGTTTTGAGATCCTAAAAAACTTCTTCGCATTCTGGTGTCCATGTGACCTCGGTATTTGGCTAAACTTTTCTCGTTTGGAACAGCCGTAGAGTAACAGGAATAGCCAGCGACAACGGTCTGAAGATTTAGAAATAAAACGGTTAATAGCGGCAATCTTTCCAGAAAGTTTATGAACGTCTTTCATTATTTTTAGAGAAGGCATATTAAGGAGAGCCAGAATCTGATCTGGATCGGCCTTAATCCCCTTCTTGTTGATGAGGTGGCCAAGAAATCTGTCAGAATGTACCCTAAATTGACACTTATCAGGGTTGAAATGCATCCTGTAAGATCGAAGAATGTTGAATATAGTGTTGAGATATGAGATGTGATTGGCTGACTGTACGCTCGTGCACCAGAGATCGTCGATGTAGACTTTAACGACATTCCCTAGATGTGCTTTAAGCATAGTAGTCTTTAGCCATTGATATGTGGCGCCCACATTTTTGAGTCTGAAGGGCATGACTTTGTAGCAATAAAGACCTCTTTCAGTGATGAAAGTCGTCTTTTCTTTATCTTCTTCCAAATGTGGAATCTGATTGTATCTCGAAGCAGTATCCATCATAGATAGGAGGTCATGGCCTACTGTAGAATCAAGGATCTAATGAATGCTGGGAAGATGGACACTGTCCTTTGGAGTATGTTTGTTCATATCGGTAAAATTTACACAAACTCAGACTTTTTTGCTCTTTATTAGGATAACAATAATATTGGATATCCAATCTGGATATTTAGCTTCTAGAATGAATCCCACTATGATCAATTTTTTGATCTCGATGTTAACTTCATCTCGAAGATGAGGTGATAGTCATCAGTGTTTTTGTTTAACCGCCGTAGCATTGATATTGATGGCCAATTTATGACATTCCTTGGCCGGATCGACCTCAAGCATTTCTTCGAAAGACCACGCAAAAATGTCTCCATTTAGTTGCAAGAACTGAATAAGAACATCTTTTTCTTACTGAACCAACTTAGTACCAATGAAAGTACCTCCGCAAGGTCAATCAATGTTGATATATTTGGCGGGCTCCTCCATGGAAGGTTAATCGTTGAGGTGATCAGCTTCCCGTAATTGCCATGCAGCAAATCTGTTAGAAGTATCTAGGATAACAGAGATGGTATTTTTACAAGCTCGAGAGTGCTTCTGACTACCCTTGATCTCATAAATTCCATTATTGTATTTGAATTGAAGTGCATGACGATAGGTAGAAGCGATTACATTCATGTTGTGAATCCAGCAGCGGCCCATAATCTAGAGAGAACGAGATTTGGCATTGATGTTATAGATGATGATGTCGATGGTTGTTGGTCCTGTAGAAATAGGTAAGATGATCTTGCCTACTCGTTCTTCTCTAGAACCATTGAACCCACTGATATCGGTGTCGCTCTGAATAACTTGGTCGGCAAATCCTATTTGGTCGATAGTGCTCTAAAATAGAATCTCAATACCTCTTCCAGTATCGATCATCATCGTGTACATGAAAAACTTTTGAGTATTATTACTAACGCATCAAGATGTTGAAATTTGACATGGCTAGTATAGCAATCTTCGAAGGAAATCACAAGCCGGCGATTGCTCGACTCATAAAGAAGTTTGGCTTCTATGTCATGAGATGTAAGATCACAGCATTCTGATACTCTCCTGCGATTGGATCTGCCAGAATTGGTGATCTGGTTGATTTGGATCATGTTGTTAGGGTGCATATGGTAAAGATATTTCTCCTCAGCTTGATCATTGACCTGAATAACTTCAAGCCATTTTTTATAGTTGCTATCATTGTATGATTCCAAGTCGACAATATATTCGAACATCTGTACCATTTTAAATATGTACTCGAGCAATCTCTATAAAGAAGAGCAACTGCCAATAGAATGATGGTTTACCTTATGATACAAGCAATATGGTCGATTATCGATTAGTTCCAGTGGTTGAGAGACGCGGTAGTGCTTATTCTTCAAAAGTAGTTGAAAAATTGCAAAGATTCAGGCATTCATCATTGGGAGGATGGGTTTGTTTGGTGGACTGCCTTTTTGAGGGTAGCCAGTGTTGCCCTTGGTGCGCTTCTGATCCCCTTGTTCCACCTTTGGTTTAGTGCTTCGATCTATAGATGGACCTTTGGTGGTGAGGACGGATTTAGTAGATTTATGTCGCTCAGACATCATCATCTCCAGGTCGACGTAACTATTGACCTTAGTTATCATATCCACCAAGGTTACAGTTTTGTTGAGGAAGAGGTGCTCTTTAGCCCTGCAGTCGAGCTGGAGTGCGTTGGTAAAAGTAGTAACAGCTATTTTCTGATCTAGACTATCCACTTTTTGTGCGAGCTCTAAAAATTTCTTTGCAAAAGCTTTGAGCTTCTCTCCGTGTGACTGTTTGAGACTGATTAGAGAATACAAATTCTCCTCATTGTCTCTATTGTGAGCATATGTCTTGATGAACTGTTTCTGCAGCTGGTAGAATATATATATGGAGTCCTCAGGGAGAGAGTAGAACCAACAAAGTGGTTTTTCTTGCAGACTTTTGGCAAATAGATGGTAGAGGATGTGGTTGAGATTGGAATACAGCCCCAATGAATCACGGTACTGTTGAATGTGCTTCTTCGAGTCGGTACCTTTGTATTTACAAATTTTTGGAACATGGAAACCTTTCGGTATCTCTATATCGAATAGTTCTTTGGCAATCAGATTTCCTTATAATTTTGTGATGTTACTGACAGTACCCAAAACTTGTGCTTCGATCAACTCTTTAATACGCTGGTCCATATGCTCTTTTGTAACGTAATGACGTGCTTGCTGAATCGCTTGACGAGTAGGTTGTGGATGATGAATACTGGCACCTTCACTCAAACGATCTCGTGCTAGAACTTGATGTTAAGGTTGTTATTCTTCCTCCTAACAAACGGAAATTTGGTGACCTCGGCTGGCTTCGGACTAAACTTCATCACCCAAATGAATAGAGGGTTGTGGTTCGTGTTGAATATTCCTAAAAATAGCATTACTGGTTACTTCTCGAGGTCCCAATCTTTTCCATGCAAAACACGGGAGGTCACCGACAACTGATCGTGACCTCTTGTTGGAAGAGCCTGCTGAGTATTTTGCAGAACCTCCAGGGCGGTCTGTATTATTGTCATCTGGTCTTCATGTCGTTTGAGCACTGTCAAGCCAGCTTGTCGTTCTGTGACGAGCTCTTTCCCGCAGAGCTCCCAATCCTTAGTTAACTAAAGTTCGAGCTCGACAAGTTTCTCTATTTCGGTATTGAGATTCACCCGTAGTTCTGTAAGTTGCTCTGGCTCTACTAAAATATTGAGCTGGATGCCAATAGCTGATCGTCTGAAAGTAACCATGATTGAAAATTAAAGTGAAAGAATGCCATAGGATATCGCAGAAATACAATATTTCCCACAGACGGCGCCAAATGTAATGGCCAAATTCTGTAAGCTCAAAATGGCTTAGAATTTGCTATCACACCAATTAACCTGCGATAATATTCTAATGGAAAGCAAGAAATGACATAAGTGCTTTTAGCATAGAAAACCTCTTAATAGGTAAAAAAAACCACGACCTCGAGTAGAGAATTTTTGTAAAAGTATCTTTATTTCTTGAGGAGGATATCTTATTACAATTGATCTTTAGATTTAGAAATGCATAGACCTTATAACTAAGAAGTTTGAATGTTTATGAGAATCCAGAACGAGTAGTTCTCTTGGTGATTTCTCGTGTAACTTTTTGGTCCTTGACTCTTCTGGAACTTCTTCTTTATATAGGCCATCTCCGCAGTTCTTCATCGTGCTGGAACACATTCTCCGAACAATATGGTTAGTGGTGATTGACTGAGTAACTGACAAGTTTGTGAGAGACAGGTATCTTTGACTGGTTATGGTTTTTCGGTTTGAGTTCGACCCACGTTCTTCACCAGTTCGTGGAGTAGATTGAAAAGTTAACTGGAGAAGTCATGTTGAAAATGCGTGAGTCTGAGATGGAGGTAATTCGAACTGGAGACAACTCAATTTTAGATAAGATCAAGGGATAGGTCCCTGAAATAGGTACTTGAAGACTATTTTTGCGCTGAAGAAAAATTGTTTGACTTGCAGAATATGTTGCATGTTAAACCGGTAAGAACTCCCCCAAAATAGGTAAAAAAAATCGAAGATAATCCTCCTACATTTAGTACTGCAGCACCATGGTAATTCTCTTATTTCATATAATTCCTATAACAATGAGGTTTGTTTTTGCTTAAATTTGATGTTTTACGTGCAGATTTTAATTGATGAGAGAATATCCCATAAAATATTTGAAGGATCTACCGAAGCATAAATGCGAATGTAAGCCACTCCTCCAATACAAACTTTATGTTCCCTTCTTATCTGACAGTGACTTGATCCTACCGAAGCGGTTCGGGCCATAAGAATTTGGATAAGGTAAGAATCTTGCTACTTAATGTGCAGCTTCGTTCAAGGTAAATATTTCTATTGAGATTCATTTGCATTGTACTTTCACTTCAGGCTATTATGTAAGTTTTTGCTTTATGATTGTGTTGTTGATATATAAGTATTTCACTGTATATGCTCTTTGAATCTCAAGTAAAATTCTTTGAAAATGACGTACCCATTTACAGTTCTAATATATGGGAATCTGAAGTTGTGGCATGTCCTCATTTCATGATCATGTATTTTTTTATTGAGCCTAACTTGCTCTTTTACTCTTATATTCATTGCCACAGGAAACTTTTACAAGCCATGAGGGGAACAGCTTCACATGCAAGTGTTGATCTAAGCAATAAAAGTATTATCTTCATCTACTCATTTATAAATGCATAATATTTTTGGTCATTACGGTTAGTAGCGCAGATACTGTAAGGGTTGTCGAGATATAGTAAGTATTAATTACTTTAAAGGAATCTGCATCTACATTGTTATTTCTAACAGTTCTATTTATTCAATTTTTCAATAATCAAAATACAGCGGCTATATATCCCCTAATTATGCTATGCAATGAAAATTCTCTTAAAAGTCCGGTGTATTTAGTTTTGACCATTATGTAAGTTTTATGCTTTATGATTGTGTTGTTGATATATAAATATTTCATTGTATTGAAAAGATATGCTCTTTGAATCTCAAGTAAAAATTCCTGAAAATGATGTACCCATTTAAAGTTTAAATATATTAGAATCTGAAGTTGTTGCATATCCTCATTTAATGACCATGTATTTTATTATTGATGCTCCGAAAATTTTATATATTTTTCTTCTGTTATGGGATAACTTGCTCTTTTACTCTTCTATTCATTGTCACAGGAAACTTTTACTAGCCATGAGGGGAACAACTTCACATGCAAGTGTTGATCTAAGCAATAAAGGTATTATCTTCATTTACTTATTTATACGTGCATAATATCTTTGGTTATTACGGTTAATAGCGCAAATACTGTAAGGGTTGTCAGGACATAGTAAGTATTAATTACTTTAAAGGAATCTGCATCTACATTGTTATTTCTAACAGTTCTATTCATTCAATTTTCAATAATCAAAATGTAGCGGTTATATGTCCCATGAGTATGTTATGCAAGGAAAATTCTCTGAAAAGTCTGATGTATTCAGTTTTGGAATTTTGCAATTAGAAATTGTTGCTAGAAAAAAGAACACAAGCATTCATGATAACGGAGAATCCTTGAGCCTTTTGGGATATGTAAGTGCATGTCAAATTTTTTCTACAATTTAATCTGGATAACCTTCACTTTCCCGTTCATTCCAACTAAGATTTCTTTGTACTTATTTTCAGACATGGAAATCATAGATGGAAAATAGAGTGGAAGAGATAGTTCATCCAGACCTATTTGAACCATGTTTTCTCATAGAAATCTTGAGGTGTGTCCATGTAGGATTGCTGTGACTGCAAGATTTTTCAGATGATATGCCAACCATGTCATATGTACTTTCCGTGCTTACGAGTGAAACTGCAACTCTTCCTACCCCAAAGGAATCTTTTAAGAAATGGGGTTTGGTGATCTTGCTTTTCTGTAAGTGAAAGTTTACATTTTTATGGTCTTTTTAGCTTCCTTAGATCTGATTTAGCTCCATTTAATTTTAGCTGAAATAGCTTTACTTGATTCTCAATTTCTTAGATTTGCATCATTTTGATGTTCCTGTAAATAGCATAGTCTGATTAGTTAAATTAGTGGAGAGTTGCGCAGTAACCTTTCTTAATGTAAATTTGATGAATTGTAGAGCGTACATTACGTTAAAGTCGATGATGAGGGAGTATGGCCGTAAGTTGGTAAAAGTGCTAAATTCATTTCCCAGTTTTTAGGAACTATATCACAGAGAGCAATGCCGTGATAGTAAATTCAATGGTTGGCAAGCTAACTTTCCTGTCCTATCTTCAGGTAAAGGGGATTGAAATCTTACACTTTTGCCACAAGGTTTACTGCACAATAATAAGTTTCTCCATTGTTTAATAATTATGGATTGCCCGAAGCTTCAATCTTTCCCTTTCATATAATTGAAGTGCTTAACATCCCTTAAGCGATTAACTGTGGGCGGGTTCTTAGAGAAGTAAATCTCTTTTCCTTTCCCGAATAATGAGAATCGTGGTTCTTTCTGAGTCCAGCAACATTTCTTAGCCCTTCATGAATTGGAGATTGAGGGTTGGTCTATGCTCACATCTTTTCCTGAAAGACTTCAATGTCTTACTACCATAGTGAAATTGAAAATCTCTCGCTTTCCTAAATTGTAGGTATTGCCTGAATGGTTTGGGAGACTTTCGTCGCTTCAGTTCTTAATGATTGGGGAATCGAAAAGTTAACATCTTTACCATCTATGGAAGAGAAGGGACGCCTCACCAAACTACGAAGGTTGAAAATTTGTGGCTGCCCACTTTTGAAGATAATGTGCTTGAAGGACTGCAGTAGTAAGTGGCATAACATATCCTACATTCCAAATATTAAAATTGATGATGAAGAAGTTCGAACTCTTTAATTAATACATATCTTTGTTTCATTTTGATCTTGGTGTGACATGATATCACATTGTCTTCTTTTTTCATTTTTTTATATGATAATCCATTTCCATCGATGCAGGATTTATGAATCTGGAAAAGCAATGACATGCCAAGTGGCACAAAAATGTATATTGGTTAATAGAATTGTAAAGTAATCATGGTCTAGCTCCTTGTTCCTTTCCCGGCGAGTATCAAGTCATTATGTTTGCACCACACTCAGTGAGTTCAGCATCAACTTTGTTCAGCTCTAGCATCAAATTAACACAAATATTCTCAGCTTTGTATTATGTTAATTTTGTTTTATAGTTTAATCATCCTTTTAGATGGCGGTTGAAGAGAGAGCTTATGAAGAGTATCTTCAGGTGGTTGAGGAGAACGTGCAATTCATATGACTAAAATCTCAAGTGGAGGTAACTTACATATCAAACCTGCGTCAATAAATATTCTTCTTAGTATGTAACATAAATCTGTTATTTAAGTGGTTTTCTTCTTTACCCTAATTCGATCTTCTATTGTTTGCTTATGTCCACGTCACCCAACCAAACCTTCAACGTCAGTTTCATATCCTTGGAGCTGGGGTAATTGAAGAAGTGTGTATTCAAAGAGATAAAGGATTTGGGTTTGTCAGGTTTAACACCCATGATGAAGCAACCTTAGCTATACAGTTAGGCAATGGAAGGCTGGTTTGTGGAAAATCCATGAATGTAAATAAACCAATCTAATAATGATTTGATCTTAACAATGAATCCGAGTTAGATCCCTATTAAGATGTTGATGCTTTTCAATATCATATCAGATCCAGATATGACAGCAATTTTACATGACGTATCATTTTAGTTAAAAAGGTCAATATTGATTAATAGTTAATGTCTTTTTTATTCAACAAATCCAACATGGCATGGCCTGTAAATAAGCAAACTTTTTAAAGGAGGAAATTTGTTCCACAAGGTTTGCATATATTTTTTATATATAACGAAGGAACTGGATGAATCTCAATAACAAAATAAACTCAAAATGCAGAACTGGACTATACTATTACCTAGAATTCAAGAAAACAATTATTCTAATTTCATAATTTTCTAGAACTTTAAGAATCCCGGAATTCCTTATCTGATGTTTGGTTACAGTTGCACCATGCAAAAGTCTAAAGTTTTCAAGAATTTATTTTTTACTGTGTTTGTTTGACATGGAAATAGGGGAAGAGCAATGGTGGATGAGAAAAAAATTGATTTATAGTTGAGAAAGAGATTGCGAAACCTAGGAAAAAAGAATAAAACGAGTCTGGAAAACTTGTAGACTTTCGTTTTGGTAGTAATCACATTTTCCTCCTTTAGGTGGTGTTTAAGCAATTATGGAAAGATACAATTCTATAATTTCTATTGTTCTTTGTGAAACAAACAACCAAATCATCATTTTAAAGGAATTTTTAAATTCATAATATATATTTTCCTTGAAACAAACGGAAGAAGAATGTAGAAAGAAATATCAAACCATTATTATAAATTGTCAAGAACTACAAAGAAAGGGAGGAAAAAAATCAAACTCGATGACTTTGAGAAATTCATTTTTTCAAATATAGATTGATTACTTGCAAGTGGCTACCTATATTGGGGATCAGGTACATGTAATTCAACAATGAGGCCCCGAAGGCTTAGAATTTAAAACCATAATACTACAATGGCAGATTATCTCCTATTGGGCTACAAATTCTTCATCTAATAAGTCAACTTCTTCCCCGTTCCTGCTCAAGACTATTACACTTATCCTGAAGATTACTAATTTTGTAAACTGCAGGCAAACATATAAATATAAATCATATATATGTTAGGAAAAAATAACAATCATATGCAGGCTTTAACCTGAATACCGTTTTCTTTCTTAACATGTTTAATTCTTATCAGATCTTATGGAACTGTATGGATCACCTCATTGTAGTTACTAAGTATGTAGTTCATTCTATTAAATTTGTTATTGATTAACAATGCACATCTTCTCCTTAAAAGTAATGATTTTAAGTACTATAACCATATACGTATGTTCACATAAAGATAAGTATCTTACTGATGAACTACATTGTGATGATTAATTAGTAGTATTGTAAGTTTTTACCCTTCAGACTCTTTTACATCCGCTAATTTATCAAATTTTCATTTGATTAAAGCATCATTATTACGATTGATTAACTCCTCTTGCTATAAAGTTACTAATGATCCAACGCCCAGAGCTCACTTCAGTGTTGTACACTCATAATAGTTATACTCAATCAAAGAGATAAATATGGAACCTTTGTTGTAAAGCTAGCTGGTAATCTAACGGTTAAGGCAAAAACTCACAGGCAAAAATTGATTTATGACTACATAATTTTAAGATTTTGCAGTTAATTCACATAGCAATATGTTCTATTTTTATTTGTCATCTAAAAATTAGGCCTACTTTTGGGTCATATGAGCGAAGATATTTTTATTTGCCATCGCCAATTATACTTAAATGAAATGTACATCTGCATCCTATTATCAGTTCCAAACTCACAGTTTCCGCTAGAGAAAAAGACTCACAATTCTCACAATTTATATATATTGTCAATTGATGATATTGAACATACCTTTTGGGCTTTTTTATACTAGATAGTAAATCCTTACTCTAGACAGAACTTGAATTGGGGCTAGAACATTCAGATCTACAAAAGGTAGTTTTTATGGCATTTTAGCCTAGTCCCTAGACCAGAGAAGCTCATAAGTTGTCGATTACCTATACTATACACAGCTTATGCAGGGTGTTATTCTTGAATTAACCTTCAAATATAGTGAGTAAAGGAGATCACCATGCAGCTACTATCTCCAGTTATACTTCTGTAACTCTAATATCCTTTTGACTATTAATGGTTGTCCAAATAGTTATAAATGTCTTTTCCAATTAAAAATATATGAGAAGTTAGGAATTAACTACAAAAATATTCTGTGTGACAAAGAGAAAATAGATTTAAATGGTCATAGCTCATTCTTTCAAATGGACATCACTACATAAAGGCCATTTTTTTAAAGAGTTTGGCCTTCTGTGTACTTGAATGGTATGACCTCCAAAACTTCCCATAACTTCCATAATTAATATATTACCTCCATAACTTCCCATAACCTCAAGAATTATTGAAGATTAATATTTGTAACTCATACTCTTAAATCTTATTCATTATCTAATCTCTATATAAAGATGGATATCATCAACTAACATATTTCATCTTATCTCTATACAATTTCCAGAATCTCCCCTCTTGGTATGTTAACCATTTTGGTTCCCTCCAACTTTATTTTTGTGATTTATATGTTAGTTTTGTTTCTTGCTTTTGCTTTTGTTCCTTTCGTTGTATAGTTAACATTTTAATGGTTATTAATCTCATTGTGCACACAAACCTTATTGGGTTAGAAATGAAAGTTTGTATTTGCTTGAGGCTAATCAATTTCGATTATTTTAGGTCTAAATCAAAAGATCCAGAAACCTTTAAATTAATGGCCTATACTTAACCTAAATCAAGTCGATATATTATCTAAAGTCAAGCAAGCATATGGAAATTAAAGAACACAGACAGAGATTTTTAACCGTGTGAGAAACCTTTCTCAGGAGAAAAACCCACAGGTCGCTGTCAAATCACCCGACAGCTAAACAATCCACTATTTCAAATCAAATTACAAAAGTATGACTACTTACAGACTCAATAAACACATCTTGTGGTTATCTCTCGTCTAATCATGCCCCGTGTATTCAATTCCGCGTTCTTGCAATGCCTCGCTCCAATCTCCCGTCGAAGCTCCCAAAACTCAAATCGCTCAATCTCTTCAAATCACAATTAGGGTTTTTTGATCAATGATGATTGATTCAAGAATTTAGAGGTTTAATTCTCTCTTGAATCACTCAATAACAATCTCTCCTCACTCTAAAACTCAAGCCGTAGGAAAATAGGTTTTCTAAAAAGTTAAGTTAGAAAAAAGGAAAAAAATTCTCTTTTATTAAAAAAACTGAGTTTCGCGATTCTTACTCGAATATTTTCTATTATATTCGAATATTTTTCTGCTGTCGACAAAAATCGACAAATAGAAAAATAATTAAAATTTGAAAAAATTTCAGCATAAAATAAATATTCGAGCAAGATTAGAAAATATTCAAATATTTTTATTCTGCCGAAAAATATCCGAGCAAGATATAAAATATTGGAATATTTTACCTGTTTTCAAATAAACTCTGTTTTATGATAAAACAGACATTTTTCATATTTTTCATTCTCCTTAGAATCTCAGGGCTTGATATTCTAGAATGAAGAGATTGAAACCCACTTACTTGTTCAGTGTTAGTCCAGCTGTAGTTCCATGTACACTCACTGACGACGGATAACCACGAGATAGTGCCGACACCCATACTAGACACTAAATGAAACAAACTCTAAAATGGATGTTTCAATCTCCCCCTTTGGTTTATTTTGTGTCAAAACTTGAACTAGGTAAGAAAAGAAAAGAAATACAGACTCTATGGACTGACTCACTCACTGAACATCCATCCACCAGGCAACTATCCTCTGTAATCCCTACATACTAAACAAGGTACATAACGTAACCATTCACATTCAAAAATAAAGAATTCAGAGTACAAAAATTACTTACCTGTTCAAAAGCATCGCTCCCCCTTTTTGACACAGAAGAACAAAGGGTAAGTGGGGCAATATTTTGTTTGTTTTTTTAAAACGAAACAAAACATAAAAAAACACAAAAATGAAGGAATAAGTAAGCAAAACTCCCCCTGTCTTCTCTTGATGAGAGACTAATCACAGGTTATATGAATATTAGATAGAGAATTATTCAATAGGAAAGCCATTCAGAATATGTATATACTCAGAGTGTGTGCATGTGCGCAGTCAACGTAAAGCAGTACCATGCATTCAACAGACCCAACAATCATAAATACGACACAATAGGAAAGTTATTTCAACTTAAGCCTCTCATGGTGGTCACTCAAAATCATTGAGAATTGAGTAGCTAACACTCTGTGTGAAATATGAATATAAATATAATGCAATCAAACTCATATTTCATCAGAAAACAAACGAAGCACTGTGAGCTGAAAGATCTCATGGAAAGGAAACCCATCTGCCACTAATGGTGTCAAGTTAATACTAATTAGAATTCCTATCTCCAATCTCCACTGATACTGACAAAGCTGAACTCAAGATCAAATAGGTCTTTAAGCAGGTTATAATGAAGGTAAGGGTAAGCATATGATAGAGTAGGTGTTTTGCTGGCATTCTGAGACTACAGTTACACTAACTCCCCTTCTTCCTTGAAATCAAAATCACCTAACATACTTCTTCATATCCCATTTTGGTTCTTTTTTTCTTTTCTTTTTTAAGGGGATAATAGACGTCATTTGGGAACTCACTGTATATTTCCTTTCATTTTCCTCCACAAATCACACACGCTTTGTCATTTTCTTTTTGTGTTATTTCTCCTCCTTTTCTTCTTACTGAATAGTCATAGAACAAATGGGTAAAAACCAAGGAATTTGGGAGAAAAAAAGAAAAAGCATATGTTAAGGCTCAAAGGGCTTCAAATGGATAAGAATTAAAGCTATATATAACGAAAGCCAAAAATGGGAAGAAAAAAAAATGCCTATTATCATATCTTCGGTTGGACATCGTCACTTTTTTGCCTCAACTAAAAATATGAAGATTTCACTAGTGTAACTTGACTTTTATTGAACCATTTGACAATTGGGTAAGGAAACGAAATGAGATCACAAACGACAAGATCAAATAGAAGAGTAAATGTTATAAGACTTGAAGCTCATAAATAAGATCAGATCCTCACATAATGTTAGGTACGAAGTCTCTACATGTATCCTAAAGTATAATATCAATTCGCATCGATCTATCTAAGCATGCGATAGTCAACTGTCGTGCATGAAAACAACTCTAAGCAAACATTATACTGAACTGTCCTTACATCGAACTAGAAGACGTATTTGACCAAGCATATAATACTATGATAATCTAATAAAAGAGTGTAAAGAGGAAGTAAGAGACATACCTAATCAATAGAGCAAATGCCAATTGACCGTCTGAGAAGCTAAAGCCTCATAGCATCTAATGCCTTGGTGAAGAAATTGTCTAACTAACTCTCTGTAGGAACATACTCAACACTGACTATCTTGAGCTCAACAAGATCACGAATGAAATAAAAGTGAATGTCGATGTGCTTGGTTCTGGAATGTTGTTCCAGATTCTTGGAGATGTTGATCGTACTGGTATTATCACAAAAAACTGACATCGTCCCCTGGACTATTTCATAGTCATTCACCATCTGTTTCATCCAAATTAATTGAGTACAACAACTACCTGCAGCAATATACTCTGCCTCTACTATGGATTAAGAAATAAAATTTTGCTTCTTGCTTTGCCAAGCTACAAGATTATTCTTAATATAATAACATCCACCCGAGGTACTCTTCCTATCATCTGCATTACCTGCCCAGTCTGCATCAAAATATCAAATAACCTCGG
>JACGCM010002677.1:0-44111 GCA_014058105.1 Kingdonia uniflora | reverse complement strand
GGCGCAGGGTTCTATGTATGAAAACACAGTAGAGTAAGTTTGCGATTAACAGAAGAGCTATTTTGAACTTGTCATGATAAATTGGAGGAAGTGGATCAATCAAGTCGTATCGATCATGGGTTCAAAAACGGTTGGATGGCGATGTCAAGAACTGGGGAGTAACTGGCAGTCCAACTCGTACCTCGATGGTCAGTCACTGTCCTTCAAGGTCACTACCACCGATGGACAAACTCGTATTTTCCCCAACATCGCGCCCTCTAATTGGCAATTCGATCAAACTTTCACAAGCTCCGTACAGTTCTAAAGTTACATGGGGCTTGGGTTCAAGCTTTAGGACGACAGGGGCATGCTTACTATTTTCTTAAGCTGCCCGCCATGACAATGGCATGTTAAAATACATAATTTGCTCTATTCTTGTTAGTGCGGGATTGAACCCATGAAGAAGAATATTAAAGAAAACAGTGTCAAGATCAGTAGGGAGAATGGTATGACCACATAATTATGGAACCTTGTGGGATTAAATTTATTTGAAGAACATAATTGTATATTAGCACATAATAATACAGTGCTAGCTTCATTATAATTTTATCCTTTTGTCTTATCTTCCTCTGTAAAATCATCTGTCTTAATGTTCTATATCAAAACTACTTGGATGTCTAATGATTCTTCTTTCCTCTTCTTCATTTCTCGAAATTGAGTTTCTTTGATTTATTTTCATATTTGTTTCCTTAATTGAGGAAGACACTGTTCGACGAATGATGACCTATCCGTCAAATTTTATTTATTTGATGATCTGTTATTAAACTGCTATTTCTTGTATATTTTGTTACAACAAAAGATTATAGATATTAAAAATATATATAATGAAAGAATTTACTTCGAAAACTTACGGTACATGAGAGAACCTCAACCAAGCGGTCTTCACTCCAGCATTTGATGCTGAGCGTTGTTGTTCCATCTTACAACAAAAATAAGCTCGGCATTCACATGTGCCTTTTAACCATCCTTTCATCTAAAAACACAAATCTTCTGAACCATTAGTTTTCTTCACGAAACTAAGTTAGGACTGAGCAAAGCGTATAACCGTCCCCTTGCAACCAATCTTGCAGGAATAATGGAAACAACCTCGCCAACCATGTGTCGTTATAATCCTTGATTTCTTGAAATCACAAATCTTCTGAACTTTTAAGTTATTCCCAAGAACTTTCGTAGTAGCACAACTAACAAAGTAGCAGAAAACCAACCCTTAAACTTCTGTGAGTTCAAATTCTTTTTTCTTCTTCTGTCCCACCTAGAATGCAAACAGCATTACAGTGTAGGCAGGTGAAGACAGAATTTGACCCGGACATGTTGCACGAACATACGAAGTCACAAAAGCTTACCATCGCCTCAAAGTCTTCTATTAACTAAGGTTCTTACATTCGGCTTCAAAGGCAGGATTGTTTGAAGTATATGAGTCTGGGTTTAAGTCGACAGCAGATATCAGATATCTCAGGGTAGGCGAGATCCCTAAAAGGTGCTCCTCAATTTCTCTGTGTCATGTTGTCAAAGAAATCTTTAAGATTCACTCAAAGGAAGAGGATTGAGGCGATTTCGACAGCGACAAAATGTCCACAAAGGCAAAACCAATCTATTACAGTGGTCCTTCAGGGAGGCTGGAGTAGAAGCTAAGAAATATGGATAAATCACCAATTGCACAATGATGAAAACTGATTACACAACAGTTTCATCATTTTGCAGGCCTTAAACATAGTCAATCCATAGTCAACAGGTGTGATGCCAGCTCAACTTCACCAGATTTCTTGATGTATTCAACTATACCATCAAGATAAGGAGCTTTCAATGGACCCTTCTCGCAACCATGAAATTAACGAGCTTTACAACTTCCTGTGAATAACCAAGTTGACAGAGTGCTTCTAAAAGAATGGAATAAATATCAGAATCAACGGTATTCGCACAGCCGTGTTTCTCCATTTCACAATATAACACAAACCCATCAAGAAACCGCTCCTCGCAACACAACTTTTTATCAAAGAGCTACAAGCCAGCCCATCGGGCTTCAATTCACTCGCCAACATCTTCTTGAAGAGCTTCTCCGCTTTCTCCACGTTCTCATTCCAACACAAAGATACAATAAGAGAACTAAAGGATAAACCACTTGAAACACTCCCATCAAGAGCCAATTTGTCCACCAGCACATAAGCTTCATCGATACGACCTTCAGTGCAGAGGCTATTAATCAAAATACTCATTGTAATTCGATTAGGACGACATCCATTGGAATTCATCCGATCCAAAACTGCCAATGCCTCTGTTATCTTACCCTTCTCACAAAAACTCTGAATTACAGATGTGTATGTAACAACATTTGGCTTCCTAACCTTTCCCTCTTTCTCCATCTCATCAAGTAACTGCATTGCCCTATCAAGATTCCCAGACTTACAAAACCCATCAAGCACTGCAGAATACGCCACAACATTCGGAAAACAACCATGTTGACGCATAATCTCAAACAACCCATACGCATCCTCCAACCGACCCACATTACAAAACCCTTTGATCATCGCAGCATAAGTAATCATATCAGGATAAAGATCAAGCGAAGCCATCTCCTCCCTTAATCCCACAACAACATCCATATCACCCTTTTCACTAAAAAGCCGTATCACAACATTAAAAACCGTCGTATCAGGCATACATTTGAACTCGCTCATCTTCCTCAAAACCCCTAAAGCCTCTTCAGCAAGCCCCGCTCCCTTACATAAGTACAAAATCTCCTTAAACGTCTTAACAGAAACCAAACACCCCTCTTTCCTATAAGCTTCTAAAATATCAACAAACCACTTGGGGTTTCCACTAATGTCGAAAATATCAGTCGCCCTCTTATACATCAATGTCCTATGTCTATAATCAGATTGTAAACCAGCCCAAATGAAGAACCTAAGACCTAATATCGACCGATCTCGGTCGCCAATTGAACATCTTCGCATTATATCTTCGACAACAGAACCATTCAAATTTCCCCTAATTTTTGTTAAGTTTCTCTCTAGGTTTAATTCATAACCATTATCACTCTGCAAAACAGTCCAATAATCCTCAATTTTGGAAGAATTTGAAAAGGGGAAGTTGGTAATTAGGAGAAATTTAGGGTTTTGGAGACGAATTGGGGTTGAAAGATGCCTAGAGATTGAAGTGATCATAGTAATAATTGCATAAATTAGGGTTTTCTAAAACCAAATTGAAAGGGAATTGTTACCTGAAAAATTAGGGTTTGAAGCTCCTAGTTTCGGACGTACGATTGAAATTTCGAGTTCGGCGTAATTTGAAATTCCGGAGGTATTTGTTTGGGGACCCGGGTCTGGTTGGTCCTTAACCCGGGTCTAATGAAGATCCGTGTCGTTTTTGTTTGATAATATTTTATTCTATCACTTAGAGCATCCACAGCAGCCTCCCCAAACTTATTTTAGGGAGGCAATTTGCTAAAATTGGCTTTTATAGATTCTCTATTAGACTCCCTCTCCCTAAATTTCACTTTCTCTCTCCTCAACAATAGGGAGTGGGGGAAAGATTTGGTCAGCCACGTTGCGCACTTTAATCTTGCGTGGAAACTAAATTTGTTACGTGAAAATATTATGAAAGAGAGATGGAAATCTGTTTTAACATATTTTTCTAACTTTTGACGTGGCTAATATAAACTTTTGAGGTGGCTCTTTTTCTTTAGGGAGACTGTTTTGTGCACAACTCTAAATTTGATTTAAAACTCTTCAAATCACTCCCTATAAAAAGGAGTCTGCTATGGATGCTCTTAGAGCATCTCCAACCAAGTGGTATGTTGTTAAGGTTTTTCCATACTCTTGCAAAAAACCCATCCAACAGAGGTATGGTGTTCAGCATACTCACCCCCATACCCCTCCAAAGTATGTGAAACCTGAACTTGGCGAGGAGTATGCGCATACCGCCTAGAAGTTGAGCGCCCAACAACTTTTTAATACAGTTGTCCAAGGGGAAAAGTAATAATTAACAAATGTTAGGCGTTGAACCGTTCAGCGCCCAAGAAAAACTACATATCATTTGCCTTTTTGGTGTTAGGCGCTGAACCGTTAAGCGCCCAAGAAAAAAAACGTAATTTGTTGTTGGACCAAAACAGTATGCTATTCTGGAATACCGATATGGTAAACCAGAATAGCATACTTTCTGTTGGAGATGCTCTTAATCACTAGCAGACCAGACCGTCCCTACAATGCTAAAAGTTGTCAATGAAAACGGAAGTACTGTAATGAGAACACATGAAAAAATACTTAATATGATGGTTTATCCTATCTATTTGAAGAATTCTCCTATGTCAAGGAATTCTTTCTTAAGCTGCAAAAGAGGCGATCATAAATAAATTTTAGGAAACTCATATTACAATATCATGGTTGGATTGTCAATAAGTGACCCAGTTTGTTAACCAAAGTTAAAATGCACTTTGACGTTTGATTAACAGTAAAGCACGACTATACTTGTTTGCTATTTACTCTTCCCCCTCTGTTGATTTCTTCTTCCTGCCATATAGCAAAATTGACTTGATATGTCATTTAAGGTCACATATTTTTTAGCAGTTCAATCTATCTCTGTGAATAAGAAACAAACATAATTTTGATTCTCAGTTGTCTTTATATTTTGGGTCAGCTACGTAATGGTTTGCAAGATATTTTATTTATTTAGAAGAAAAAAACATTAAATCATAGTCTAACATGGAATAATATATAAATGTAGTTAGTAGCATAAATAAATTTAGTCAGTACGTAGGCCGAGCCTACAGTTGGGACAACTATTTACTCGTAGGAACCAGTTGTGGAGACATTCGGTATGGAACTCATGCTGACATGGCATTTGGGTAATCATTTCTAGGTGTGCACAGTCATATTGACAAAGGATGCATTTTTGCACATTTTCAGGTCCCTTGTATATATATTCACGCTGATCCAATTGTGATACAGCTTTAGCTATTGGAAGCCTCATTTTGTGGTCATATATACGCAACCCATGTTCATTATAGGTTCGATGAATGTCAACATCCATTTTAATGGTTATCCATGACCTTTCCTTACGTAGGATGTCTAACGCTTCCAAAAATCATCCAAGTTAAATATCAGGGTTTTTTTGGCAAACACTCTTCAAGTGTTTTATGATTTTACTACAGCCGTAATTGTCAAATAGGTGCCATAATGGTAGCTCTATGACTCTAATGTGAGGGGGGTCAGTTGTTGTGTCGATAACATTCCTAGTTAGGAAGTTAATCGTTTTACAAGTCAAATCGTAGTCAATTGCAAGCGGAACTTTATCAAGAACACCTGGTATGGGGAGTCGTTGGAAAGTGTTGCATGGAATCTACTGATACCAATAAAGTCCATATCTACATGCAGTAAACCAGGCTTATCAAACTTTATAATATTGCAAAAGAATATGAATAAACTATTGTTGGTAAATTTTTAGGTTTTGTTTTAATCGTAGTTACACTGGGTTTGTAGATAGACATCATATAAAATTACTAAATTCCTAAACTTTACCGGTCTTTGCTGAAATCTAAGGTTAAATTAGGTAAAAATTAAGTATTGGCAATCTCTGTAAAAGTGATAAAGTTAAAAAGCCTAATTGCTAGGGTTTTTAGTGTTGAGAATTGAGGTAGCTACTCTCTCATCTCTTCAAGAACGATACGCGGAATAAGCCCTAAAAGAAGAAACGATCAAGCCAAGAACAATAAAGAATACAAGAAAGATTTTCCAGAAGAGGAAAGTGGAAAACCCTTGCGGATGAAAAACTACTCCCTACGAACAATTTACTATGATATCAAATAAGTTACAATGATCTCTCAAGCTTTAATGGACTCTCTTCAAACCCTAGCCTCTCTAAGATTAAACTCACCAAAAGATAGCTAACAAAATAGCTAAGTCTTCTTTATATACTAGATGACCAAAAAATATAAGTAGTACGGATCTCGAGGCAGAACTCTAACATCTAAGGCAAACCTACGCCAAACTCGTTCGAGCGACTTTACGATAGTTGGTCTCCAACCCTAGAAATATAACATCTCGTTCGAACGACATCCAAGCTCGTTCGAACGAGATTGACTCTTGGGCCAAAATTCCAGTGAGTACAAAAGAGTTCGTTCGAACGACATCCAAGCTCGTTCGAACGAGATTGACTCTTGGGCCAAAATTCTAGGGAGTATGAAAATGTTCGTTCGAACGACTTTGATAATTTCCCAACTTTGACAATCATTCTATTCGAGTTCATACCCAATAATCTCCCGCTTGAAATCGAATCCCGTAACCCATCTCCAGATCTTCCAATGAATTGTTCGTACTACCCGAACCTTCAATCTTGAAGACCCACAGAAGTTGTGCATGTCGTCAACTTCTAAAAAGTCACCACCTTCGTAAACATGTCGGCCGAATTCACATCAATGTGAATTTTCACAAGCTTCAACATACTGTCCTCGAGGAGCGAGCGAATATAGTGATACCGAATATCAATATGTTTGGTCCTAGAGTAAAAAACTAAATTCTTCGCTAAGTGTATAACGCTTTGACTATCACTATACAACTTAGGAGAAAATTGTTCTATACCAAGCTCTTTCATCAACCCTTTGAGCCAAACCATATCTTTGCACGCTTCTGTAGCTACAACATATTCCGCCTCCGTCGTAGACAAAGCTACAATCTTCTATAGCCTAGAAACCCATGTAACTGCACCGCTTCCCAATGTAAAAACAAAGCCACTAGTGTTCTTCCGCCTATTCATGTCACCCGCCATATCATAATTAACAAAACCCTGTAAGCATATCTGAGAACCCCCATAACATAATGCCATATCTTGAGTCCCATTTAGATACCTTAGTATCCATTTCACAACGCTCCAATGCTCTTGGCCTAGATAACTCATATACCTACTAACAACTCCTACTGCTCGGACAATGTCTGGTCTCGTACCAATCATAGCGTATATTAGGCTACCAACCGCAGATTGATAAGGAACCTTCCGCATCTCATCGCGATCCTTCTGCATCTTCGAACAATAATAATTTAATAATTTGAAGTTACCTCTAATGGTGTACTAACAACCTTAACACCATCCATGTTAAACTGCTTCAGTACTTTGCTGATGTACTCAGCTTGAGACAATTTCAATTCTCACTGCTTTTGTCCCTTGTAACACGCATACCAAGAACTTGTTTCGCCGTACCCAAGTCCTTCACAGAAAGCTCCCGGGATAACAGTTCCTTCAACTTAACTATCTCTCCCATATTGGTACTTGCTACCAACATATCATCGACATACAAAAGTAGAATAATATACGAGGTCCCCGTATTCTTGATAAAACAACAATGATCTGCAGTACTCTTCGAATTGCCATTTATGGACATAAACTGTTCAAACTTTAAATACCACTGTCTCGGCGCTTGTTTCAAACTGTATAAACTTTTCGTGAGCCTACACACAAGATTTCTTTCCCTTTAATTGAATACCCTTCTAGCGGCTTCATATAAATTTATTCATCAAGGTTACTCTGAAAAAATGCAGTCTTGACATCAAGTCGTTCAAGATGCAAGTCTTCAACCTGAATAGTAGACATTTTCACAACAGGAGCGAAAATCTCGTCAAATCAACGCCCTCTTTCTGCTGAAATCCCTTCACCACAAGTCTAGCCTTAAATCTCCTTGAACCATAAGATTCCTGTTTTAGTCTGTATACCCACTTGTTGTGCAATGCTCTCTTCCCCTTCGGTACTGAACTAAATCCCAAGTTCGATTAACTAATAATGACTGCATCTCATCATCTATAACAAGCTTTCACTTACTCTTGGCTTCCACATCTAAAGCCATTTTATAACTTTTAGGTTCACCACCATCTGTAAGTAACAGGTGATTTAAAGAATTTACGTACCTTGCCAGAATTCTTGTAACTCTCAGTTCCTTTTGAAGTGTTATTGGAATATCTAAAATAGTAGGTTCCTCGTTGTGATCTGGTGTATCGGACTCAACAGCAACTTCTTTATCATCCTCTTGAGAGGGTTCATCATCTTCAATGTCGATACTTTCTGTTTCTTCACCACGAATCCTTTTCACAGGTACTTTGAAGTCTTTATATAGACTTCCTCATTGAATGTAACATTACGGCTCCGAATAACTTTCCGATTCTTCGCATCCAAAAACCGGTACCCAAACTCATCACCACCGTATCCAATGAAAACGCACTTCATCGACTTTGAATCTAGCTTTGTCCTTGTATCTGAATTATCAAGCACATATGAGGTATAACCGAAAATACGCAAGTAATTAAGATTTACCTCTTTATTAATCCATGCTTCTTCAGGAAGTCCAAAGTCCAAAGTCGTTGAAGGCCCTCTGTTAATCAAGTACGCCGCCGTACTAACCGCATCCGCCTAAAAATAATTTGGCAATCCAGCCTTGAGTCTCATAATCCTCGATCTTTCGTTTATTGTTAGATTCATGCATTCTGCAACACCATTTTGTTACGGTGTTTGGGGAATAATCTTCTGTCTCATAATCCCGTTTGATGCGCAAAAGTCTTCAAACTCATCACTACAGTATTCCCCCCTCCTCTATTATCCGACTTGAGACACCTCAGTTTCAAACTGGATTCATTTTTAACTAGAGACCTTTACCCTTTGAATTTATTGAACACATCTGACTTGTTCTTCACGATGTAGACCTACAGTTTACGAGTAGCATCATCGATAAAAGTAACGTAATAATGAGAACCACCAAGATAAGACACCTTGGTTATCCCCCAGACATTTGTGTGTACAAGATCCAACTTTTTAGGTTTCCTTGATCTTCCAGATAATTTAAAACTGACCTTCTTTTGCTACGCAAGAACACACTCTTTATAAAACTTAAGATCAATATCAGCAAGACCTTTTAGCTTTCCCTTCGTTACCATTATCTTAATTCCCTTTTCACTCATGTGACCGAGCCGTTTGTGCCACGTACTTGTATCAATCCCCGAAGTAGCCGCACAAATAATAGAAATTATGTTTTGCATTGTATACAACATTCCTTGTCGCAAGCCTCGAGCTACCAACATAGCTCCTTTTGTAACCATCCAGAAGGTTATGCCAAAGGTACACTCATATCCGGCATCATCTGCCAATTTGCTAACCGATATAAGGTTACGCCCCAGTTTAGGTACAAGTCGCACATTCTGTAAAACCAATGTTCCCCCTGAAGGCAACAACAACCTAGCGTTTCTATTTTTAGTAATATTGTGTGCACTCTAATCTGCAAGAAAGACCGCACTGAAGTTACCTTTAACAATATTAGTAAGAAAATCTACGTCGCAGTAGCATGGAAGGAAGCGCCCGAATCAACAATCCAAGATTCGTTAACATCGTCACACGATGATAATAGAGCCTCGTCAGAACTAACCACTTCAGTAAGATTCATTACATCTTTCTCTTCATCATTAATTTTTTAGAAGAAGAAGAGTTGCAATCTCGTCTGAAGTGACCCTTCTTTCCAAAGGTCCAACACGCACTGGGCGGCTTAGACTTATCTTTTGACTGTGATCGACCCTTTTTAAATTTTGGCCATTTTCTGTAAGACCTCCCTCTTTCCTCGACGTTTAACATACTGCCGTTAGAACTCGAAGAGGGTTCAGATATTTTATGTTTATTCTCTTCACTCATAATTAACGAGACTATAGTGTCAAATTTAATGTCTTCCTTCCCCGATGAGTTGCTTACAGCTGTAGTGAACCCTTCCCAGCTCTCAGGCTCTACCCCAAAAGAGCCCACGCTCTCACCTCATCGGTAAAAGTGATTTTAACGAATTCTAGTTGAGCATGTATGGTATTGAACTCACTGATATGAGCTTGCACACTGCCATTGTCCTTCATCTTCAAAGTAAACAAACACCATAAAAGGTGACCCTTATTTACCCCGAACGGTTCTGAGTACATAACGGACAATGTCTTCATTAAAACTTTCGTAGTCGTAACTTTGGAGATCATGTGTAGAATCTGAGATGATAGCGCTAACCTAACGGTTTCAAGAGATTTGTGATCCAATCGCACCTACATAGCAACATCAAAATCTACTGGCTTCATCTCAACTCCACCCAGTGGTAAATCAAGATCCTTATGATAGAGGTAATCTTCTATCTACATCTTCCACACTCCAAAATTCGACCCATTGAACTTCGTGATCTTCAACTTCTCCTGATCGGCCATCGTTCTTTACCACACAAGCCCTAACACTCGCTCTGACACCAATTGATGAGAATCGAGGCAGTTACTTTCTCCTCTCTTTAAGAACGATACGTAAAATAAGCCCTAAAAGAAGAAACGATCAAGCCAAAAATAATAAAGAACACAATAAAGGTTTCCCAGATGGGGGAAGTAGAAAACCCTTGCAGATGAAAACCACTCCCCGCGAATAATTCACTATGATGTCAAATAGGTTACAATGATCTCTCAAGCTTCTCAAGTTTTAATAGAGTTTCTTCAAACCCTAGCCTCTCTGAGATTAAACTCACCAAAAGATAGCTAACAAAATAGCTAAGTCTTCTTTATATACTAGAGGACCCAAAAATACAAGTAGTACGAATCTCGAGGCAAAACTCTAACATCTAAGCCAAACCTATGCCAAGCTCGCTCGAACGACTCCTAGCTCGTTCGAACGGCCTTGCGATAGTTGGTCTCCAACTCTAGAAATATAATATCTCGTTCAAACGACATCTAAGCTCGTTTGAACGAGATTGACTCCTGGGACAAAATTCCAATGAGTACAAAAGAGTTCGTTCGAACGACATCCAAGCTCGTTCGAATGAGATTGACTCTTGGGCCAAAATTCCAGGGAGTATAAAAATGTTCGTTCGAACGACTATGATTCTGGTTCGAACGACTTCGACAATCCTTCTATTCGAGTTCATACCCAACATTTAGGAATTATACGCAAATACTAAGTTACCATAACTATCTCATAGTAACAAAGCTTGGTATTCTCGTGATCCATTATAGAGCTCATTCATATTAAATTAATACAATTAAGTACTCCACTTTAAGTGGAGACATGCAAGTAAGTAGATCACATATATTAAACTATATCATTATGATGTTAGAGATAGTTGTGCAGTATTGTAAAAGAAAAAAAATGCAAAAATTGTAAATAAAAAAACTATATAACAATAAGTATAATAAATTATGAATGGAGGAGTTTGATGGACTCACCAGTTAAATTGAGGGTAAAGAAGATGATAGAAGTAACCGAGTTCATGCAAAGGGCTGTAAATGGAATTATAGTTATGGCAGAGTACTACTGTTTGTTACTTTGTTACAGAATGGATATAGCCCTATATATGGGGCATATAAAGACAAGGCATTGCCAAAAAACATAACTAATAGGTAAAAAAACCAATAAGGTCAACGCTTATTGCCACAAATTGCTAGAGAAGATGGCCCTACTCTAGTAGTAGACTTGAACCTAACTAATAGACTTAAACCTACGTCAATGGTTGCGTATAAGCCTATTTTCGGATCGGAAATGGAGGGGGTCGGAATTTGTCTAATTTTTTTCAAAACTATAAAATCTACTTCGATCCGATCTATTTTTTTTAACTGTAAAAATGAATGCGAATTCAAAAATTTCAAAATTTTGATGATTTCAGAATAAATGATGAAATAACAGAGTTCTCACTTCTTCAAATCAAACCATAATAGCAAAGTTCTCACTTCTCCAAGAATCAAAGATTCAAAATTGAAGCCATAGGAGAATCGAAGCCAGAGAGGAGATTTAACTTTTCTTTTTTGTTACAAATCAAAATCGAGGCAGTGGAGAATGGAGAATCGAGGTAGTGGAGATTTAACTTAAGAGTAGAGGGTGTGGAGGCAGTGGAGATTTAACATAAAAGTATATGGAGTGGAGGGCAGTGGAGAATGGAGGCAGTGAAGAATAGAGAAGAAGATGCGATGGAGAATGCCCTAGGTTAAGAATCTTAAGATCTAATTTTTTATGCTTAAATTCGGATTATTCATAATTAAATCGGATCAGAGGGATATTCGGAATATTTTTTGGAATAATCGGATCGGAGGGTATTCGAAATAATCGGATCGAAAAATTCAAAATTGCACAAAGCTATCCAATTCCGGTCAAAATTGCACAAAGTTATTCAAAATTGCACAAAGCTAGTTTGTGGATAATATCTAAGTATTACGTCAATCATTTGTAAGAAATAAAATTGCATCAGTAATCCAGTTCCAGAATAGAATTATAATACATGATTGATTCTCTAACACACACAAGTGTCATCATGTAATAGGTTTATATCATACACGCAGTTCAGAACTGCGGGGAATCAATCTATCAAAAATTTACCTTGAGTGGGTTTTGGGTGGACAACTCAGTAGATTCACCTAGCTGTTGTAGGTGGATTGGTGATTAAACAAGGTGAAGGATGGTTTTTACATTGCCATGTCATCCTTCACCTAGCTATTGGCCATGCTCTTATGAGGTTATATCCTTATTCATATCTAATGAGCAAGCATGCATAAGAGTCATGGCATTGTGTGCCTTATCTATACCGAAATGTTTTATGATTCTTTTGGTATATGTTACCTTATGTACGATTATGCCGCGGTCAAGATGTTCGATCTGCAAACTGAGATAAAATTTAGTCTTCTCAAGGTCTTTCATTTCGAATTCCTTCCTAAGGTATTCGACAACATTCACGATCTCCCCCGGAGTTTTAATAATATTCAAATCGTCCACATATACTACAATGATGGCAAAACCAGTATTTATTTTACTGATGAAAACACATGGGCAAATAAGGTTATTTGTAAAATCCCTAACTTTTAAATATTCAATCAGCCTGTTATGCCACATGAGCCCTGATTGTTTTAGGCTATACAGTGACTTATCCAATTTTATTACGTAGGTAGCCCATGTGCATGATATTGTCACTTTTGGAAGATTAAACCCTTATAGTAGCTCTATGTAGATCTCCAAATCTAATTTCTCATATAGATACGCAATAACTACATCCATAAGGCACATGTAAAACTCATTCTCAATTACTGACTGACTGATCAAGTAATGAAACCTTATAGCACCCATTACTGGATTGTAATCAATGCCAGGTCTTTGAGAAAAACCCTAAGCAACTAGTTTTGCCTTGTACCTTACTATATTTCTAAGTTTATTACGTTTCTCTACGAATGCCTATTTATAACTGACAGGCTTGATGACATCTTGCCTAGGGACTATTGGTCCAAACACTTCGCATTTAGCTAGTGAGCTGAGCTTCGTATTGATCGTAGTTTCTCACTCTAGCCAATCTGTATGACTTCTACATTCGTCTACAGTGAGTAGTTTTGGATCATTATCCTCGATGTCGAGTGCAGCAGCTAAAGTGAATACTTTGTCGATTACTACTTCTGAATGATCCCACGTGGTGCCATTAGAAATAAAGCTAATTAAGATCTCTTGATTATCATGTACATGTGTCACGCCGGGCTTGTCTTCTAATGTTACACGTGGATACGTAGCTACTATAGCCCTCTTAATGGGAGGTTTCATCCCCAAAGAACCGACTACACCATTAGTTCTTTTTTTGGTACGCTGTTTCTTAGCTTTCGGCTTAACGTCCTTCTTTACAGCGGGGCGTCCTCTCGTGACGCGCGGCTTAGATTTATTTGTAGGTTACACACTAAATTCTTGAACATCCAGTCGTATAAGTGTATTACTTGCAGGTATATGCACCTTAGTCACTTTAGCAACATCGTTGAATGCATCTGGCAATTTATTAACGATCTATTGTAAGTATAAAATCTGTTGCACTTTCTAGTCACCGTGATTGGTTAAGGGATTTAGATAAGACAATGATGGTATTTTCCAATTAATCTTGGAAGCATCCTCAACATTGGCTGTTATATCTCCCCCCTAATACTGGGAATATCGTCTCATTAAAGTGAAGATCTGCAAATCTCACAGTAAATACATCATCGATAGTGGGTTCCAAGTATCAAATGATAGATAGTGATTCATAACCCACATAGATACCGAGCCGACGTTGGGGCCCCATCTTCGTACATTATAGTAGTGCAATTGGTACCTATACAAAACATCCAAATATTCGTAAATGGGCAACACCGAACTCTGACCTAGTTACTAGTTACAATAAAGAATATTGATTATTTGTTATTGGACAAATTCTAATCAAGGCGGCAGCATGCAAAATTGTATAACCCCAAGCTGGAAGCTGAGATCGTAATAATAGTGGCCTAGTGATTAATTGTAATCGCTTAATTAGATTCTTCGCCATCCTATTTTGGGTATAGACATGGGGTACTGGATGCTCGACATCTATCCGATTAGCCATACAATAATCAACAAAAACCTTTGAGGTAAACTCGTCACTGCTGTCAAATCTCACAAATTTGATCGGGTGATCTAGGAAATGAGCCCGCAATCGAATAATCTGGACAAGCAACCGCGGAAATGCCATAATCCTAGATGATAATAGGTAAACGTCTGACTATCTCACAGATGCATTAATTAAGACCATATAGTATTTAAACGGACCACTATGCGGATAGATAGGTCCACATATGTCTCGATGGATACGTTGGAGAAAGGTTGGAAACTCCAACTTCACCTTGGTCTTACTAGGTTGGACTATAAGCATTCCCTGAGAACATGCGTTATACGGGCAATCATGTAAAATTTGGATCTTCTATCTCGTGAGTGAATGTCCAGATGTACTATTGATAATTTTTTTCATCATTCGTTGTCTAAGATGTCCAAAACGATCATGCCAAATCCTAAATATTTTCTCTTGTAATGAAAAAAAATTAGTGATTGCATATGTTTTGACATGCCTGAAGGCAGTTAAATAAGGCCTTGAGGAATACATTGAGCATCTTTCCAATATAAGTTCTTGACCGTTAGGCAAATAGGTGATGCATAGTATTTGATTCTCATCATTTCCTATCATTTTTACTTGATAACCGTTATCATGTATGCCCTAAAACTTAGTAAATTCTCGGGAGATTTACTAGCAAACAGCGCGGCCTTGATACTCTGTATCGTACCATTAGGGAGTAATAGCATGGCACTTCTCAAGCCCTCTATGATATGGCTAACTCAGTAACAGTTTGAATGTCCCTGACATACGCGGTTAAGTTTGAGAAATACCGTTTATCTTGAAGGATCGAGTGCTCTATGGGCAGAAAGATCCATGGGCTACTTGTATATATAGCAGATTAAAATTTCTATATATAACAAATTAACTACTATCCGAAACAATAATTTAAATAATCACAATTTATAAAAAATGAAAATCTCATAGATTAATACTGAGTGCGTGTCACGAGCACTTTATTGAAACATAAATAATATGTTCCTAACATAATAAAAAAGAATACGAACAAAAAGTGAATCAAGTTCTTACAAGAAAAGAAACTATTAGTATTTTCTACTATGACATCACACATCTACTGAGATATTGCTACTGATTACTTTGTATGTTGATGCTTACGGGCATCAATATCACTGAAGAAGTCTGACATTGCAAACTCTGTAGAGGTACAGTTAGCGTCAGTAACTCTGTAATGGGTATGGACTTTGTCATCTCTTGCCACCCTTGGTGACTCGCATTCTCGTGCCCAATGTCCGATGCCACCACAATTAAAGCAAGGAAATCCTTGATCTAGCTTCTTTTCCTTCATCTATTTCCTGGTTTGTCAGATTTCTTAAATCTTTTACCTTTTTTTAGGGCCATTGGATTTCTGGTTACCACCCTTCTTGTTCCCCTTGTATCCTCCCCTTCCCTTTCCATATTTGCATCTCAGACTGCCATAGTTATTTCCCCGAAATTAAACATTGTGTGATTCGTGCAACGACGCACTCCCAGAAGGTTGTATTTCGTAATTTTTTATCAGAAGTTCATCATCAAAGCAGTGCTTGAATCAAAACTTTGCAAGTCGTAATGTTCTCTCACCGATATTGCCTGTGAAGTATAATATTGCTAACATGAAAATTAGATAGAGTCTTCTCTAACATTTCAGCATCAAAGACTTTATTCTCATATAACTCCAGTGTAAAAGTAATTTTGTGGACTGCTGAGTTATAATCATCGATGGTCCTAAAATCTTATAAATGAAGGTTGTTCCATTGGTGTATTACTTTTGGGAGCATAATGTTCTTTTGTTGACCATAATGCCCCTTCAAGCTTGCCTATAAGTCAGCTGGCTGAACCTTGTCGAGGTATTTTATCTTCAGGTTATCCTGACTATGATGACAGAGGATAAACAAAGCTTTTACTTTATCTACAAGATCTTTAGTGTTGCCAATGACGATGGTCATTTGTAGACCCATAGACTTCAAGACCAAGTCAACGTCAATGCACCAAGTGAGGTAATTGGCTTTAGTAAGCAGCAATAGAGGGAATTTAACATTCTTGAGTTTTACAGACATCTGTTTTAGTAAAATGTAGATCGTAATTAGTAACAATTCTTGATAAATATTTTAAATGCATTATAGACATATCATAATACTTAAAATAATATAAAATAAATTATTCATAATTATGTTATAGTTAAACCTTGTTTACATTCTAATACTCATAAAATTCTTTTCTAAAGATTAAATCCCAACTTTACCCTGTAAAATGATAATTTTTATCTTCGATGTGCGTTTTAATAAAATTTTAGCCAATATTATTATTCAAAACCACTAGATGTGTACATTCTTTATTCTGACAACTAGGGTATTTTAATCCCTATAGTTTTATAAGGTTTATATATTCTAGCTAAATGAGCCTATTGGTTGCGAATATAAGGGGTATTAGATGGTTAGCTGACAAGTAATCTTATCTCGAAGTCTGCTGAGTTCATAAGATAGGTAGATTACTTCTGTCTTTGAACTAATATTCTAAGGTATTATAGGTTGCTATTAATGCTTATATACCTCTAAATACTATCAAGTAACATCTAATTGTACCTAGATATGTAAAATTAGTTCATAAACACCAAGTTGTTAGAAAATAAGACTAAGTCAATTCCCAATTGATCTCTAATTGTTTGTCTTTGACATTTAACCGTGATTTAGATATTAGTCCTAGTCATATTCTAAATTAGTCTTAGTTTTCGTATTATCTTTGATCTCTGGTTATGATAATTAGTATCTTAGGAGCATACCATCAATATCCGATTAGCTATTGTAAGATACTTAAATATGTATTAATCTATATTCTTATATTACATATAAGTTAGCCAGTTTTCCTATACCAGACACCCATTCCAAAATAAAAAACTTATAAAAAAATTATAAAATGGATCCCTCTAGAGGTAAGTCCAGTTAATAAGAATTTTTCAAATTTTTTTTTACTAAATGTGATCAAAAATTGAGTTTTTTAGAGCTAATTTGGTGTTTAAAACAGCCTGACTTGGTCTGGGTCAAGAACTGGACCGGTTTAACTAGGTCTAATTGTCTATCACGTGTCATTGAACAATGCTACCACGTGTTAGTGAACAGTACCTGCTACGTGTTATGCCATATTAGTATGATGGGTTTTACTACCACATATCATACCACATTAGCATGGTGGGTCCCATTGCTACGTGTATCAAGTCTGGTATGAACAGTCCCTGTCACGTCAGCAATCAGATCTGAATGATTTTGTAGATCAGGTCTGATCTAGGTCGAATTTCCAAGAAATGGATTTGGATCTGATAACGTCGTCATGATTTAATAATTATTTAAAATAATAATAAAATAAAAAATAAACCCAAGCCGACGTCAGCATGACCTAATACACCATTTAAAATTGGATTTTTGGCCATAAACTGCCTAGTTTCCACGCCATTTTTCGGGCGATAGGGACATCTCCTGGAGACATGCAATATATGAATGTGATCGTCGTGGAGTAGGCTACACAACAAAATTAAGAGTGTGTCAATACGATAACCACAACAATATCTATTTTAGTTTGAAAATAGCCCTTTCACAACGGTAAAAACACTAAAATAACCCTAACAATTTTGAAAAAAATACATATTAATCCTTAAATATAGATCTACATCTATACACCTAAGAGAATAACTCATCAGCCATTTTTTTATCTCAGCCGTTCGTTACCCATCTCTCGTAAGTCGAGGATTATTTAGGCCGCTCGGATCTATCCTATTCTTTAAAATTAAGTCCAAGCCGTTGGATCCCACAAGAAATTTCAGACTTGGTTCAAACTTAAAAATTTCCAAATTATCTATCGATTTAGCCTATATTTTCAGTCAGCCAACATTAGTTTTAAGCTTTAAAGCAAAATCATATGGCAAACTTCAGCCTTTCTCAATCAACCAAACTCCCTCCCCTCAATTCGAATCTATCTCAATCAACAATACTCCCTCCCCTCAGTTCGAATCCACTCAATTAACACTACTCCCTCCTCTCAATCTTCTTAAATCAATCTGCCAAATTAGTTCTCTTCTTCAACCCGTAAACAAATTGATGATGCCACAGGAAGCGTAGAGGATTTCTATAAACTCGATGGTCTTCGTGATCCATTAGAGGTATGTATGATTCATAACTAACAAATTCGAATAACTATTTTGATTGATTTAACTATGGATTTTTTTATATTAGTTTTTATGCCTAATTTGAAGTATTTGGTGGTTGCAGATTGATTTGGAGGGATTTCGCATGATTGGAGATTAAAGGTAGAATTAATGATTTTGTTTCAAGTTTGGGTTTTGCAAAGATTTTATTTTTATTAGATATTTAATAGGTTTTGTGTGTTGAATTCGAATACCCCTTTTGATTTATTTAACTTTGGAATTTTTTTATTGGTTTTTATGCCTAATTTGAAGTATTTGGTGGTTGCAGATTGATTTGGAGGGATTTCACATGATTGGAGATTAAAGGTATGATTAATGATTTTGATTTAAGTTTGGGTTTTGTAAAGATTTGATTTTTATTAGATATTTAATAGGTTTTGGGTGTTTTGTTGAGATTAGGGTTTTCGAATGATTATGGAGAGTGGGTTACAGATGTTGTCACATTTAGATATGAGGGGGAGCTTAGGAGAGGAAAAGTTTGGGTTTTGTAAAGATTTGATTTTTATTAGAGATTTAATAGATTTTGTGTGTTTTGTTGAGATTAGGGCTTTGGAATGATTACAGAGAGGTAGCGCGCCTCCTACAGTCGAGGGATTTATGAATGTTGTAGAGAATTTGTTTGGGAATTTGAATTTTAAGGTACCCGCGATTAATAATTCAAATGGGGCTTTATCCGAAGAAGAGATTCGGTCGCACCCGGCGTATTAGTCTAAATGTGCTTTACTGAGTAGTCTGAATGGGCTTTACTGAGTTATTATATGAGTCTGAATGTGTCAACGCCCCTTAGTTGATGGTTTTTTTTTAGTTTTTATATGAGTTTGAATGTGCCAGCTGAGCCTCTTCCTTCGACCTCTTCTATGCATATAGTGTGCTAACCAACATATACATGTTATTATAATCACATGAATCGAATAGTACCTAGATCAGATTGTTAATGTCAGTAGGCATCAGTGATAACTAGAAATTATTTTCTCTACTTAATAGCTCAAATGATGATTATCAATCTGCTAATGCCTGATTACATTGAGAAGAAACAAAGATTGAAGTAGTCCTGCTCCAACTTTTAAGAAATATCATACATTTTATCGACAATTTCTATTCCCCATTCCTATACTGTCTGAAGGTAGTGAAGTGCTTCGGTGCGGGGCTCTACCTTACCAAAACATTTGCCTATTTCAATCCTTTAATCCAATGCCTTTTCGCCGTACGCAAGTTAAGGTAGCCTATTTCAAACCAATGCCTTTTCTTTTCTTGATCACCAAGATAGGCGCCTATTTCAATCCAATACCCTTTCTATTGTAGTTAACTTGCAGCATGTAGATTCACCCATAAAAAACAAGGCTCCAGCTGCGGCGAGTTCTAACGTGCCGGGATCGATCAATCGAGTTAAAGGTTTTATGTGCTTCTAGAGGTGTAGCGGTGTTAAAAAAGAGCAAAGATATTGGATCTCAAGAAGAAGGGCTCCAGGCTAAAAAAAAGATTAGGAGTCACTTGCCTTTGTTTGCTATTGCTATAGGCGTCGTTAAACCATTTGTTTTGACACGTCGCTTCTAGGTCCAAAAGAAGTTGGGGCTCATAGAGCTTCGACTCCCTTAACTACCAATTCTTTTCAAAAAAGCCTATAAATGATTCTAAGTCCATTTATCGACTATTCCATGCACTTTCGTCTAGATGTTTTTCTTGATCTTCTTAGTTGGAGGTAAACCCGACCTGAAGTAGTTTGTGGTCGTCGATCCATAGGTCGAGAAACATCTCTAAAATTACTTCATGCACCGCTCAATTTTGGTACTTGTAATGTTAGCTAGGTCTTTGTACTATCTTCTTGTACCTTGCTGACTTCGTTACGTTTCAATGTTGTCTAATCAAAAATAAAAAAGAGTAACTATATTCAGAAGATCCTTTGAACCCCTTGTGGGAACTTGTACAATAGAATGGAAAATCTTTACTTCCAAGTCGATCGGGTGGAGGCTAACCTTCCCTATGTTTTTGTTCTTCCTCTCTTCCAGAATAATGCAAACAGTTGCAAACGAAACTAGTAAAGAAATCTGGCAGCATTTTTGAATATGGGTTTGTAAAAAGCATGTCAACAGTCAAGATTTAGTTGAACCAACAATACCAAACAGTTTGTGTTGAGTGGAAGAGATAAGTCTAAACAGCTACAACACCAATGTAACAACTAATCGAAAGTGGCATAAGTAAGCCCAAATATTGCAGAAACAATGAATTGGTAAATGGCCGACCACTGACCACTCTCCACCCCTCTGAACTGGTCTAGCACACTCCACATAGGATTACTAGAGTACAATTTTTGGCAGTAAGATGTCAACAGTCATAACTCTCCCGAACATAGCGGCCAATGTGAAAAAATCATTTAGAATTAATTTTAGATCCATTATATTTTAAAATCTGTAAATTAAGAACTTGTGTATCATAGTTTTATTTTCCAAAATGGACTTTCTATAATACTAATTATTATTATTATTATTTATCTAAAGATGGTTCTTTTTGTCTATGTTGAACTTAGACATTTCTTTAATTGCTCAAGATGTGGACATTTACAACCGAAGTTACGAACTAGATCCATATCGGCAAAAAGTTGACGTAAGTTTGATGTATATTTGATGTTAGGATCCACTATTTTATAAGGTCGTCACATTGATATTTGAATTGTAAAATTCTCTTTGGCAGGTAGACGATGAAGATGAAATTGAGGATGCAGTTATAATATGTGCACGAAATGATGATGATGTCAGTCAACTTCAGGCACGCATTACTGACTTAACTGGAACTTTGTCTCATTTTGCCATCCTCTCTTACATATGTTATTTGCTTTTTACTGATTGATGAACTATGTCTCATTACTGACTTACTGCACTCTATAACTATCAATTGGTTTCATTTTTCTATCCAACATACAAATGTTAATTCTTATAGTAGGTTTTGTCTGGCACTTGCCCAAATTTATGTTCTCATTGTCATAGTCGACAAAAAGGTAAGAACGTCTTTGAACTTAAACTTATAATTTAAAGGCTCACATTATATGGCAGATTTGTATATACGAGGAATTGGAGGATGGGGATTCTAACTTGTATCCCCATCATGATATCATCCTTCCAGCCTTCCCCCTCTGCATAGCATGGCTTGATTGCAGCCTTAAAGGTGGAGCCAAAGGTTAGTAAATGGGTCAACTTTCTCATAAGATTTTAGATGGTAGCCACTTGCCTATTGGGCTATACTTATAAATTCAAACTCATTACTGAATCTTATAATGGTTTCTTCTTTAGTTATTTTTTGACTATATTAACAAAGAGCATACAATAATCTGAGTGTCACAGAAGTGGAAGGGAGGAGTAGCTTAACAACAAATTGAGTATTGTATTTAATACACATAAACCACTAGTATGGTTTCTTTCTTCTTTTGAAACGGAAGCTGGGGTTATTGGGACCCCCGCCAGATTTTTTCAGGGTAAGCTGGTGTTAGGCCTCCCCCATGGACCACATATATAAAAATGATAATAGAGTTAATTATATCCTATAGCTTACCCTTTCTTCTTCTTTGCTTAGATCAATGCATAAGGAGCTAGAGTCTAATAATACTTCACACTGATACTAGTTACATAATCGACTGAGTCAGCTCCACCATTTGCCTCTTTGTAAGAGTAAAAAATAATCAACTAAGGAGTCAGTTCCACAGTTTGTCTCTATGTAAGAGTAAAAAGTCCAGAATTCTGTGAGGGTTGAAATCATGTGGCAATGTCATCTATCACATGGAGACAGCTCCATGGTGGTTCTTCCTTCTTTGTGATGTATGAAACCATAAGCTTTGAATCTGTAGAAATACTTATTTTCTTCAAGCCCAGATGTAGCCCAATATGTAACCTCTCGAGATCACTTTCATATCATGGTAAGCAACAAACTTTAGCTCTGATTACCTTGCAGATCCTAACTCTTCCATAGCCCCCTCTGGCTCCATCAAAAGACCCATCAGTATTGAGCAATATAGCACCAGCAGGGGGCCCATTTGCGCTTGATCACTTTTGGCATGGATAACAAAAAAGGCAGCTCCCAATTGCCACAGAATGCCCTGTTATTTTGCGAAGTATGGGAGTGAGCAATTTGAGTATTATTTTGTGAAATAGGTAGTGAAGTAGGGCCTACTTCACAAAATAATACTTTTGCACCCTCCCATAACAATGGGCGTTGACGGCTGGTACTTGCTCACCGCCGAGATACTTTAAATTGTGTCTCATGGTTTGTCCTTAACTTCTAAGTATCATGTTGACTCCTTCTAAAGAAACTCTCCAGTAGTGCTAGGAGTGTGACCTTACAACCTCTAGTTGATGACCTTTATAAAAGTAGCCTCCACAATCTTATGACCTCAAAACATCCCCTTGAAGATTCTCCCAAACTGGCAGACAAAAAGAAATAATCCAAGAAAGGAAGAACCTTTTACAAAATATCATTTTCTTAAAATACTTTTGTCAGAGAACAACAAATTTATATTTCCCCCTACTTTCATGGGGTGCGTTGAGTGTTACCTAAAGGAATAACTCATCAGCCATTTCTCGATTTCAACCATTCGTTACCCATCTCTCGTGAATTGAGGATTATTTAGGTCACTCGGATCTTTCCTATGCTTTAAAATTAAGTCCCAGCCGTCGGATCCCAGAATTCTTTAACACCTCTAAACTGCCATATCATCTGCCTTATTATGCTATATTTTCAGTCAATCAACATTTTTTTTAAGCTTTAAAGCAAAATCATATGGAAAACTTTAGTTTGTTCTTCACTACTCCCTCCCTCTCTATATCATGATCCAAACCCTAAATCTGTTCCTCTCTCAATTACCCTAAGCCTGAATTAGGGGTAATTGAACAAGTTTGTGTATGTTTAATCCCTGCTCTCAATTACCCCTTCTCCCTCTCTAGAACAATCCTCAATCTTGCAATGTCTTCTTAATCCTTAAATCTGTAACATTGCAGTAATTACCAGTAATCACAGATCTTTAATGCTGATAAATCTGCAGCTCAATCAGGCTGGTGAGTTTAGTAACGATTTATCATTTTATTTACCTTCTTTTCCTGTTATTAGATCAACATATATAGAATTTAGTGGTGATAATGATATTTCTTGTAGACCTCGCATGAAGTGAACGGTCCTTAAAACAGTGTGATCTGGAAAATCAGGTCAGTTTGTAGAGATATACTAAGTTTAATGTATTGCATGAAGATCTTCTATCATTGTTCTGGCATGGCAAAAAGGAAAATGAAGTGTTTATGATTGGGTTTCAATAAACAATTTGGTGAAAAATTGTCTTCTTGTTGTAATTACTATTGTAGAGGGTATAAAAATTCTAGGCTTAACGTCTGTTTCTGTTGTTGTAATTAGGTCGTGTCTTTCAACCTTGTATCTTCAACATCATTATTCTTGAGGTGCATGTTACTATACAAGCTCCTTTTCTCAAGTACATTATAATTTCCTGCATCTCACATGTTAGAAAGAAACAACATATGGAAGATGGAAGAGGAAAATAAACTTCTTTGTATACTTAGATCCGTAATGACACGGTAAGGTCAATAGACTATGTGTTGAGTAATCAAACCCTTTTATTGCACTTTTCTTGTTCATTTTATTCATTGGGAGAGGGTTGGGTGATCAATTATGGACCCAGAGGCCCCCTTTCTAGGATTTTAGCATTCATCATCTCTAGATAAGAGGTATTTCCCCTTAAATCTCTCCCTGTACTTCTTTAACCCTCATCGAGTACTTACGCCTTTCGTTACTCACTCCGAGTGACTGCCTATCTTAATGAGTTCTTGGGACCCTGTGCTACCCCATCCTATCAACGCGCATCATTTTGTACTTCCAGGATACTTCTCTTTATATAAAATCCTAACTGCAAAATTTAAGTAATATCTGTCAACCGATATTGATTAATTAACAAGATACCATAATTACATAACAACATACCGATTAGGGAGAAGTCGTAGATTACGTTAAACATGCATGATATCTAATAAAAAAGTAACTTGCAGCTTAACGTTCAACTTATTATGCTACTATTTAATATAAATAAGTAATGCTACACATTTGATACAAATTGAAATCATAAGCGACTTGTGTGTATGCATATGGCCTCATGTTTATGTTTCTCGCTCTGATCTCCTGAGATGGACAAATCCTTTACTCCAAATTACCATTTTATAATTTTTTATTGACAATAGTTACAATAGATCCAAGTGGCTACCTGCTAGCGCACATTTCTCGTAATCATCAGTTAGGTTGCATGTTCTTCGCGCTTCCCAATGATACCAAAAGTAAGCATCTTATTTAGTAGTTTCGTCTTTATTTAAAGATCTTTATGCCCTAAATGGGTAACTTTGTTGCCTGGCACAACCTCGTGATAAACGCACATCAAATAATTTATGGATCACTAGCAGAAAGCTTGAACTTCCCTCACTTATTCGTAAATTTTGTAGATTTTAGTAAAACTCATGTAGAAATGTAAACCACTGCTTCTCGAGTATTAGTTGTAAACCGAAATAGATTAGGTCCACTGTAAGTGGAAATCTCCTCTTTTTTGATCGGAGTCCGTTGATCTAAGACCATGTCTATAAGCTATTTTGTTATTTATTTATTTTCGTCTTTAAGTTACTGCATTGTTTAAGACCAGGATCTTTTATACTTCCTATTTGATAACGAAGTGTTTATGATCTTCTATACTTGTTTTTCAAAAATTCTCCATATCACAATGCACAATATGGTGTATGCTATGTAAATTGACCACTTTGCGGCTTTGCTTGTCTTAGGTTTAATACTTTTTTGATAATAATTTTACAAGTATCAATCATTTTATAACTTTAGCCATTTTGATTGTTTTAGGTGTTGGGGCTGGAAGGCAATAAAAGTTTGGATTATGAAACATGCGTGTTTGCCCCATTCCATGGAACCTAGTATATGAGGACCAGAGATAGCAGATTATCATGTCATGGTATTTGTGCCATGTGTTTATAGTACACCGTACACAATTCTACATGTTATTCAAAGGGTCCCAGATGATCAGATGTACTTGGAAGTTGTGCTGAGACGGTTGACATGGTTGAAGCAGCACTTGGCTGAGGTTGGCAATGCAAGCCGTGCATTACTAGGAGATGAACCTGTGAGTTTGCTTCATGGTATTTCAATCCGTTCTTTCTTATTATATATTGTTGCTCATTAAAACTCCTTATAACTAGTGTTGTTGCTCTTGTTGCCGCTAGTATCATGGTTTTAGAAGAAGAAGAAAAACATAGGCCATTAGGTTATAACTGTGTTTTGTGTTCTACCATGCCCAATGGTGCCTACCTTGTGTCTTAAATAAATAAGTTTACAGATAGAATAAGTATTTGATTCGACACCAATCTTATAAGGAGGGTCATGCTGAAAATATCCTTAAATGATTACTGCCTGCTACCTGAGTTCGTTGATAGTACAAATGTTGCAGGTTATTGCCGGAAAAGGTCATGAAATACATTATATAGAAGGTAAGAAGAGGAAGTTCTTTGACGACGGAGACAAATGTTGAGAAGCGTCGCAATATGTCGACGCATCATCCTGGTGAAGTCCTATTTATTTCTCAACGTTATCTCTTCCCTACTACCATTTACAAACCACCAATACCTTACACCAAAGTAGAAGTTTTTGATTAACCAATATCTAACTGTTTTTTTATGTTGTTATGAAAGACTTGAAACTTCTAGAAGAGTGAACACCTTCTTCAACAATATCCAAAGACAATAAAGCCTTACCAAGACTTTGAACTGCAAAGGAGGAGAATATTAGAATTTGGCCTTTGACATATTTCTCTAACGTAAATGCCATGTTACTCGTAGAATAAGTATATTTTTCATATTTCTTTTGAAAGTAATATGGTTAGCTCTTCATATTTCTTATATTGTGTTCTTTTAATTCTACAATGGAGTCATTATCCTGTAGTAGTGTACTTTGGCAGTAGGGTTAATGATCGCATGAGTTGAAATTTCTATGCTTCAAGTCATATTTATCCCATTTTAAAGTGATTTATGCACTTTTTGCTTTTAGGCATGGTGTTCATTTAATTGTTGACAAATTGTTGATTCATTCATGTTGATAGGGGACTTGAAGCTGTTAATAAACAATTTTTTTCTAGGTCAAAGCTACTGTAGAAAATGTTAACAAAGTTGCTTGTGAACTTCTTGATGATGCCAACTCGGTAAGGTACACTTTTGCACTGTTATGTGTTTGGAGATGCAGACCTCATTGCCACCGTCTATAAACTTCATGATTCCTATCTAGTAATAGTTATCTGGTTTCCTTTTAAGATTTCACTGTTTAATATATCTGGAGAAGGTGTAGAGATGAGAATAAACAAACACTGAAATGGAGGTTGATACTCCGTATACCATTTATAGGTTAAAAAGCTTTCATATGGAGTTAAAGAGATATTTCAAGCTGTTCATGTACTCACACATGTAAAAGATCTACAAAGAATTCTTTAGATGATATAGTCTTCATATGGAGTAATATAATAGTAGGGGAAAGCTTACCTAGCTTTTTCTTCGTTGCCATTACTGGATTTTTTTTTTCAGCATGTCTTTGACCTAATCCATTGTTTTGTAAAGTTACCTTTGGCTTAATAAATTTGTACCTCACATAAAGCAATAGATGATGCTTTCATGAGATTTTTTTAACTCAAGTCTCAAATATCAGTTTACTAAAAAAATATCATAAATGTCATTATATTATATAAGATATCATTTTATCTTATTGGTCATTATTAGCCAAATAAATTAAACTACACCGGTATGTGGAATGCGATCCACACTTCTAGTAATTGTTTATCTACATTGCTCTTGATTAAATTTAATTTTAACCATGCTACTCTTCAGACACCAGAACACCAGATGATCTGTGGGCGATCCATTCTCGACCGGTATTTCCAAGGTCTCACAAGAGGAACAATACTTCATGGATAGAAATTCTATATGAAGGTAATATTTTTTTTTTTCATTTTTGCTTTCTTTTCCTCGATTCCATGTCTAACACATGTTTGGTATTACGCTAACTAGAGTGATTTAACGTATAAGTAACCTTTGCATGATTGGTAACTATTAGTTTATAAATGTCAGTTCTTATAGAGAAGACGATTGAATGTGGTCTTTTAGCAACTACCAATAAATTTTTGCTTAACTGCTTTTGGACATGATAGTTGAAGGACGCAAAACCTATGACTCTCATGGTAATAATAGTTTATTACTAACTGATTTGTGATTTATTGTAAGTTATGTTTCTTCTGAATACTGCAGAAATTTGTACATAGAAAGTTAATGTTGTTGAGCTTACGTTAGTTCATATACGTTGAAGAGATCCAGGTGAGTATCAATTTTACTATTAATGTACCCTAGCTGGTTCTCTATGGGTTTTACGGTAGGATTGAACACTACTTATCGGTTTTGCAGTGTCAGTCACATTAAACTTAATTTATTGAAATACCCTTTTATCTCTTACATCATGTAGGTTTTAGTAATTTTTAGGCCATGATATGAGTGGTAATTGTTTTCCTCGTGATTTTTTTATGAATCTATTAGCTTAAAATGGAAATAGCGCTTAACTTTTTGAGAGGATGGTGGTTCAATTCCACCTGGATTCAAATTGTTATGATTGTTCAATAACTTTTGTTTAATTTATACTATTGATCTACAAGTCGTGTCTATGCAACAAGTTTTAATTGCAATCTTGCATCTGTACAATGAGTCAATGATCTAGTGAGCTTTTATTTTCTCTCCATGATTGTGCAGATACTAAGTTGTTTGCAACTCTTAAGGTTATGATACGAGGCTTTTACTGAGATGGAAAACCATGTTGCCACTTACAACTGCCATTATAATTTTTATCACTCTCCCATAGGTATAAGCCATGAGTGTATTTTTGTCATTTTCATAATTTGTTGTGTTGGCTACTTGGCCAATGCGATATTGACATGTGGACTTTAATTAGTTATCACATCTCTCTTATCTACTCGAGATTTTAAAGGGCAGTTTACATGGGCTCCATTTTATCTCTTCATCATCTATCCCCGTCCCATCTTTTTCTACTGTGTTGGTTTTGGTCCTAGTCTTGAGAAGATTATTCAAATAACAAAAAAGAAATTATACACAGTTCCACCAAATGTCTCAATTCTCAAATATCAACTCGGATGAATTCTCAAGAACAAACATAAACTTATTCATTAACAGCTTCTAAAAAACAAATAAATATTCAAACTAAAAGGAAAAAGTTGAACCTACCATTGAAAACCTTCCAATCAAGACAATAACAGATGCCCATTTGATACAATTGATTCCTTAATTTGAAAGAAAGTATTGGTGCTAAGTTGTAGTAGATAACAAATTAAAGGGTGAGTTACTTTTGCTACTTGGCCAAAATTTTCTTTTTATATTGCTAATTGTCTTAATACGATTCCCAGTTCTTTGGTTTGCTTCAAGTTGTGATTTGTTAGGGAGAGAGTGAGAGTGAGGATTGATACAAAGACGAGAGTTACAGAGACCCCATTGAAAGAGAAAGATAAAATAGATAAAAACTAATTGAACTTGTGAGACCCATGTAGTTGCCCCTCTCATAGATAGGAGTATATTCGACAGCTAATCAAAATCCATATGTCAATACTACATTGGCAAAGTAGCAAACACAGCAAATTTTGCAAACAACAAAAATGCACTCTAAACCATATCTTTAATTACTGATTCTATGCACCATTAATGCCTAATTAATTACTGAACATAACAGTTTAGCATGCGCGTTATCGCGTGCCTTAGTGTTCGTATCCTATATGATTGATCAAGTAATTTATATTATATTCTTGGGTACTTCTATCAAGACAAACTTAAATTGATGTGTCGTACGAGGCAAAATAAGCGAAATGTAAGGTATAGATTTCTTTTCAGCGACTATAAAGCTTTAAATAACTACCAAAACTCCCAAACCGATTAAAAGTTGTTAAATCACCTCCATATATCTTAAGAGTGTAGTAATGACCCATTTTCTTGCATTTCTTGATTATTTGATGTTTTTGTGATTTATACCATGAATTACGACAGTGTTTGGTGTTATATTGGTTCTGAAGGGTTACACATTGAAAAATGTAATTTGATTGTTAATGTTGTGTAAAGTTACTTTTTTATTGTCCAAAATTTTGCACATATAAACATTTATTGGATTAACCATGAGCGTGTGCTGATATGTATATATATATATATATATGTGTGTGTGTATAAGTAGTAATTGAGTTTCATTGTTTTAGATAAGAACTATTTTTTTATAAATTTTCACAAGTTCCTAAGCCCTTTATTTCTCAATCCATACTTTGATTGATATCCTGCAACCTAAGAATTTACTATTAGAAAAATACTAATAACGATGATCAAAGCTTGGAGATACAACAAATTTGGATCTTTATTTATCAGTCAACAACAAAAACAAACTCAGGATTAATCGAATAAAAATTAAACATGGTAGAGAGTAGTATATTATGTTGATAAAAAGTGTGGACTCAACTGTTGACACATCATTTGTTAGTATTATTTTTAGGTTTTATATGAAAGAATTTAAGTACAAATTTTCTCCTGAAGTTGATAGCCTACATAATTTTTTAGAAGTAACTGTTCTTTAACGGAAGCGGTCATTCAGAGTTTAGCAGGAGAAATTGTTAGGAGGAAGCGAGGACATGTCGACAAAGAAAATTATGATGTCTGTCTTGAGTGATCATGGTGGGAAAGTAAATACAACAGATGCTATAAGAACCTAGACTTCAATGTTGGCTACCCAAACTTGCATAGAGATTTTGTATAGCCAAATGCAAAGAACCAAGGATTTTGGGTAACCTAGATATTGTTACTTTGGATTTTGGGCAAAATGTTATTATTGGATCATCGAGATCAACATGGATATTATGCCACTTTTGCAAATTTGGATAATATGATGCTATCCAACTTGGTATATATATTTCATAGCAACTTTTTGGTCTTTTTTAAACGAAGTAGTTTTTTTGCTACTTTTGTAAATCTTTTGGTCGATTTTATTGTTACCTTTTAGCACTTTATTCAACCTATTCAAATGGCACCCAAATATACTTTGTTCAAGTGCATTAATTTTTATAAAAAGAGAATTTCCATAAACCTCTAGCAATTTAAATTTTGGATTGAGTCATTTTTAGTGTGATAGATATGTTGATGGATCATCTTTTTCATTGATGCTTATGGTTAGCTTTATTTATTATCTTAATAGGAAAAGAGTAAATGTATATCTTCTTAAAAGAAGACAAATAAAATAATAACTCAGACGGATTCTTCGTGCATACGACACGAAACCATCATGATTTTGTGACTAAATTTTACGCTATTGAGATTTATTTGAAGGGTCAATCTTTTGGCTTTAATTAGTAACAAGGATATATCTCAGATTTGGATCATCCTTTAAGAAAAATTTATAACTTCAATTGCATTTGCATTTGCATAAGAAGAGTTTCATTTTCCTCATTAAAGTTTATACCAAAGTCCCACTTTAAAATATTTTAATATTGTTCCGTGAATCGTGATAATATTTATCTAGAGTGGAATGGTTAATCTTGACAGACAAACTAAATATAGTTAATATAAAGGAAGAAATATGAGTTCTGAGGAGTTAAGAATTCAACTCAATTGTGGTTCAAATATATGTTCTTCAGTATAGTATTCAGACATCCATTTGATAAGAAATAACATCATAGATATCCTAGCGTCTATGGTATATCCCGATATCATAAATAGCGCTTATTACACGTCCACGTTAATGCCCGTGCGTAGTCACGGGTAGTACTAGTATATGTATATATCTGATGTATTTATTATTTGACAGTTTGTTACAAGAATTTGATTGGTAAATATAACATTGTTTACACGGAATACGGTAGTACAGACCTGGAACAGCAAAAATATAGTCTAAGAGCATCTCCTAAGTGCCTCACTAACTTGGTTGAAAAAAGGCAAATCCAAGTCAGTGGGGCTCTATTTCCTCCAACAATACCTAACTAACTTTTTTTAACAGCCGCCCAAGTGTTGGGCGCTTGTTTCATTTTCTTTGGAGAAAAAAAACTTTTTTTTCATTAGGTGGATAAGACTTGGGATCCCGATTTGAATTTTTTGTAAATAAAAATAATTTGGCGCCCAAACCTTAGGCACCCGATTATAAAACAAACAGGCGCCACACACTTGGGCGCCCAATCGTAAAAAAACAAGGTTAACTCTTGGATTCCAAGACTCAACCTTACTTTTAGAGACTCAAATCCAAGTCAGTGAGACACTGTTGGAGGATAAAAATCCTAGGTGGCACCTTGGATTCTAAGGTAGTGAGGTACTTTAGGAGATGCTTTATATTACATTTTAGGGTACTTGTATCAAAACAAACTCAAATTGATAAGTAACTCGAGACATATAAACTCTAATGAAGGGCTAAGATTGGCGTTCAACCCAACCATAAAACTACTCACATATCCTTTTACCTTCAGAGATGTGGCTGAGCAGATGACAAACACGTCAGTTGCAAGAAAAAAAGCTAATGTAACTTCTTTTTTTAAAAGAGGAATTGTCTTATTAAGTAATCTATTTCCTTCTCTTCTCAAATCCATCGTCCCCAATCTTTCCCACAGACCTTCTTCTACTACTCTACACCAGGTACATCTCTTTATCTCTTTCTATATATATATATATATCTTACTCTCCACTATTTTCCTTACATTTTGATTCAATACATGACGATGTAAATTCAAGGCATTTCTTACAAAGTCATCAAGTTTTTTGATTTTTTGGGATTCAGGCAACTCTCAAAACTGATGGTGAATTCTATGGAGATCATAGTATGTTTCATTTCTTTCTTAAGGAAACTCGGCTTCTAAATGGAACTGTGTTGCAACGATTAATTATTGCCTACGTTATCCAAATGTCACTCCATTAGGTATAGATTGTTCTAATCCAATCTTTTCTCATTTTCCTTTCCTCCTAAAATTGAAATTTTTATTTATGTTTATATTACTCTTTCGATTTTTAATCCTGAAATTCATTCTCTTATTGGACGATTAGTATGAGCATTAGGTTTGGTACGTCACAATTCTCACCTCGCTTTGAGTTAGTACAGATGGTACATTTAAATGTTTAAAAATAAAAGAATAAAACTCAGATTTATTAGTGCTCATGTAAACCTATCTTCCTGCAATTAAATATAAGTTTTCACATATCTGAAGATGAAAAAATTCGAACGTAGTTTAGAGATTGTGATTGGGTTTGCTTTTTATAGGGTTTAATGGGACTTTGATGGAAATCAGGTTCATACACTCATGTTTATTTTTTTTAGGAGAATGTTATATACATTAAATATGCTACCTTGCTTCAAGTGTGTTAACTCCATATTTTCTAAAATGCTAATAAACGGTATATCATTTCAGAGTAGGCTTTTTACATACTAGCAAGTACACCTTGATCAAATATGTTTGTATCTTTTGGTCGTCAATAAAAAAAAATTGGGTTCTTCATGTCAGAGGCTTTCTATTTTGTATCATCTTATATCTATTCTTGGAGCCTTCTAAACCTTCTATTATTTCTAGACTATAAATTCTTACTAGAGTCATAGATTTTGATGTCTTGGTTTTATTTTTTAAGTCAAAGCAATAGTAGTGAAAATATTCGTCAGGGGTTGGTGATATTTTAAGCTTAGTTTGCCATTAGAAAATTATATAACTCCCTCAGATTTTTGCCTTTTAAAAGTTTTACGAAACTCAGCCTTTGCTTATAAACAACACCTTACATTTTCTTGCAACATTTTTTTCCACATTCAGAAGCACAAGGAACTGTTTTTTACTAAAATTTGAATAAGCATTGTATATTTACTTCAAAAGATTGAGTGCCTAATTTTATATCTATTCTCCTATTTTCTTAAATTTGTTTTGGTGTGCGAATTATAATCTAATGTGTTGCTTTACTTTAGGTTCACTAGGACAATATGCCAATATCATAAACAACCACAACACCATCAAAATAAAGCAAGAAAAGGCCTGACTATAATTTCAAAATGGTCGATCCCCTATATACAAAAGTTTTAGGATAATAGCTAGTGAGGAACCTGTTGTCCATCTAATTCTTTAGAGATATGTATAGATTTGTTGGACCTAATTTGCAAGTATATCTTACTTCTATAGTCGTGGACAATTGTACTTTCTTTCTTAGGTGTACTTCATTGAATCTAACTTTTGTACCTCTAACTAATGCTCTCATCATTTTCAATAAGTTTTGACTTTTTCAATTTTATTTAAGTTCTAATCTCTTTAAAGTTTGAATTGAACTTAAGTTGGACGAATTTCAATGTAAATGAATGTTTTACTTTTTCATATTATCAGAGGTACTAAACTATTCATAGTTCTGCTAATGTACAATGTATTTCTTAAGAATGTATTTCACATTATTTAATGTGGACAAGGAAACGATTTGGTCACATATAAGATGTAGTTAAAGTGTGAAAATAGTTGTTTATTCCTATAATGGGAAAATATGTGTATGAATATTCAGTTTGCAGTATTAGAAAAGTGACAAATATTTGTGTAAGAGTCACATTAGTCTATTGTGTTGGACAAAAATGCATTAACAGTTTTATCAGACTTTCAAGAATAGAGGATTTGGGGGATAAAACTTTAGTTAGGAGGCCGAAAAGCACATCAATTATAGTAAGGAATGAAATGTTTGTCAGATTATGATTTATGATAGGCATGAAAAATGCCCATTTTTGTCCTTTAATTTACATTATCTAGGACATTATTTTATATTTCACTGGGCCTAGTTGAAGTATGTTTAACTATTGCAGGTAATAAGACAATTGCAACCAATCCCGACCTTAAAGCCCAACTTTTATAAGCTAAAGGATACTACTGGAGATGATCAGTTGTCAAGAGCTACAAGAGATGATTAGTATCAGAAGCTGCTGGAGATGACCTAGTGAAGAGAAGGTGTCAAGAGTTGCTGGACTTGGTAGTTAAGACTTGCCTAAAATATCTCTACAAAATAAGAGTTATTGAGAGCTAGGAGAAGACTTTGTTAGGGATAAGAAAGAGTTGTAGAGTTCATCATTTTTTTTTACTCTCTGGACCAGACCGTAGCTTTTTTTGTATTTTTCCCGAGAGTATTATATTTTATTGGAAAATCTTGGGAAATCTATTAAATTTAATGAATGTAAGTGTTTTTATCAATATATTCTTCTTTATAATTTATATATTACAAAATTTGATAATTAGAATTATGATTTGATCTATGTATCCTTGAAGAACGACAACCCTCTTTTACACTATAACACCCGATTTGATACGGTCTATCAAATGACATCGTTGCCAGGGATGCAATCGATTTACAAAATTGTGTCTCTGTTATTAAATTATTGTTTCATTTGATTATTCATTTTTGTTTCCGTTTCTGTTTGAAAGGTATTTTTTTCTTATTTGTTTTACTGTGTAGGTGAAGAAAAGGGAGCCAAATTGTGGAGTTTGTGAAGTAGAGAGAGGGTTGAATACGCCAACAGTTTTGGAGAAGAGCAGTTTCATCTATCTTCTATTATTTACTAATTATCTTTATCTCAAAACACAACTCTTTCTCAAAACACTGACTCTCTCTCCATCAAAACAAAAACTCTCACACTCTCTCTCAAATCGCAGCCAACCTCGATCTCAATCTTATCTCCCATAAAACTCTCCTCTCTAACACCACTACAACACGATCTCTCTTTCCAAGCTTTCTGAGATTTCTAATTAGCTTTAGCATCCTTCTTCTGTTTACTAACCGTCGAATCATCCTGTTCTTGTGAAACTCGAGTGAAACCAAGAGGATCTGGTATGTCTCTGGTTGAAAGAATATAGCTCTCTATGAAGTTGATCGCCATCTCCTTCTCGTCATCACTCCTTAGTCATTCTAAATCTTTTTGTGACTAGGACGATTAACTTCTACTCCCTATGTGACTCTCTCTAATTTGGGAGTTGTTTTAAGCTTCTCTTTCAAACCCTGATTATTATTATTATTTTCCCTGAACTCGACTGTTGCAGGTGAAAATTAAGGTTTTATTGTTTACAATTGGAAATTGGGGTTTTGTTGTTTGCAGATGAAGATTAGAATTTTGTTGTTTGCAATTGGAAATTGGGGTTTTGTTGTTTGTAGGTGAAGATTGGGGTTTTGTTGTTTGCAATTGGAAATTTGGATTTTCCTGTTTGCAATTGAACATACCTTACTGTTGCTGCAACAAAACAGTCCTCCTGCTGCTACATCTCCTGTTACAATCAGTTGTTCTTACTGCTCCTGTCATCACGTTACTTTCTATTACAATCAGTTTTGTTTATTACAATCAGTTCTTGCTGTTTGCCAGAGTACAATCAACCTCTGGTTTACTGCTGCTGCTACTAAAACCTGCCTGTTTCTTACTGCTGAAATTGACATTTATTGCGATGTTTACCCGATTGTTCTCGCTGCTAATAAATTGCTAATTCATGTACTATTCACACGAGTATTATTGCAGAATCTTTGAAGCTTGGTAACTGTGATTCTAACTGTGCTTGTGATGGGTAAATCGTATCAAAATCTATGTTTACTTTGTTTACTTGCTATAGTAATTTATTTTGTTTACTCTGCTACTACAGTGATTTACTTTGTTTACTATTTACTATGCTGCTACAGTAGTTTACTTTGTTCTGGTTTCTATTTTTGATTTATTTTATTGAAATTGTAATTTAAAGTTGTTTTGTTATTTGATCAGGGTTTTTTTTATCATAATCTTCATCGCCTAACAGTTTTCTTTTGTATAACTCTGTTTGTTTCTATCAAGTATTACAGGGCTTATTCTTGCAAAGAGCAAGTCGGGTCAAACAAATGTTGTTTAAAAGCTCTACCTATGTATTCCTTTGGGAACGACGACATCTTTTACTCAATTTACACAATTGGGTAACATTTATGCTACATACTTGGTTCACGAACATACATACATACATACATAAGTACTGCTTTTCAAGTTATTGAAGGAGATGGACATGGTTGATTAAAGCAAAGCAACAAAGCCAACATCAAAGAAAAGCGACCAAGCCAAAAAGACTTCTAGTTGTTTAATTATTATTTTTATGTATTTTTAGTATTATAAGGATTGAGAAAATGTTTCTATAGAGTTTAATGAGTAACGCTCTGTAAGGTGAGGAAATTGTACTTTGTTGCAGGTACAACTTTTGAGCCCCTACTCAGGCCGGAAATTGTTTCAACGCGTACTTCACAAATGATCTTTAGTGGGCCTTCCCAACGGTTTCACCAGGGTAACCAAATATGCCCCTAAAAAGGCCGCCCTGTAGGTAATCATCTTTTCACCGCACCCTTCCTGTCGGGGTACATCGTGTGTAACTATTGTTTGATTGATAAAATGTTTAATTTTTGCAACAACATCTAGATAAGAGTGAATCAAAACAAGATTTAATTACCCGTGTGTGCCCACGCATTAGGAACCCAGGAGTTCATCGCCCGGTTTTTAATCTTTTTGGTATCGACAGTTCTGACCACCTTAAAAGATTTTCAGATAAGAAGCCATAAAAAACATAGTTAATCAAAAGGCTTCGCTCGGACCTGAAGTAACACGCTCAATAGGAAAACCTGATAAGTGGCTACGTTTGTTGGAGGACGTACGTTCACTGGCATAGCTAGTAGGGATAGGTGACTCTAAGCGGTTCGCCTCGCCTTCCAACACAAGTGCATCTAGGTGACTAGATAGCATGCGAGCTATTGCCAAAGCGAGTAAAAATAACTCAAGTGCAAACCGATCTACTGTTAGGAGTAGGAGCATTGAACCCTGAGACCGGGTTCACAACTTAACCTAAAAAGAGACCAGTAAAACGTTCTTGAGTGCTTGCATCATTCTTAGATCTTTTAGTGTGTTCGCATATATTGATTGAGTTGTATGTTAAATTGGGGTAACACCCAAACTCGGATTAAGAACGCTGCTAGAATCAATATGAGTAGGACTGATAGGATTAATGGTCCGGCTGCTGCTAGGAACGATCCCGAACCTGCTGTTGCTCGGAGAGAATCACTCTCCAAAATTGAATACATCCTACAGTTATTAGTAAACCTTCGTGCATTGTGATTCCTAGAAATGTAGAAAACTTCGAGTTAAAGCTGAAATTCTTGTCTATGCTTTCTAAATTTCATGGTAGTCCCACTAAAAACCCGTATAACTATCTTCAGGACTTTAGGGATCATATGTTTATTTTAAACTTCAAACATATTACAGAAGATTCTCTAAAATTACGTGTGTTTCCTTTTTCGCTTATGGGAAACATACGCGATTGGTTGTACACTTTTGAGGAGAACTCTGTAAACACGTTTGAACAATTCGTTAAAGAGTTTTTTAAAAAATATTTCTCTAACCATAGAACTGCTAAGATACGATAGAGTATTTATAGTTTTACACAGAATCGAGGAGAGTCATTATATGACTACCTACAAAGGTCTAGGGATTTATAGCAAGGCTGCCCATATCATAGGATTCAATTAATTAATATAGTTAAAACTCTCTATGAAGGTCTAGATTATGACACTAGAGCTCGTGTTCAGTCTATGTGCGCAGGTATATTTGATGAGAAAACTGACACAGAAGCTTAAAAAATTTTAAATGATGTAGTGGATAAAACCTATCAATGACAAACTATGAGAGAGGAAAGACCTTGTCACAATGCAAATGTGTACCAAGTGGACTCTAATTCAGAGTCTGCCACTCTTAGAACCATTCTTAATAAAATTGAGAACTTAGAGATCGGGAAAATGGAGCAACACCCTACCACTTCTTCTATTAACCATGTGGCGATACCACTTTGTGTGGTTTATAAGAGTTCAGACCATCTGGTCCAAGATTGCCCTAACGTGCTTAGTCTAATAGAGGGTAGGAAAGACCAGGCCAATTCCATGTATCAACGTCCCAATAACCAACCTTTTAATAGTGGATGGAATAATAATTCTAACAACTCCAATTCTCGGGGAAGTAGAAATTACCAAGGAGGTTCTTCTGGTAGAGTCCCTTATCAGCCGCACAACCAAGTAAACCAATACCAGTCTAGTTCCTCGTGGTAACAAAATCCGTCATACTAAGCTCCCCTTAATGTGCCTTATGTTCCTCCGCACAATAGGAATCTATCTACTTCAACCACGTCCTTAGAAGATACTCTTAAGGCATTTATGCAAGTAACCCAGTCATCTATTACCAAACTTGAGGGACAAATAAGTCAAATGGCAACAGAGATAAGCACAAGAGATAAAAGAATGTTCCCCAGTCAAACTCAAGCTAATCCTAAAGGGAATACTGAACATCCCAGATCTTCTGATCGTGATGGAGTCAATGCCATCATTTCTCTTAGGAGTGGTACGAAAGTTAATAATCTGGTAGCAATGCCTAAGAAACCCGAGCTAGAAATTCAAAGTAAACCTATAGAAGGACCTGTGAGTGAGGAAGAAACTGTGATAACGCACATTCAGCCGCTGGCTCCTTTTCCTCAGTGGTTAACTATGGCTAAGAAGGGCAATGTCTACGAGGAGATTTTAGGGATTTTTAAACATTGTGTGATTAACATTCCTATTCTTACGGCCATCAAGCATATTCCTAATTATGCAAAATTCCTCAAAGATTTTTGCACTTTAAAGCGGCGCATACATGTCCCCGAAAAAGGTTTTTATGTTCACGAGAGTGATATGTCTATTCTTTTAGATGCATATGTTAGTTCTATCCCTTTGCGTAAATCCCTTCCCAAGTACAAGGATCCAGGATGCCCTACTATTTTATGTACGATTGGGACCTATAAGATAGGAAGAACTCTACTTGATTTAGGTATCGCCGTGAACCTCATTCCTTACTCTGTTTATGAGCAATTGGATGTCGGAGTACTTAAACCCACAAATAAGACCCTTCAACTAGCTGACCGATCTATTAGGATTCCTTGGGGTATAATTGAAGATGCATTGATCCAGATTGAGCAGTTTGTTTATCCAATAGACTTTGTTGTGTTAGATATTGAGCCAGTAGCAAACCCTGATGATGAGATCCCTGTGATTTTAGGTCACCCCTTTTTGGCAACAACTAATGTGGTAATCAATTGCCGCAATGGAATTATAAAGTTGACCTTCGGGAACATGACAGTAGAATTGATTATTTTTAATGCGTCGCATTCCCCTTCTAATTCTGAACCACTCGAGTGTAATATGATCTAGAGTCTTATGAGTAACACTTTTGAGAGGTCAAGTACCTCAGATCCCTTAAATGCATTTTTGTCCCACTTTAATGAAGATTGTGAGGACGATTCGTATATCTATGAGGTAAAAACCTTATTAGATTCGGCTTTAGAAATTTCAGAGCCAGAAGGTGAGCATGAAATCTTAGATGTTAAAAAACCCATTCTGGAGGCTCAAGTAACCTCTCCAAAAATAGAGCTTAAACCTCTTCCCTCTCACCTTAAGTATGTCTTTCTAGGTCCTAACGAAACTATGCCCGTCATTATTGCCGCTGACCTAGAATCCCTTCAGAAAGAGAAGTTGATTCGTGTTCTTAAGGGAAATACGAAAGCTATTGGCTAGAGTATAGAGGACATTAAAGGAATTAGTCCCTCGGTTTACATGCCAAAAATTCCAGGGAAGGACAACGGAGATTGAACCCGACTATGGCCAAGTAGTTCGGAAAAAAATTTTAAAACTCTTTGATACTGGGATCATCTATCCCATTTCTGAAAGTCGTGGGTTAGCCTGATCCATGTTATCCCGAAAAAGTTGGGTATCACCGTTGTAAAGAACGAGAATAACGACCTTGTACTCACTAGAATGACCACTGGATGGAGAGTATCCATAGACTACAGGAATCTTAACTGGGTCACTAGGAAAGATCACTTCCCCTTACCTTTCATTGACCAGATGCTCGAGCGACTCACTCGGTATGAACTTTATTATTTCTTAGATGACTACTCTGGGTACAACCAAATACCCATCACACCCGAGGACTAAGAGAAAACAACTTTTACATGTCCTTTCGGCACATTCGCCTATCGTCGTATGACTTTTAGCTTATGCAATGCTCCTGCGATGTTTCAGTGTTGTATGTTAAGCATTTTTTCTAATATGGTATAACGATTCTTTGAAGTTTTCACGGATGACTTCTCATTATTTGGCAACTCATTTGACCAGTGCCTTCATCATCTTTCCCTAGTATTACTCAGATGCCAAGAAAAAAATCTTATTTTAAATTGGGAGAATGTCACTTTATAGTGAAAAGGAGATAGTTTTGGGGGATATAATATCTAAAAAAGGAATAGAAGTTGACCATGCCAAAATATATGTCATTTCTAACCTCCCCCCACCACGAAATGTCAAGGACGTCTGTTCCTTTCTTGGACATGCAGATTTTTACCATCATTTTATCCAAGATTTTAGTAAAATTGCTCGTCCTTTAAGTAGCCTTTTGGCCAAAGATGTGGCATATGAGTTTGATGCACCTTGTCTTATAACTTTTGATAAGCTTAAGACCCAGATCATAATATCACCCATTATTAGACCACTTATTTGGAGTGAACCATTCGAGTTAATGTGTGATGCCTCTGATTATTTTGTATGCGCTATTTTGGGATAGCGGATTGACAAACGCCCCCATGTCATCCACTACGCTAGTAAAACATTAAATGATGTCGAATTGAATTACACGACCACCGAGAAATAACTCTTGGCCATTGTTTATGCGCTAAACAAATTTAAATATTATCTTATAGGATCTAAAGTGATTGTTTACACGGATCATGCCGCGCTTCAACATCTTTTGTCAAAGAAAGATGCTAAAGCACGACTAATTCAGCAGGTATTACTTTTGTAGGAATTTGACCTCGGGTCAGATAATGTAGTAGCCGACCATCTTTCCCGTATAGTGAGTGAGTTTGTCGATGATCTTTACCGATTAGGGAATCCTTCCCAGATGAACAGCTGATGGCTGTAAATTTAGTTCATGAGTTGCCGTGGTTTGTAGACATTACTAATTACTTAGCCACAAATACCATTCCCGATCATTGGACTAAACCTGACAAATATCGTTTCTTTAGTCAAGTCAAGTACTTCTTTTGGGATGATCCAGATTTGTTTAAGTATTGTACTGACCAAATCCTTAGGAGATGTGTTTCCCAGTCTGAGTTTACCAATATTTTCATTTTGCCATACCAAAGCATGTGGAGGCCACTTTAGCTCTAAAAAGACCGCAATTTTTTTTTTTGCAATGCAGTTTTTATTGGCCTACCTTATTTCACGATGGCATGCATTTTGCAAACCGTAAGAGAGATGCTAGAAAATGGGAGCCTATTCGCGATGAAATATGATGATCTTATACCCTATTTTAGTTATTGAACATTTTGATGTTTGGGGCACTGATTTTATGGGCCATTTTCCCAAGTCTTTTGGATATGAGTACATCTTAGTTGGAGTGGACTATGTATCTAAATGGGTTGAAGCCAACCCTTCGAAAATGAATAACAGTGCAGTTGTTCTTAATTTTTTTTTTTAATATTTTTTCTCGATTTGGAACACCTAAGGCTATCATTAACGATGGAGTTTCACATTTTAACAACACAAAAATTTGCTGCCCTTGTCAAAAAGTATGGTGTAACACATAAGGTGGCAACACCTTATCACCCGCAAACGAGTGGGCAAGTCGAAGTTTCAAATTGGGAGATCAAAAATATTCTCCAAAAGATGATTAACCTAAATCACAAAGATTGGTCTGTAAGATTAATTGATGCACTTTGGGATTATTGTACTGCATATAAAACCCCGATTGGAATGTCACCTTACCGACTCGTTTACGGCAAAGTATACCATCTGCCTGTCGAACTTGAGCATAAAGCTTTTTGGGCAATAAAAATGCTTAACTTTGACACTTCAACTGCTGGGTCCCACCGTAAGCTACAACTCAATGAGTTGGATGGCTCCAAAAAGATGCATATGAATCCGCAAAGATATACAAAGAAAGAACCAAAGCTTTCCATGATAAAAACATATTGCGAAAGACTTTTAAAGTGGATCAAAAAGTTCTATTGTATTCTTTGCGTCTTCATTTGTTTCCCAGAAAACTTTAATCCTGTTGGACCGGGCCGTTCATTGTCAAAACTATTTTCCCACATGGAGCAATTGAAATTCTTTGCCCTCGTACTGGTAACATTAATAAGGTAAATGGACAGAGACTTGAACCATTTTACAAGTACTTTACGGGTTCGAGCGAAGAATGAATCTACGGGACCCATCATATGCAATATATGTATCTTTATTTTTACCCATAGTCTTATCTAGTTTGGGGGTACCTACCATCGTATGGCTGAAGATGTTAAACTTACGCTTGCGGAATATAACTTTTATCATGTTCAGGTAATTTTTTTAGATTTTCTCCTATTCTTTTCTTTTTTGGCAATTGTGGGGACACATGCTGATTCAGTTTGAGGGTGGGGGGTAAATAAGATTTTCATAACTTTTTCTAAGAAAAATTGTTATTCTATGACATTCTGGTATTGCAGACACATCTTTTATATACTTTGATCTTTGGATATTCTTATAGTTGCACTTGGGTTAAAATTATAAGGTTATGGTTTATTTTAAACTATAAATTGTTAGTGCATTAAGATTTTTTAAGTTTTTGGTACTGCCATCCTATTAGATGTATTTTAAAAGAAAATCACCCTTATAATTGCACTTCACGTAGTTATGTTATCAAGGTTTTGTTAAAACTAACGATATCTCATTTTAATTAATCAACAGTTTCAGTTATAAATAATCTGTAACGAGGAAGATAATTACCTAAGAATATTCGGTTCTTATAAATTCATACTAAGGGTTTGTATGTATTTTTGCAAGTTATTGGCTCCTTCATGAAGTTGACATACTCGTATAAAAAGAAAAAAAAGAAAAAAGACATTCACAATTCAAGGCCCCTTGCAAGATTTAGAACTAAAAGATGACTGAATTTTTACCAATCTCGAGGCGAGCCATAAATCAATGTGAAAGAAAGAGACAACAAAAATAAGTCTCTACGAGTATAGTTGAGAACTATATGAAGGAGAGCAAGTTGCAAGTATAAAAAGAACAAATGAAAACTCAAATGCAACGCCTTACCTTGAACAACTTGTGTGGATATATATTTTCTCTGAAATATCAATAAAAGAGAGTGAACAAACTAGGGTACTTGTCAACAAACTTCTAGATTTCTTCCACCATACTCAAATAAGGCTAATATTATTTGGAAGAATTATCAAACACCTTGATTCCAAAAACTAAATTCACTACCAAAGGATGAAATTCTAAAACTTGATCTAATCTGATAGTAGTAAAATTAACTTGATAAATTATAAGCTATCTAATGGTTAACCATTGTTTAAGTGTT